>KQ987933.1:585510-615148 GCA_001598015.1 Dorcoceras hygrometricum
ATGCATTGAGCATTGATATTGATTGGCATAATGCATACATATTGAGCCTTTGACAGATTGATTTGATTACCTGATTGGGTGCCACGTTGTGACTGGCCGACTTTGAGTCGTGCCCGAAAAGTCCAACGCTATCGTCGGAGTGGTGACTACCGGATTCGAGTGTCTACCACCGAGCTGTGATGGGTTGACGGGCCCCGATGATCACGGACCGATGATTTCCCGGTTGATAGACCGTGGTATAGAGGCTGATTTGAGTTGCCAGTTGATAGACTGGTCTAGCTATCCGATTTCTTGATAGCCCTCATGCATTCATAGCATTGATTTGTAGCATGTTGCATGTTTATCTGCTTTGATAGCTCTTCGTACTGAGGCTTGACCTCGTATTTGTTTCCTGCTTTGTCTTGCTGGGTCTGCGTGCCGATTTGCAGGAGCTTTAGGTAACCAAGCTGGGCAGAGTGGAAGTTCAGCTGGTCGATCCCCTCATCCCTGAGTCCCAGATTACTTATGATATGTATTGACCCGGGGGATGCCCCGTGTTTTATTGTATTTGGGGATCTGTATGTTGAATTGATTTTATGGTTACTTGTGGTATTGAGTTGAGTTAACTTATATTTTGAATATCGAATATTTTGAATGAATGATTTAAAGTTCAGGCCTTTGTATTTCGAAAATTTTTAAGCCCTGATTTTAAGCTTCCGTGATTATGAGCTTATTATGTGTTAATTGTTCTAATTAGCACGGGGCCTGACAGGGCCCATACGCAAGGGTAAGAAGCGTTCTGCCCCTGTGAAGGAGGAAAAGCCCACCAAGAAGCCCAAGGCAAAGGATTCCAAGCCAAACAAGACTGAGGATGTTTGCCACCACTGCCACAAGCCTGGGCATTGGAGGAGGAACTGCAAGGAGTACCTCGAGCAGTTGTGAACTGCAAAAGGTATGTTCTATATCGAAATAAATATGTCTCTTAATTTGACTTCTTGGGTACTTGATACCGGATGTGGATCTCATATCTGCAATGAATTGCAGATGATGACAAGAAGCCGACGTCTTAGAGAGGGTGTGACCCACTTGAGGCTGGGCAATGGAGCAAGAGTTGTTGCAGTAGCTATAGGAGATGTTTATTTATTTCTGTCTTCAAATTTTAAGTTGTTATTGAGAAACGTTTTGTTTGTTCCCGAGTTAATAAAGAACATTATTTCTGTTTCTATGCTTGATAGTGATGGATATTATTGTATTTTTGCTAATTCGATTTGCAGTATATACAAGAATGAATGTTTAATTGGAACTGGGGAACGCGAAAAAAATTTATACACCTTAAAATTAAAAGAAGTTCCAACTCGCGATGTGGAAACACATACAACAACAATTAAAAGGAAATATGATAGCTTGAACCCAGCACAACTTTGGAATGCTAGGCTAGGTCATATTTCCCTAAGTAGGATGAACAAGTTAGTTAGGAGTGATATGTTTGATTTGTCAGACATTAACTCCCTATCGACTTGTGAGTCTTGTCTCAAGGGAAAGATGACTAAACAACCCTTCAAGGGCAAGCCTGAACATGCTCAAGGCCCATTGGATTTAATCCATACTGATGTGTATGGCCCACTTTGTATTGGTACTAAGTACGGTCACACATACTTCATCACATTTACCGATGATTACTCTAGGTATGGGTACTTGTACTTAATGAAGCACAAGTATGAATCCTTTGAAAGGTTCAAAGAATTCAAGGCTAAAGTAGAAAATCTGTTAGGGAAAAGTATTAAAGCACTTCGATTCGATCGAGGTGGTGAATACTTAAGTGCTGAATTTCAAGACTATCTTAAGGAGAATGGGATTCTCTCACAGTGGACCCCTCCGGCCACACCACAACTCAATGGTGTAGCGGAGCGTCGTAATCGAACCTTGATGGACATGGTTCGATCTATGATGAGTTTCACTGAACTTCCTACCTCGTTTTGGGGCTATGCGCTTGAAACGGCGATAATGTTGTTGAACAATGTCCACACCAAGGCAGTGGATAAGACTCCATATGAGATATGGATGGGCAAGCCGCCCAATACTCATACATGAGGATTTGGGGATGTCCTGCTTACGTGAAGCAGGTAGTGGGAGATAAGCTGGATACTAGATCCATCTTATGTTACTTCATTGGGTATCCAAGGAATTCCATTGGATACTATTTCCACTATCCAAACGAAACAAAAGTGTTTGTTTTTAGAAATGCCACCTTTATGGAAAGGTAATTTCTACTTGATAGAAAAGGCAAGATAGTAGATCTCGAAGAGGTTCGAGAACCGTCTGAAGTACCAAGTGAGTCTCCCACACCTCCAGAGCCAGTACCAGAAATGGTCGCACCTAGGAGATTTGAAAGGATTCCTAGGGCTCCTGAAAGATATGGTTTTCTCCTTAAAGATGATCAAAATGATCAAGTTATTGGATGTGATCCAAGAACTTTCAAGGAGGCAATTTCCGATGCTGATTCTAATTTGTGGCTTGAAGCAATGCAGTCTGAGATTGACTCAATGCATGCGAACCAAGTTTAGACTCTCGTTAATCCTCCCAAAGGAATAGTTCCTATTGGGTGCAAATGGATATACAAGAGAAAACTTGGGCCTGATGGTAAGGTATTACCTACAAGGCACGACTGGTCGCGAAAGGTTACACTCAAAGGCAAGGTGTTGACTATGATGAAACCTTTTCGCCAGTCGCAATGTTCAAGTCAATTAGAATCCTACTTGCCATAGCCGCATGGTACGACTATTAGATATGGCAAATGGATGTGAAAACTGCGTTCCTTAATGGAAACATTAAGGAAGAGATCTATATGACGCAGCCTGAGGGTTTCACATCTGTAGGAAGTGAGCATAAAGTATGCAAACTTCAGAGATCGATCTACGGTCTCAAACAAGCATCGAGAAGTTGGAACCTGAGATTCGATGAAAAAATTAAGGAATTTGGTTTCATCAAGAATCCCGAGGAGTCATGTGTGTATAAGAAGGTAGTTAAAAGCACTGTGACATTCCTTGTACTTTATATTGATGACATTCTACTCATTGGGAATGATGTAGGAATGTTGCAGTCAACTAAAGTGTGGTTGTCTAGTAGACTCTCGATGAAGGACATGGGTGAAGCATCTTATATTCTTGGAATACAGATCTATCGGGATAGATCGAAAAGGATGCTTGAACTCACCCAAGCTACCTACATCGATACCATACTTAAGCGGTTCTCTATGGAAGAGTCCAAGAGAGGACACCTACCTATTTGCCACGGGGTCACTCTATCTAAGTCTATGTGTCCAAAGACTGATGAGGAGATAGAGAGTATGACACGTGTGCCATATGCCTCGATGATAGGTAGTATTATGTATTTCATGATCTCCACTAGACCGGATGTCGCATATGCTCTGAGTGTCACGAGCCGCTACCAGGCCAACCCCGGCCAAATGCAATGGAAGGTTGTGAAAGATATTCTTAAGTACTTACGAAGGACTAAGAATATGTTCATGGTCTATGGGGGTGTGAACTGAAATTGGAAGGCTACACTGATTCTAGCTTCCAATGTGACATGGATGATTCGAAGTCAACCTCTGGATTTGTATTCATGCTCAATGGTGGTGCTGTCTCTTGTAAGAGTTCCAAGCAAGACACCATCGCGGATTCAACCACTGAGGCTGAGTACATCGCAGCATCAGCTGCTGCTAAGGAGGCGGTTTGGATAAGGAATTTCGTCCAAGAGTTGGGTGTAATCCCTGATGGAGTTGGTCCAGTCCCGGTGTACTGCGACAACACGGGTGCCGTTGTGCAAGCAAAGGAGCCTAGGTCTCACCAAAGATCCAAATATATACTGAGGAAATATCACATAATCCGGGATATTATGGCTAGAGGTGACATAGCAGTTGAGAGAGTCGCCTCTGCAGACAACATTGCTGATCCACTTACGAAGCACTTTCCAGGACCGTTGTTCGAAAAACATCACGAAACAATGGGACTGCGTCTGATGAGTAGTTGGCTATAGGGAAAGTGGGAGATTGTTAGAGTAGATGCCCAACTAGCCAACTTGTGGCGTGTGGGTTTTATTGACTCTTGTGTATAACGATCTTTATTTATGAAATACGCATTTATATTATGGCATTCTTTATTTTCATTATGTTATAATGTTAACAATTGTGTTGGATAAAGACCTAGAATGCACCATAGTGTATGTTAGATGTGATAGTGGATATGATGACTATCATGAAACACATCTAATAGTCACTGTGTATTCTAAACGCGTTCCTAGTCGATTGGACCATCAAAATGAGGATAAGGCCGCCCGAGCTTGAGACTACCATCTGCGATGTGAAGTACCATGTTTCATTGGTAGGGAACAATTGAGTGGATAAGTCCGAGGTCTTGGTTGTACTGATTAGTCCTCACTACTCAAAACGTCATTGAGACTCTACATGATAGGTGCCTCACTTTGACCCGTTTACCGACTCATTTGGGGTCATTAGGTGGCGGGATTGGGTGAGGTCCCGATGCATGTAGGAGTCGATGCTTCGTTGTCGAGGATTCACCGCTCGCTTTTATGCGTGGATATCCTATGCTATCTGAGGAGATAATAGTGTGATAAATCTCTGGCCAGAGTACTGGACGTGTTTTAGGTAAATGGATTTGCCTAGTAACACTCGCGATGTCACTATTTGATCTCCGAGATGTATCCATAGTTATTAGATCTCTAGCAACTCTCGATTTACCAATGGTCGTTGATTTGATCGGGATATATGTGTTGAAAGGACCGTACTGTACGCTAACCACGACCAACTGGTTCTTGCAAGCACTATCAGTGATACCTAAGGTATCATGGGGCGATGTTGCTAGGCGCTTTACCATGATCCGATGGGTCAGTCCGAAATTGTGATTTCGGAGTGACAATGGTTGTGGGCCCACAGCTAGCTGTATCCCTGAACCATTGAGGGTCACACAAGTACTGGATTCACGATTCTCGCACGGAAAATGAGCTCAATGTGTTGAGCATAGGAGGAGGAATTTAGGGAGTGCGACTTCCTAAAAGTCAACAGGGGTCAAATTGTGATTTCCCTAAAGTTGAGGGGTTAAACTGCAATTTTGGACTAGGTGGTCTGAAAAATTGTTTTTCACATCATAATACTCAGTTTTGGAAACAGTGTAGATCGGTCCAATCAGATCGTTGATCGGAGTTATGATGAAGCCGCGGTGATAGGAGTGAACCGAATGTTCATATGAACCTGGGCCTGACCCAACCCTAGCCTCCAATAGCCTCCGCCCCTCCTCCCAACTCTCCTCTCGGTCGCGCCTCCACCCAAGCGCCGCCGCTTGCCGTGATTGGACTTGCTCCGATCGTCTTGACGAGGAGATTCCGTTCGTGTCAAATTCTTCAGCTCTTCTAGTGCAGACTGACGAAGGACTCGTGATTCCAGTCGTGGACCGGATTAAGGAGATCTACCGCCGCCTACCTTGAAGTGCCGGATTCCCTGTGAATCTGGTCGGAGCCAGACACCTGGACGCCAGCAAGGTAACAATTCAAACACCCTATGGATGTTTGCTTGTTGTTAATATTATGTATTGAACGATTCCCGGTGCAAAATTTTAAAACTTCCGCTGCTCCTCAGGAAATGGGATCCGGATCCGCCACTGCACCAACATTACCTTCGGGCTCTGGAGGTTTTGTGGTTTGTTCCGATGCTTCTCTGAGTGGTTTGGGCTGTGTTTTGATGTAGAATGGGTGAGATGTAGCTTATGCATCTCGACAGTTGAAACCTCATGAGACGAGGTACCCCGTTCACGATTTGGAGCTGGCTGCTATTGTTTTTGCCCTGAGTATTTGGCGTCACTACCTGTATGGAGAGCAGTTTTTGGTGTCCACAGACCACAAAAGTTTGAAATATATCTTCACTTAGTCAGATCAGAATATGAGACAGCGCCGTTGGATGGAGTTGCTCAAGGATTTTGACTGTGAGATTCAATATCAGCCTAGGCGAATGAACTTAATAGCAGATGCTTTGAGTAGGAAAGCTCAGCCTGCGATGCTAACATCTTTGAGTATTTCAAAATTCCATGAGAATTTTGGGCCTTCTGGATGGCGTTTTCAGCCAGATGATCAGTACTTCGTAGTTTCTTATTTTCAGGTTGAACCATAGATTGTGGGGGACATTAGGGCAGTACAGAGGACTGACCCGTACATCCATGAGTTGAAGATAAAAGCCCAGAATGGTCATTCGGAAGATTTTACTATTGCTTCTGATGGATGCCTGAGATTTCTTGGTAGATTGGTAGTTCCAAACCTGATCGATCTGAGAGAAACCATCATGAACGAGGCCCATTGCAGCCGTTATAGTGTGCATCCGGGCGAGAAGAAGATGTATAACGCCTTGAAGTCACACTACTGGTGGGAAGGCATGAGGAATGACATTTCTGGATTTGTAGCTCGATGTTTGAACTGACAACAAGTCAAGGCTGAAAGGATGAGATCTGGTGGATTGCTGCAGAGTTTAGAAGTTCCTCAATGGAATTGGGAGCACATTTCCATGGATTTTGAGACTCATTTACCACGTTCGAACAGGGGATGCGATACAATTTGGGGTGGCTATTGACAGGCTTTCAAATTCAGACCACTTCATACCCTATAATGTGAGATGTTCCATGAAGAAGATGGCGAGACTGTACATTGATCATGTGTTTAGATTGCATGGAGTGCCAGTTTCGATAGTGTCTGATAGAGATCCAAAATTTACTTCCACATTTTGGAAGAGCTTGCAAGAAGCGATAGGTTCGAGATTGGCTATGAGTACAGCTTATCACCCTCAGACAGATGGCCAATCCGAGAGAACTATAAAGACTTTGGAGGACATGCTGCGAGCAATTGTGATGGATTTCAGTGGTGGCTGGTAGGATTCCTTATCCCTGGTAGAATTTTATTGTAATAATAGCTACTCAGTGACTGTGGGGATGGCACCATTCGAGGCTTTGTATGGTAGAAAGTGTAGATCGCCGGTTTGTTGGGAAGAAGTTGGTGAGAGACAGCTGTCTACTCCTGAATTTGTGCAGCATATGAAGGATCAGGTTGAGCTGATTCGAAGCAGAATGAAGGCTGCACAAGATCGTCAAGCTAGCTATGCTAAGAGTGTTTCTAAAAGTTTCTCCTTTCAAGAGCATGATGAGATTCAGGCTTAAGGGTAAGTTAGCTCCTATGTTCGTTGACCTATTTGAGATTATTGAGAGGATTGGATCCTTGGCGTATCGATTGAAACTGCCTGCTGTGTTATCAGCGATGCTTGATGTGTTTCATGTATCAATGTTGAGGAAATATGAGCCAGATCCATCCCATGTGCTAAGGACCGATGAAGTTGAGCTGGATCCGACCCTAGTTATGTTGAATATTCAGTGCAGATTCTGGATAGGAAGGAGAAACAATTGAGAAACAAAACTGTTCCGTTGGTGATGGTCCAATGGAGCAAGCATGACAGAGAAGAAGCTATCTGGGAAGTTGAAGAAAAGATGAGATAGGAGTGGCCTCATCTATTTGAGCATACGCAGTATTACTTCAGGTAACTTCTAGCCGGCTGATTTGCATGTTGAGTTGTTTTTGTACTCTTGGTGAGTGACTTTTATAAGCATTGATGAATGTTGGGATATTATGTGTTCTAGTTTTTGGTGACTTTCTGGTACTCTTTTTGTTCTAATCTATTGTTATAGTTGATTTTGAGGATGAAATCATTTTCTAGTTGGGGAGAATGTGAGGACGAGAAGTTGTTAGATGGTGGTTAACAAATTAATTAGATCGGAATGATGATTAAACTAGAGAGGTGTTCAACTTAGGAAGAACTGGTAGTAGATTTAGATTGGCAAGAGCTATGAATGTTTCAGCTTTGGAGAGAAATGCCCAGTACGTGTAAGCTGTCCAATGCATGATCTATTCCATTATCCCTAGCGCAAGCTGTTATGGGACGGAACAGCTCTGAGCTGTTGGATTATCGACGGGATGGAAAACAGGTTAGAGGTGCGCGAGCTGGTACTGTGTGGACCGGCTCAGTTCGTGATTGTGGTGTAGACCGGTATGGTTTATGGTTTCCAACTTAGGCAAGAGCTGGATGTATGTGAGCTGGTCTACGTACGCGTGATCTGTTTGTCCTGAGCTAGACTCCTGTGCGACGTCGTTTGGTGGTTGCGAGCTTTTATCTGGTGCAGTGCTAAGATCTGAGCTGGTTGACTTTCACTTTAGCGTTGACTAGGAGAATAAATATAAGTTTCGAACAACACTTAGTCAATTTCAGACCCTATATTCCCTATCTTCTTTCCAGAGAGCCTTTGATACGTACTGTTTTCCAAACCCATATTGTTCATCGTACTCGATTTTTTCCGATTACCAATGATTTACGCCACCGTTTGAGGCAAGGCTTGTGACGCCGGGTTTCCTCTCTCCAAGACCTTTCATTTTGTACGACTTTGGAGCCTCGGGTCGACTTGTCAAGTAGGTGCGATGTGGTTGAAGTGTTCGAACAATTTCATGATTTCCGGCCGATAGTTTTCCCGTTCCGCTTGAGCTCTTTGTTGGTTAGTGTTTTACGTTTTGTTTAGAGCCGTTATCGTGTTTGAGGGGTCGGTTTGAGCTGTGTGAGTTGGTAGCTCCCAGCTCTGTTCTGTTGAAATTGCCTCTGAGCTGTTTAAGTATGGATGAGCAGGTTGTAGCTACATGATGGTTCGAACCGTTCTATTGAGATCGCCGTGAGCTGGTAGGGCAGTAGACTTGCACGAGCTGTTGGTGCTCGGTTCTCGTGGGATTTGTTGAGGTATTAGCTGCTCAGAGGAAGGTACGAGTGAGCTCATACTAGCAGCTTTAATATCAGCTTGGGAATATTTTCACTGGTGTTTGAGCTGCTGTGATTATGTGTTAGGTGATTCTGCGATCTTGCTGGTTTGTGATGATGATTCTGTGCTCTTAATTGTCTATGTGTGCGAATTATATGTATTGTTGTGAGCATGATTTTGCTTGGCATACACGCATAGGATATTGAGCCTGCTTCTTTTAGAACTGATAATAGCTGAGTCGTGATTTGTCGACTGATTCGCCGTGTTGAGAATCCAATGTCGTCGCTGAGTCGCGATAGCCAGTTGCGTCGCTGTGATTTGGATTCTGATTAATTATTGAGATTTTATTGCACAACTGAGTCGTTGTGTCTTGCTTACCGATGATTCTTGGTAGCTCTCATGCATCGCACGTTTGAAATATTGCATGTCTGATATGATTGCTGAATTATCGATGCTCTTCTTACTTAGGTTTGACCTTGTGTTGGCCTTTGCACGGTCTTCCGGTAATCCAGCTGGACCGAGTGGAGCGTCGGCTGTAGATCCCCATTTTGAGTCCCAGTTATATATTATGTATTGTACTATTGAACCAGGCGATGCCCTGAGTGAATACTGTATTTGGGGGATCTGTATGTGTTGTCATACTTCGATGTTTTCAGTAATGCTGTTGTTGTTGTTTGGATTTTGAGTTAAAATCCGTAGTTTGATTATGATTGTACTTTAAATGATATTTCCAGTTCGGCCCAAACGAAAAATTTTATCCCATATTTTGTGCTTCCGTGAAATTTAGGATTAATTGAGTAATTGGTCCCTGATTTAGAGCACCGGTCCTGACAGTTTCCATCTCTGAACCGATATACAGTATTGCATTGATCTAGAAACGTTCCTCTGAGCTGTTTTCTAAACTGATAAGATCACTACCGTTTTGAGACTTATCTCTTAAAGCTCTGATCCGAATTCATATGTGCTCTAAACTGAAAACTATTTTTGAGCCCAGACTGGTCTCTTTACTGTTTCTGCTCTAAGCTGTTTTCTACACTTGTTTAAGCTGTAAGCTGTTTACTGTACTAAGCTGTAAGCTTTTACTGTACTGTCTAATTTGTACATACCCGTAGACTTCTGTAAGCTGTTCTATATTCGAAGCTCCATTATGAATCTTCTCTAAACTGATTCCTGAACAAAAACACTGTTCTGATCTCGAAGCTTTAATCTGAACTGTTCTGAATTACTCTGATCTTCATTGTGTACCCTGAAATGAAAAATTGACTTTCTGATCTATACAATTTGTTCTAAGCTGATCTGCATCATGTCAGGCCCCGTTCTAATCCACAAAGATTACAGCACAATTAAGCAAATAATCGCGGAAGCGAAAAACAAGGCTTAAAAATTTTCGAAATAATTTGGGCCTGAACTCAAATCACCATTCAAAATATTCATACTCAAAATACGAGTTAAATCTAAACTCATACAACATCAAGTAAACTCAAACATCAAATCAGAAACTGATCCTCAAATACATAAAAAAACACAGGGCATCGCCTGGTTCAATACATATACAATAATTACCTGGGACTCAAGGAAATGGGGATCGACCAGCTGGCACTCCACTTTGTCCAGCCTGGTTACCTGAAGATCCTGCAAATGGGCAACACAGACCCAAGAACACAAAAGCGGGAAAAGAAAATACGAGGTCAAGCCTCAGTACGAAGAGCTATCAAAAAAACAGCAAATCATGCAACATGCTATAAATCAAGTTATGAAATGCATGAGGTTGTCAAAGTAATCGGTCATCAAGGTCAGTGTATCAACTGACATCCAGTGTATCAACTGGCAAATCATCTCAAATCGAGCCTCTATCCTGTACAGTGTATCAACCGAGGAATCATCGGTCCGTGATCATCGGAGCCCGTCAGCCCATATCACAGCTCGGTGGTATTCTGCACCACTCCGATGATAGCGTTGCCTGGCATGACACATCTGTCTGCCGGTCACAACGTGGCTCTATCTCAGGTCATAAATCAATCAATCAATCAGGCTCAATATGTATGCATGTATGTCAAGAAATTCATATATGATTTCTACATGCACAATTTACGTAAAACAGAGTATATCATTCAAACAATTCATCAACCTGTTTCACGTAAATCACAAGATCATCTCACGCAGATGACATAACCGAATTATACACATGTTCATGCTCAAAGCTGTTTACAGCCGCTCAATTCGTACCTTCAAGCCTCAATTCAATCTCAACAGATCTCACCATCCACGACAAACTCACGCCCTGAGCAAAACAGATTCCTCCTGGATTCGGCAACCACGACAGGAAGCTCCTGGGACCACAAATTCAAAAGCTGCTACAACACAGGAGAACCAAAGCTCCAAAATCACGAAGCTACACGAACTCGGCAGCCACGTCGCGATCCTATCCAAGGTCCATTTAAACCTTCTAGTTGGTATCAATCGAAAGAGCAACTCAAGAGGAGTTCAGCGCCACCAATCACGCTCAAAACAACGGCTGGAATCAACGGAAATCTACCGGGGAAATGCTCGGGTGAACAGTAGCTATCGATGGTTCGAAGATGGAGATAAGAAATATCGGGTGGGAAATAATCTAAGTGTCACTCAACACTTATAAATATAAATCTCCATACAACAGCTGCTGTTACCATAAATCAGACGTCGGGTAATGCTACAGTAGAAATCTTACAACTGTATCCAACGTTTCTTCTCAGCGGGAACAACCGACACCAACAGACGTTGCACTTCAATTACACAACATCAAACGACGCCGTCCCAACTAATCGAAACGACGCCGCAGCATCCAACAGCTGCGAACAGATCTCTCTCAAAAAGACCAACAGTTGAATCTAAAATAATATCAAAACGATGACGTAGAGCGACACGTCACCATCGCTGCCAACAGCTGATCAAACCAGCATCTGATCATATCAACGCATCAGATCCCTCTCCAGCTGATGACCAACACAACCAAAACGCTGTCGTTCCAACTTATCCAAACGACGTAGTTTCGTTACCCGCTAAGAAATACTCTAACGAAACCAACAGCTGGTTCCTACACACTCACATCTGCCAGCGTTACCCCACAGCTGAACAAATCTCTTGCAATAGCAACAGCTGTTTTTCGCTACAACACCACCAGTCAACTCTGCTGGTTTGACCAACACGCGACTGCTGATCACATCCTCGCGCTAACAGATCTCGCTACAACACCACCGTTGACCCTAGTTGACATCTGAATTACGCTACCCCTCAGTAGTCAATCCAAATCGTTGACTTTCACCACTTAGCGTAGACATCTGATCCTCCAGCTGCTACCAACGACTAAAATTCCGAAAAACACCAAAATCTGAAACCCGATTCAACCAAATACTCCGAATCCTTAAATATGAAAATTACAATCCAGACTTCACTACAATTCCTCAAAATCTAAAATTCGAAATCCCCAAAATCTCGTGACTAATCCTATGCAAAACTGATTAATCACTATTCGAATTCCTCAATTCTCACATTCTCCCCAACTTACGAGATTTCTTCCTCTAAATCAAAGGCAAACACAGGGGCAGAAACAATCAAACATTCAAATCGAAACACAAAACTAATCAAACTCGGATCAAAGCTTAGAAATTACCTAGAATTCTCACTGTCAGTGCAAATAGATGAGGCCAGTCTCGTCTCATCTTATCCTCAACCTCCCAGGTAGCTTCTTCTCGGCCAAGCTTACTCCATTGGACCATCACCAACGGAATTATATTGTTTCTCAGCTGCTTCTCCTTCCTATCCAGAATCTGCACTGGATATTCCACATAGCTCAAGGCAGAATCCAGCTCAACTTCGTCGGTTCTCAAAACATGGGAAGGATCTAGCTCATATTTTCTCAACATTGACACATGAAAAACATCATGTATTGTTGCTAATTCATCAGGCAGCCTCAATTTATAAGACAACTGACCAATCCGCTCAACAATCTCAAAGGGACCAACGAATCTAGGATCCAATTTGCCCTTACATCTGAATCTCATCACTCTCTTGAATGAAAAACATCATGTATTGTTGCTAATTCATCAGGCAGCCTCAATTTATAAGACAACTGACCAATCCGCTCAACAATCTCAAAGGGACCAACGAATCTAGGATCCAATTTGCCCTTACATCTGAATCTCATCACTCTCTTGAAAGGATAAATCTTGAGGAACACTCGATCGTCAACCTCAAATTCTAAAGGTCTGCGTCTCTTTTTCGCACAGCTGGTAAATATATCTTGTGCAGCCTTCATCCTACTCCGAATCAAATCAATTTCATCTTTCATATGCTGCACAAACTTGGGAGTAGAAAGCTGTTTCTCACCAACCTCTTCCCAACAGATTGGAGATCTGCACTTGCGACCATACAAAGTTTCGAACGGAGCCATCCCGATAGTCACTTGGTAGCTGTTGTTATACGAAAACTCGACTAAGGACAAAGAATCCTGCCAATCACCATCGAAATCCATCACAACTGCAAGAAGAATATCTTCTAAAGTCTGAATGGTCCGCTCAGACTGACCATCTGTCTGTGGGTGATAGGCTGTACTCATAGAAAATCTCGAAGCCATCGCTGCCTGCAAGCTCGTCCAAAATCGAGATGTGAATCTTGGATCTCTATCGGACACTATCAAAACAGGCACTCCATGCAATCTAACCACATGGTCGACATACAACTTCGCCATTTTCTTCATCGAACACCTCAAATCATAAGGAATGAAATGGGCTGACTTCGAGAGTCGATCAATCACCACCCAAATTGCATCGCATCCCCTACTCGATCGAGGTAAATGAGTCACAAAATCCATGGTGATGTGCTCCCACTTCCATTGGGGCACCTCTAAACTCTGTAACAATCGACCAGGTCTCATCCTCTCCGCCTTGACCTGCTGGAAATTCAAACACTTAGCAACAAAACCAGAAATGTCGCTCTTCATACCTGCCCACCAGTAGTGAGACTTCAAGGCATGGTACATCTTCCTCTCGCCCGGATGCACACTGTACCGACTACAATGCGCTTAATTCAAGATGGTCTCTTTCAAGTCAATCAGGTTCGGAACCACTAATCTTCATATAAATCTCAAACATCTATCAGAAGCAACAGAAAAATCATCAGACTGACCACTTCGGGCTTTAATCCTCAACTCATGGATATAGGGATCAGTCCTCTGCGCTTCCCTAATGTCACTCACAATCTGCGGTTCAACCCGAATCGAATAAACCAAGAAGTACTGATCACCCGGCTGAAATCTCCAACCAGAAGTACTAAACTGCTCGTAGACTCTCGAGAAACTCAAAGATGCTAACATATCAGGATGGGCTTTCCTGCTCAAAGCCTTCAAGTCAATCAGGTTCGGAACCACTAATCTTCATATAAATCTCAAACATCTATCAGAAGCAACAGAAAAATCATCAGACTGACCACTTCGGGCTTTAATCCTCAACTCATGGATATAGGGATCAGTCCTCTGCGCTTCCCTAATGTCACTCACAATCTGCGGTTCAACCCGAATCGAATAAACCAAGAAGTACTGATCACCCGGCTGAAATCTCCAACCAGAAGTACTAAACTGCTCGTAGACTCTCGAGAAACTCAAAGATGCTAACATATCAGGATGGGCTTTCCTGCTCAAAGCATCTGCTACTAAGTTCATCCGCCCAGGCTGATACTGAATCTCGCATTAAAATCCTTGAGCAACTCCATCCAACGACGCTGCCTCATATTCAAATCTGACTGAGTGAAGATGCATCGGAGCATACAAAAAATCCTCCAGATCTAGATGGTAGAGCCAAAACAGGAGCAGTAGTCAACTTCTCCTTCAACGTCTGAAAACTAGACTCGCACTCGTCAGTCCAAACAAACTTCCTATCCTTCTGAGTCAACTGAGTCATAGGCCTGGCTATCGAAGAGAACTTCTCGATGAAACGTCTATAATAGCCAGCCAATACCAAGAAACTATGGATCTTGGAAACATTCCTAGGTCTCTCCCAGTTAAGAACTGCTTCGACCTTACTCGGATCCACCGAAATTCCTTGCGTTGAAATCACATGACCCAAGAAGATAATTCTATCTAGACAAAATTCACACTTGCTGAACTTGGCGTACAACTGCGAGTCTCTCAATCTCTACAACACCAATCTCAGATGCTCCTTATGCTCTTTCAAACTCCTCGAATACACCAAGATGTCATCTATGAAGACGATCACGAATCGATCGATGTATTTGCTAAAGACGCGATTCATCAAATCCATGAAAACAGCTGGGGCATTCGTCAACCCAAACGGCATCACAAGAAACTCTTAATGTCCATATCTCGTCTGAAAAGCTGTCTTCGCCACATTAGCGTCTCTAATCCGCAACTGGTGATAGCCAGAGCGCAAATCAATCTTCGAGTACACCACCGATCCTTGGAACTGATCGAACAAGTCATCAATCCTCGGCAAAGGATACTTGTTCTTCACCGTCGCTTTGTTCAACTGCCGGAGATCCACGCACATCCTCATAGATCCATCCATCTTCTTCACAAAAAGAATCGGAGCTCCCCAAGGCGACATACTCGGTCTGATGAAGCCTTTCTCCAGAAGATCTCTCAACTGATCCTTGAGTTCCTTCAACTCTGCTGGCCCCAAACGATACGTAGCTCTAGAAATCGGGGTTGTACCAGGCACAAACTCGATACCGAAGTCTATCTCACGTCTCGGAGGGAATCCAAGAATCTCATCCGGAAACACGTCGGGGAACTCTCGAACGATCGGAATGTCGCTCAACTCCAAACGCGACTCTCGGGAAACGTCAAGCGCATAGATCATAAATCCAGCATTATCCAGCGATAACAGGCTAAACATCTCCATGGCAGACACCAGTGGAATCTTAGACCTCGAATCCGTGCCGTAGAAATCCCACTTCTCACCCGAATCGGGGCGAAATCTCACCACACCATGGAAACAGTCAACAATAGACTTATATCTACACAATACATCCATTCCCAAGATACAGTCAAAATCTCTAATTCACAAAACAATCAGATTGGTCACTTCACTAATACATGCTCATCAAATCTAATGAGGCAATTCAACACCACCTCTCGGGACAACAGACTCACACCAGCAGGGGTGGACACGGAGACAACATCACACAGTGGGGAAGAACTCAACCCAAGCTCATACACAAACAACTCAGAAATAAAGGAGTGTGATGCTCCATTGTCAAACAAAACTCTCACAGGAAAATCAAAGATAGAGCATGTACCTGCGATAACTATACCAGGCGTCTCCTCAGCCTGCTCTCTCGGCAAGGCATTCGCCTGTGCCTGCTGTGGTATCTGAAACTGAGGTCTAGAAGATCCTCCAAACCTAGACGGTTTGCGGGGTTGGAAACCAGATCGCTGGGACTGAACGAAAGGCTGTTGTCGATGTGAAGAACCACCAGCGGAACCTTTTTGCGACTGACTCAAGGGCTGCCCTCCCATCAAAGTACACGCTCTAGCAAAATGTCCCGGCTGACCACAGAGATGACAAAGAGCTCGAACTCCACGACACTGCGAAGTCTCATGCTTCCCTTCGCACTTCCCACAAAACACATTTCCTGAACCACTGCTACCAGAACTCACAGAACCTGAGGAACTCGAATAAGCCTTCTTCTTAAACTTCTTACCTCGAGGTTTATAATTTTGGCGATTCGATTGCTGCGACCCTTGAGGAGACTAAAACGATTGTGACACATTCTGCACCGGCTGAGAATGCGCCCCACTGACGGCTGAACCGGAGTCTGTGCCTCCAACAAACTCTCCTCAATATCGACAGCCCGATCCACGGCTTCAGCACAATTCGCAGGTGAACCAGACAACACCATTCGGATCAAATCAGGCCTCAAACCCTTCAGAAACTTGTTCCTCTTAGCCCTTTCCTGGTTAGCTATATGTGGTACATACATCAAGAGCGAAGAGAACTGTCGGGCATACTCACTACTCTCATGTTCCCTTGCTTCAAATTGTCGAACTCTCGCTCGCGACTGTTGTAGTAGGACTCCGGGGTATACTACTATCGTAACGCTGCACAGAAGCTCTCCCAAGTAATCACAGCCCCACTCGCTCGCAAGATACGGGAAGTACCTCTCCACCAGCGTTGTGCATTATCCCTCAATTGCAACACCGCCAGCTTTAATCTCTTCTCAGGAGTGTACTCCAAAGTATCAAACAGCTCCTCCATCTGCACTAGCCAACTCTCGGCCAACGCACTACCCTCAGCAGCAGCAAAAGTCGGAGGGTTCGTCCGCTGGAATCTAGCTAATACTAGCTCCATATCGCCTATCTATCTCGTAACATCCTCAACCTGCTGATTGCCCTCATCACTATCCGAGGCCCTAGACTCCTCTGCGGTACCTCTACCTCTCCTTGGAGGCATCTAAACAATTCTCAAGGTAAGACTTATAGCATATATCAAAGAGACAGATAATATAATCACATAAGCCACAGAGTTAATCAAAAATCAAATCAAAACTCTGTGCCTAGACTCGAGTGTGATCAAAAGAAATCGAGCTTATCCCAGTTTAAGCTCTGATACCAAAAATGTCAGGCCCCGTGCTAATCCACAAAGATTACAGCACAATTAAGCACATAACCACGGAAGCGTAAATCAGGGCTTAAAAATTGTCGAAATAATTTGGTCCTGAACTCAAATCACCATTCAAAATATTCATACTCAAAATACGAGTTAAATCTAAACTCATACAACATCAGGTAACTCAAACATCAAATCAGAAACTGATCCTCAAATACATAAAAACACAGGGCATCCCTTGGTTCAATACATATACAATAATTAACTGGGACTCAAGGAAATGGGGATCGACCAGCTGACACTCCACTCTGTCCAGCCTGGTTACCTGAAGATCCTGCAAATGGGCAACACAGACCCAAGGAACACAAAAGCAAAAAAAGAAAATACGAGGTCAAGCCTCAGTACGAAGAGCTATAAAAAAACAGCAAATCATGCAACATGCTATAAATCAAGTTATGAAATGCATGAGGCTGTTAAAGGAATCGGTCATCAAGGTCAGTGTATCAACTGACATCCAGTGTATCAACTGGCAAATCATCTCCAATCGAGCCTCTATCCTGCACAGTGTATCAACCGGGGAATCATCGGTCCGTGATCATCGGAGCCCGTCAGCCCATATCACAGCTCGGTGGTATTCTGCACCACTCCGATGATAGTGTTGCCTGGCACGACACATCTATCTTCCGGTTACAACGTGGCTCTATCTCAGGTCATAAATCAATCAATCAATCAGGCTCAATATGTATGCATGTATGTCAAGAAATTCATATCTGATTTCTACATTCACAATTTACGTAAAACAGAGTATATCATTCAAACAATTCATCAACCTGTTTCACGTAAATCACAAGATCATCTCACGCAGATTACATAACTCGAATTATACACATGTTCATGCTCAAAGCTGTTTACAGCCGCTCAATTCGTACCTTCAAGCCTCATTTCAATCTCAACAGATCTCACCAGCCACGGCAAACTCACGCCCTAAGCAAAACATATTCCTCCTGGCTTCGGCAACCACGACAGAAAGCTCCTGGGACCACAAATTCAAAAGCTGCTACAACACAGGAGAACCAAAGCTCCGAAATCATGAAGCTACACGAACTCTGCAGCCACGTCGCGATCCTCTCCAAGTCCCATTTAAGCCTCCTAGTTGGTATCAATCGAAAGAGCAACTCAAGAGGAGTTCAGCGCCACCAATCACGCTCAAAACAACGGCTGGAATCAACGGAAATCTACAGGGGAAATGCTCTGGTGAACAGTAGCTACTGGGGGTTCGAAGATGGAGATAAGAAATATCGGGTGGGAAATAATCTAAGTGTCACTCAACACTTATATATATAAATCTCCATACAACAGCTGTTGTTCCCATAAATCAGACGTCGGGTAATGCTACAGTAGAAATCTTACAATTGAATCCAACGTTTCTTCTCAGCGGGAACAGCCGACACCAACAGACGTTGCACTTCAATCACACAACATCAAACGATGCCGTACCAACTAATCGAAACCAAGCCGCAGCATCCAACAGCTGAGAACAAATCTCTCTCAAAACGACCAACAGTTGAATCTAAAATAATATCAAAACGAAGACGTAGAGGGACACGTCACCATCGCTGTCAAACAGCTGATCAAACCAACGTCTGATCATATCAACGCATCAGATCCCTCTCCAGCTGATGACCAACACAACCAACAGCTGACACAAAGCGTTACACCCAAAACACTGTCGTTCCAACTTATCCAAACGACGTAGTTTTGTTACCCGCTAAGAAATACTCTAACGAAACCAACAACTGGTTCCTACACACTCACATCTGCCAACGTTACCCCACAGCTGAACAAATCTCTTGCAATAGCAACAGCTGTTTTGCGCTACAACACCAGCTGTCAACTCTGCTGGGTTGACCAACACGCGACTAATGATCACATCCTCGCGCTAACAGATTTCAGCTAACACAACTGCATTCGCTCGCTACAGTACCGTTGACCCTCTTTGACATCTGAATTATGCTACCCCTCAGCAGTCAATCAAAATCGTTGACTTTCACCACTTAGCGTAGACATCTGATACTCCAGCTGCTACCAACAGCGGAAATTCAGAAAAATACCAAAATCTGAAACCCGATTCAACCAAATACTCAGAATCCATAAATCTAAAAATTACAATCCAGACATCACTACAATTCCTCAAAACCTGAAATTTGAAATCCCAAAAATCTCGTGACTAATTCTATGAAAAACTGATTAATCACTATTAGAATTTCTCAATACTCACACATCATCTTGAGCTGAGTAACTACGATGTACATTGTTCTGCTTTCGCTGAGCTGAAATGCATTGCCGTGAAATTTTTGACATACTCTGAGATGACATCCGTTGTTCAAATCTGATCTGCCCACTCTTAGCTGGTCAACACGCTCTGAGTTGGTCTGTTATGTCCTAAGCTGTTTTGCATCTTACGACTGTAAGCTGTTCGATTTCTTATCTTTGTTATCACCAAACTCAAATTTATTTCTAACAATTTCCCCTTTTTTTGATGACAAAACTTAGCAGCAAAAAATTTCTTTTATTAATCAACGAAACTTTCTAAGTACTAGAATTGAAATCCTTCTCAAAATAACTTCCTAAAAACTAAAAACAACGACTCAAAACCATATGCGCTTGCCACTGCTGTCTTTGTTTCTGTCACCATGTTACTTTCACCTTTTCTACTAAAGCTGCTACCACCATCGCCCTTTTTGACATCACCAGCCCTCATAAGATGTGCAACAACTTCTGCAAGTTGAGAGCTGAGGGAGGCGAGGCTCGAATTTATTTCAGCTGATTGTTTCTGTAGCATCAGTCTATTAGCAGTAATCTCTGAGGAGAAGTCAGTTTTGAGTTTGTCTCCTCTCCTGAGCAAATCCAAGTTTTGTCTCCACTGTCTGTTGAACAGCACCATGTGTGACTGACGCAGATCTACAACACTGAGCTCTAGAGACGTCATTCTCTCATTGAAATTGGATTTGAAGGATGACATAAGCTCTTGAGATTGTAATTTCTCCGGACTGATGCTGGATACCAAATCCCCGAGTTGAGCAACTTTCTGTGAAAATGTTGCAATACTGTGGAATTACCGGTATCTGACTGTACTGGAAGAATTTCTTCATATACAAACTCAGCTGGTGCATATGCAGAAAGAGAGTGAACGAATTTTTGACATGTGTACCTTCTTCAAAAAATCCACAAAATTGATCAGCACGATGCCCGTGCTGATAAGCTCTGAAAACTGCATCTGGAATAATCTCTGTAAACCGTGTTAATTGATGTACCACCAAGTCTGTACATTGTTTCTCTGTAGACTTCTGGAACTCAAAACTAAAACACCTTCTGAATCCTCATCTAGTCCTGAAAATAGATTAGAGGGTCCTGGAAGCGTCCATACCAACTGGTGCTGCTTCCTAAGCCCAGATAGGCTACCTTGCAATTCTTTGATCTTCATCTAGTACATCCATAATCAACATGTCTACTCGTGCAAAGGCATCGCCAGGGAAAAAATTTTTCCGCCTTGTATTCAACAGTTTTCTAATGAATAGTTCTCTGAATTTTGCATGCGCCATCAATCTCCATTTGAAGGCTTCTCGAAGACACTCTGTTTCAGTCCATCGAAACATTCTAGCCGTATTGTCTTCTAATGAGGTCCTCCATGCCTTCGAATCCCATTTTAATCGAGCCACTTTGGCAACACAGAGTCTCTATTCTATACGTAGAACTCAAGATCTGCGAAGATTAAATTCACCATTTTTTTACCTGATTGCCCTTGACTTTCTCAACCAATGCCTTCTTTCCTTTGTCAGTATGGGCAATCTATGGAAGAGATCTATTGCGCCAGTGCACTTCTTTGATATGAATACTCTGACTCCACCTTACCTCATTTAGCGGTTCTCTTGTCATGATCGAAGGGCTCTTATTGTTCGACAGGTCCATGTAAGATCCTCCAGAGATAAAGACTCGTCATTAGGTACTGCAAAGATCTTAGCTTTCATTCGTGATATAGCAATTTGGTACATAGGTGCGGACACCTTGATTTCCTTTGGTAATGGCTTAGGATCCTCAAAATCAGAATCTTCCAACAAAATGAGTTTGCTCTTTGGAGGCCACATCATCTGAATGGGAACTGTTGGCCTCAAAGCAGCTTTTCCAATAGTAGTGCGGTTGCGCTTGACTGCTGGTTGAACAAAGGCATCAGCTCTGGGGCACACTTCATCCAAAATTTTGACTTGGATGACTCCTACCTTCTTAGTGACACCAGAAACTTCTTCTTCTTTACAGATTCCGCCCGATCTTATATTTCCTTAGCAAGATAGGTGCTAACAGATTTGGCAGTAAAAACCCTCAAGAAGGGAAGGTAAGTAGGCTTGTCCAGTGGTAATTTATGAACTCCCTTCAAGAACAGACCCGGCTGCACACAAAAACCTTGATCCTGCTTGGTTGATAGCACAAACATTTCCTTCAGAGTTCTGGAAAGGATTTTGCTCCAATTGATTTTTATGCCTCCCATTATATCCATCATTATATCAATTCGGCTCTTGGTCATGACATCCAAGTGTCCAGGTGTGGCAGTGAGTGTCTTGGCTACGATATCATGTAGGAACTGATATATTAACTTCAAGTCTTTCCCCTTTCTATCACTGTGTACCAGCTCTCGTGATTCAGAAAATTCTAGTCTCATCCATACAACCAACTTATCCAGAAAATATGACAATACCACGAGCCCCTCAGTGGGCAACTTAAACCTGCAAACATCTTCTCAGTAATAGCCACTAATGAACCTCTGACTATGCTGGTAACAGTATTCCCTCCAGTCTGCCGTTATCAAAGAAAATCTGAATATCCTCCTCTAAAATTACTGCTTTGCATCCAAGAACATTTCCGAGTCATGAAGACTCTAGCGCTTGGAACATCGTCACCAGTCCTCTGTCGGGAAGGAGTAGAACAGACTCAAAATTGATTTGGATTGCGGTGCGGGTGAAGACAGGAGTCGTTGCCTTTAGGTTGCTAGAGAGCGAAAGAGTTTCCTGTAAGAAAGAGTTAGGAGCAACAAGGTAGTGATATTAATCGAGAGTTAAGCAAATATAAATAATAGCAAGAATATGAAACGACGAGAGAATATTGGTTGGTTTCTGGCATACATTGACAACACACGCGTCAACCAGCTATTGGCGGGTTTTGATTTGCAAGATACACTTGTTAAAATAGTATATACGATTGAAAAAATGGAGATACATATGCAGAAAATACTGGATTTTGAAATTCGCAAATTATTGGAAGAAAACACAACCATAAATTTACTATTTCAGCGGGGGTAAATCAGATCATCTTGGGGATAAGCATCAGCTATATATGTTCAAAATCTAAATGGATCAGCTCATGCACATTCAGTGATGTGTAGCTTATTAAATCTAATCTGAATAATACCCCTAACCTGAGGTTCTCTCATAAGTTGTCGGTTCCCCCTAAGCTGAAGGTCCCTAAGCTACGTTTCCCTAAGCTTAAGGTTCCGTAAGACAAAGGTTCCCCTAAGCTTAGCATTTCATGATCACCTACACAGAACATATTAGGGCAGTTCTAAGAGACCATGTATGTTTCTAAAATAAGAAAACTTAGTGTTAGGCAGTGGCTTGGTGAAAATATCAGCAGCTTTCTATTTAGGTTAGATGTATTCCAGCATGACGTCCTTCTTGAGCACATGATCAATGATGAAGTGGTGCCTAATCTCAATGTGCTTGGTTAGTGAATGCAGCACAGGGTTCTGTGTAATAGCTATAACACTTGTATTGTCACATAAGATTGGTGCTTCAGAGGTATCAATGCCAAAATCCCTAAGCTAATGTTGAATAAAGAGAATCTGAGCACAACAGCTCCCGGCTGGTAAGTATTATGCTTCAGCTATGGATGTGGCAATTGAAGTTTGATTCTTACTGAACCATGAGTACAGATGATCTCCTAGGAATTGGCATGTTCCACTTGTGATACTCCTGTCAATTCCACATCCCGCGTAATCTGCATCACTATACCCGATCAGTTGAAAGCTGGAGTCTGTGCTATACCAAAGACCCAAGTAGGAGTTCCTTTAAGATATTTTAAAATCCTTTTAACAGTAATATAATGTTAATTTTTCGGCTCTGCTTGAAATCAAGCACTCATATAGATAGCAAACATGATGTCTGGTCTGCTAGCAGTAAAGTAAATCAGGGATCCTATTATACCACGATACAATGTTACCTCAATGGCAGTTCAAGCTTCATTTTTGTCTAACTTTATTGTAGCACTCATTGGGGGTAGCAGCTAGAGAACATTTGTCCATCCCGAACTTCTTAAGAAGCTCCTTTGTATATTTGGCTTGATTGGTGAAGATACTGTGATGAATCAGATTTTAGATTAGTGATTAATCGAATTCATCTGACATTAGAAGAGATTAATTGTTGGAAGTTTTTGTAATTCTGGTATTTTGAGTTAGAAGCTGGTCGGTGGTGAAATCCAGTTGCAACGCGTATTTGGAATTGCAGGAGATTAATACGCCGTCGTTTTGGTGAAACCAGACGTAGCGTTTATGTAAGAAACCAGTCGTAGCACATTTCAGAAGCCTACTGTAGCGAGTTAGTGATGCGACGTCGTTTAGCTATTCAGTAGTTGCATTTGTAGAGGTTGCTGCTAGTAGTAGTTGCGTTGTGAGAATGTGGTTGCGACTGGGTGACCAGCTATTGGTTTGAAGAACCAGTCATGGATGTGAGACGACATCGTTTAGATAAGTTGAAACGCTGCGTTTTGGGGATTGCGTCTGGTACCAGTTGTGAGGAATCTCTTACCAGCTGTTGGTTGCGTCTGCTTTTGGCAGCGATGCTGACGTATTCTTTACGTTGTCGTTTTGATTGTTGAGCGCAACCAGTCGTTGGTTGTTTTGATAGAATCTGTTTTCAACTGGTGGAACGCTGCGACGTCGTTTTGTTTAGTTGGAACGGTGTCGTTTTGATGCTATTTTGCAAACGCAACGCCTGGTGGTTGCTGCTGGTTTTGTTGAGAGCAAAAGCTGGTTACTGTTGTAAGATTTCTACTGTAGCATTTCTCAACGACTGATTTAGAGAAACAGCGGCTGGTGTATGGAGATATATATATATATAGATAAGTGTTGATCAACACTTAGAATTATTTGAGAAGCCCGATATTTCTTATCTCCATTTTCAACCCTCGATAGCTACTATTCACCAGAACATTTTGTCCTTCGATCTCCGTCGATTCCAGCCTTTGTTTTGAACGATTTTGGTGGCGCTGGATTCCTTGTGAGTTGCTCTTCCGTTTGTTACCCAGTTGAGGCTGTAGAACGACCTTGAAGAGGATCGCGAGGTTGATGGTTTCTTCGAATAGTGGAATTTGATAGTTCTTCCGCTGGTTTCAGCTTCTGGGTAAGTATCTCTTGTTGAATTGAGCTCTGTTCTTATGGTTAATACCTGTGTGGATGTTTAGAACTTGAGTAGGGTTCTGGCCGTAGGTGTTAGAGTGCACAGGTTAAGATTTGTGTGCTTGAGTAGAGCTGATTTTCGAAGCATTATAACATACTTCAGCTTCGAAGAAGTCTCTGCCGTGTTTGTTAAGCTAGAAGAAATCTGGTTGCTTTGTCCATGTGATTGCCGTGCCTTGGGAGAAATCTGTTGAGGTAGAATAGCCGTTGGAGGTACGAATTGAGCAGATTTAACAGCTTTGAACGTGGACATGGCTGTAATTGATGTTTTGAGATCTGCTGATATGATTCTGTGAATTACGTGATACAGCTTGTTGAATTGATTGAGTTTACATTCTGTTTTCACGTATTAAACTGTATGCATTTTGAATTGAATAGTATGAATTTTGAATTGAATATTGATTGGCATACATGCACACATATTGAGCCTGATTGCCAGATTTATTGACGACCTGATTGAGAGCCACGTTGTGACTGGCCGACTGATGAGTCGTGCCAGAAAAGTCCAACGCTATCATCGGAGTGGTGAATATCGGATTCGAGTGTCTACCGCCGAGCTGTGATGGGCTGACGGGCCCCGATGATCACGGACCGATGATTTCCACCGGCTGATTGGCTGTGCGTGGTATAAAGGCTCGCTTGATATGATTTGTCAGTTGATACACTGGTCTAGCTTTCCGATCCTTGATGGCCCTCATGCATTTCATAGCATTGATTATAGCATGTTGCATGATTAGTTGTTTGGATAGCTCTTCGTACTGAGGCTTGACCTCGTATTTCGTTTCCTGCTTTTGTGTTGTTTGGGTCTGTGTTACCCATTTGCAGGATCTTCAGGTAACCAAGCTGGACAGAGTGGAGTGCCAGTTGGCCGATCCCCGTTTCCTTGAGTCCCAGTTTACTTTTACTATGTATTGAACCGGGGGATGCCCCGTGTTTTTATGTATTGGGGATCTGTATTTGAATTGAGATTTGTCGTTACCTGTTTTATATGAGTTTGATTCAACTCGTATTTTGAGTAATGATATTTTGAATGTATGTTTTGAGTTCAGGCCCATATTATTTCGAAAAATTTTTAAGCCCAATTTTATGCTTCCGTGAATATGTGCTTAATTATGCTCTAATCTTGTGTGATTAGCACGGGGCCTGACATTTTTGGTATCAGAGCTTAAACTGGGACAAGCTCGATTTCCTTTGATCACACTCAAGTCTAAGCACAGAGTTTTGATTTTATTTTGATTGACTCTGTGACTTATGTGATCTTTTATCTGTCTATGTGATATATCTACTGTGAGATCTTACCTCTAGAATTGTTTAGATGCCGCCGAGAAGAGGAGGAGGTAGGACGACTAGACGTACTGTGGAGGAGTCTAGGGCAGGTAGTGATGATGATGTTCATCAGGTTGAGAATGTTACTAGACAGATAGGCGAGATGGAGTTGGTCCTAGCTAGGTTTCAGCGGACGAACCCTCCGACGTTTTCTGTAGCAGAGGGTGGTGCGATGGCTGAGGCTTGGTTAGTTTAGATGGAGGAGTTGTTCGATACTCTGGATACTGTGGAGGAGTCTAGGGCAGGTAGTGATGATGATGTTCATCAGGTTGAGAATGTTACTAGACAGATAGGCGAGATGGAGTTGGTCCTAGCTAGGTTTCAGCGGACGAACCCTCCGACGTTTTCTGTAGCAGAGGGTGGTGCGATGGCTGAGGCTTGGTTAGTTTAGATGGAGGAGTTGTTCGATACTCTGGAGTACGCTCCCGAGAAGAGACTGAAGCTGGCGGTGTTGCAGCTGAGAGACAATGCAAAGCGCTGGTGGAGAGGTACTTCTCGTATCCTTCGTGATAGTGGGGCTGTGATTTCTTGGGAGAGATTCTGTGAGGCGTTCCGACAGGAGTATACCCCGGATTCCTTCTATAACAGCCGAGAGCGGGAGTTTGACAACTTGAAGCAGGGTAGCATACGAGTGGCTGAGTATGCCCGACAGTGTTCTGCGCTTTTGGTTTATGTGCCACACGTTTCCAACCAGGAGAGGACAAAGAGGAACAAATTTCTGAAGGACTTGAGGCCTGATCTTTACCGGATGTTTTGTCTGGATCACCTGCGACCTATATTGATGCAGTGAACCGAGCGGTGGACATTGAGGAGAGTTTGATGGAGGTTGAGGCTCCGATTCAGCCGACTACTGGACGCACCTATCAGCCTGTGCAGGATGCGTCGCAATCTTTTTATTCTCCTCAGGGGTCGCAGCAGCAGTCGAATCGCCAAAGGTTTCGACCTCGAGGGAAACAGTTCAAGAAGAAGGCGGATTTGAGTTCCTCTGGTTCTGCGGGTTCTGGTTCTGGCAGTGGTTCAGGAAGCGGTTCTAGTGGCATGTCTTGTGGACAGTGCGGAGGAAGGCATCCGACTTCGCAGTGTCGTGGAGTTCAGGGGTCCTGCCGTAACTGTGGATAGCCAGGACACTTTGTTAGATTGTGTCCTCTGTTGAGGGGTCAGTCTTCAGTTCCTTCGCAGCAGGGATCAGCTGGTGGTTCTTCTCAAAAGAAGCAGTCGAATCGCCAAAGGTTTCGACCTCGAGGGAAACAGTTCAAGAAGAAGGCGGATTTGAGTTCCTCTGGTTCTGCGGGTTCTGGTTCTGGCAGTGGTTCAGGAAGCGGTTCTAGTGGCATGTCTTGTGGACAGTGCGGAGGAAGGCATCCGACTTCGCAGTGTCGTGGAGTTCAGGGGTCCTGCCGTAACTGTGGATAGCCAGGACACTTTGTTAGATTGTGTCCTCTGTTGAGGGGTCAGTCTTCAGTTCCTTCGCAGCAGGGATCAGCTGGTGGTTCTTCTCAAAGACCGCAGTTTCCTGCCCCTACCCAGTGATCTGGATTTCAGCCTAGTGGACCGTCTAGGTTTGGAGGACCTCAGAGACCTCAGTTCCAGATTCCACAGCAGGCACAGGCGAACGCTTTGACGAGAGAGCAGGCTGAGGAGACGCTTGGCATAGTGATCACAGGTACATGCTTTATTTTTTATTATCCTGCGAGAGTTCTATTTGACACTGGTGCATCACACTATTTTATTTCTGAGTTGTTTGTTTGTGAGTATGGGTTCAGTTGTTCCCCATTGTGTGATGTTGTTTCCGTGTCTACCCCTACTGGTGTGAATCTGTGGTCCCGTGAAGTGGTGTTGGATTGTGTGCTTCGATTTGATGAGCATGTTTTGGCGTCCAATCTGATTGCTTTGGGAATCAGAGATTTTGATTGCATCTTGGGAATGGACGTATTATCTAGCTATAAGGCTATTGTTGACTGTTTTCATGGTGTGGTGAGATTTCGCCCTGACGGGTCAGAGGTGGGAGTTCTACGGTGCTGATTCACGCTCAAAGATTCCACTGGTGTCCGTCATGGAGATGTTTAGTCTGCTATCGCTGGATAATGCTGGATTCATGATTTACGCGCTTGACGTTTCCCAAGAGTCGCGGTTGGAGTTGAGCGAAATTCCGATCATCCGAGAGTTTCCCGACGTGTTTCTAGATGAGATTCCTAGATTCTATCCGAGATGTGAGATCGACTTCAGTATCGAATTGGTGCCCGGTACCGCCCCGATTTCTAGAGCTCCGTATCGGTTGGCGCCCGCGGAGTTGAAAGAGCTGAAGGATCAGTTGAGAGATCTCTTGGAGAAAGGCTTCATCAGACTGAATATGTCGCCTTGGGGAGCTCCGATTCTTTTTGTGAAGAAGAATGATGGGTCTATGAGGATGCGCGTGGATTTCCGACAGTTGAATAAAGCGACGGTGAAGAACAAGTATACTTTGCCGAGGATTGATGACTTGTTCGATCAGTTTCAGGGATCGGTCGTTTACTCGAAGATTGATTTGCGCTATGTATATCACCAGTTGCGGATTAGGGACACTGATGTGGAAAATACAGCTTTCCAGATTCGTTATGGGCATTATGAGTTTCTGGTCATGCCGTTTGGGTTGACGAATGCCCCAGCTGTTTTTATGGATTTGATGAATCGCGTCTTTAGCGAATACGTCGACGGTTCGTTATCGTCTTCATAGATGACATCCTAGTGTATTCGAGGAGCCTGAGAGAGCATAAGGATCATCTGAGACTGGTGTTGCAGAGGTTGAGAGACTCGCAATTGTACGCCAAGTTCAGCAAGTGTGAATTTTGGCTTGATCGGATTATCTTTCTGGGTCATGTGATTTCGGCGCAAGGGATTTCGGTGGATCCGAGTAAGGTCGAAGCAGTTCTTAACTGGGAGAGACCTAGGAACGTTTCCGAGATCCACAGCTTCTTGGGATTGGCTGGCTATTAAAAGCTTTTTATCGAGAAGTTCTCTTCGATAGCCAGGCCTTTGACTCAGTTGACTCAGAAGGATAAGAAGTTTGTTTGGACCGATGAGTGCGAGTTCAGTTTTCAGATTTTGAAGGAGAAGTTGACTACTGCTCCTGTTTTGGCTCTACCGTCTGGATCCGGAGGATTTGTTGTGTGCTCCGATGCTTCTCTCAATGGTTTGGGATGTGTTCTGATGCAGAACGGGTACGTGATTGCTTATGCGTCTCGACAGTTGAACCCTCACGAGACGAGGTACCCTGTTCATGATTTGGAGTTGGCTGCGATAGTGTTTGCCTTGAAGATTTGGCGGCATTATCTGTATGGTGAAGAATTTGTGGTGTACACCGACCACAAGAGCCTGAAATATATCTTCACGCAGTCAGACTTGAA
>KQ987934.1:46230-69822 GCA_001598015.1 Dorcoceras hygrometricum
GCCCCGATTTCTAGAGCTCCGTATCGGCTGGAGCCAGCAGAGTTGAGAGAGTTGAACGATCAATTGAGAGATCTCTTGGAAAAAGGCTTCATTAGGCCGAGCATGTCTCCTTGGGGAGCTCCGATTCTTTTCATGAAAAAGAAGGATGGATCCATGAGGATGTGTGTGGATTTCAGACAGTTGAATAAAGCAACAGTGAAGAACAAGTATCCGTTGCCGAGGATTGATGACTTGTTCGACCAGTTGCAGGGATCGGTCGTGTACTGGAAGATTGATTTGCGCTCTGGTTATCACCAGTTACGGATTAGAGACGCTGACGTGGCGAAGACAGCTTTCCGGACTAGATATGGGCATTACGAGTTTCTTGTCATGCCATTTGGATTGACAAATGCCCCAGCTGTGTTCATGGATTTGATGAACCGCATCTTCAGCGAGTATATTGATCGGTTCGTGATCGTCTTCATTGATGATATCCTGATTTACTCGAGGAGCTTGAGAGAGCATAAGGAGCATCTTAGACTGGTGTTGCAGAGATTGAGAGACTCGCAGCTCTATGCTAAGTTCAGCAAGTGTGAATTTTGGCTGGACAGAATTATCTTTTTGGGTCATGTTATTTCAGCACAAGGAATTTCGGTAGATCCGAGCAAGGTCGAAGCAGTTCTTAACTGGGAGAGACCTAGGAATGTTTCTGAGATCCGTAGTTTCTTGCGTTTGGCTGGCTATTATAGGCATTTTATCGAGAAGTTCTCTTCGATAGCTAAGCCTCTGACTCAGTTGACTCAGAAGGATAAGAGGTTTGAGTGGACTGATGAGTGCGAGAACAGTTTTCAGATGTTGAAGGAGAAGTTGACTACTGCTCCTGTGTTGGCTCTACCGTCTGGATCCGGAGGATTCGTGGTGTGCTCCGATGCTTCTCTCAATGGTTTAGGATGTGTTCTGGTGCAGAACGGGTATGTGATTGCCTATGCGTCTCGACAGTTGAAGCCTCACGAGATGAGGTACCCTGTTCACGATTTGGAGTTGGCTGCGATAGTGTTTGCCTTGAAGATTTGGCGGCATTATCTTTATGGTGAAGAATTTGTGGTGTACACCGACCACAAGAGATTGAAATACATCTTCACGCAGTCAGAATTGAACATGAGGCAGCGACGATGGATTTTGTTGCTCAAGGACTTTAACTGTGAGATTCAGTATCAGCCTGGGCGGATGAACTCAGTTGCCAACGTATTGAGTAGGAACACCCAGCCTGCAATGCTTTCGTTTTTTAATGCTTCGAGAGTCTATGAGCAATTGAGTACTTCGGGTTGGATATTTCAGCCGAGCGATCAGTACTTCATGGTTTCTACGATGCAGGTTGAGCCACAGCTTTTGCATGACATCAGGGAGGCGCAGAGGACTGATCCATATATCCATGAGTTGAGGATTAAGGCCCAGAATGGTCAGTCTAATGACTTCTCTGTTTCTTCGGATGGTTGTCTGAGATTTCGAGGGTAGATTAGTGGTTCCAAACCTGATTGATTTGAAGGTAGGCCATCATGAATGAAGCGCATTGTAGTCGGTACAGTGTGCATCCAGGCGAAAGGAAGATGTATCATGCATTGAAGTCTAACTACTGGTGGGCAGGCATGAAGAGCAACATTTAGGCTTTTGTTGCTAGGTGTTTGAATTGCCAACAGGTCAAGGCCGAGAGAATGAGACCTGGTGGTTTGCTGCAGAGTTTGGAGGTGCCCCAATGGAATTGGGAGCACATCGTCATGGATTTTGTGACTCATCTACCTCGATCGAGTAGGGTATGTGATGCTATTTGGGGTGTGATTGATAGACTTTCGAAGTCAGCCCATTTCATTCCCTATGATGTGAGGTGCTCTATGAAGAAAATGGCGAAGCTGTACATCGACCATGTGGTTAGATTGCATGGAGTTCCGATTTCGATAGTGTCCGACAGAGATCCGAGGTTCACTTCTCGATTTTGCAAGCGTTTGCAGGCAGCGATGGGTTTGAGATTGGCTATGAGTACGACCTATCACCCACAGACAGACAGACAGTCTGAGCGGACTATCCAGACTTTAGAGTATATGCTGCATGCTATTGTGATGGATTTCAGTGGTGGCTTGCAGGATTCTTTGTCATTGGTTGAGTTTTCGTATAACAACAGCTACCAAGTGACTATCGGAATGGCACCGTTTGAGGCGTTATATGGTCGAAAGTGCAGATCCCCGATTTGTTGGGAAGAAGTTGGTGAGAGACAGCTTTCTACACCGGAGTTTGTTCAGCACATGAAGGATCAAATTGACTTGATTCGGAGTAGAATGAAAGCTGCTCAAGACCTTTTCTCTAGCTATGCAAATAGAAGGCGTCGACCGTTAGAGTTTGAGGTTGGCGATCGTGTGTTTCTTAAGATTTCTCCTTTCAATAGTGTTATGCGATTCAGATTTAAATGCAAATTGGCTCCTAGATTCGTTGGTCCTTTTGAGATTATTGAGCGGATTGGACAGTAGGCTTAAAGATTGAGGATGCCCGAGGAATTAGCAGCGATTCATGACGTCTTTCATGTGTATATGTTAAGGAAATATGAGCCAGATCCGTCCCATGTTTTGAGAACTGACGAAGTTGAGTTGGATTCTGCCTTGAGTTATGTCAAATATCCGGTGCAGATTCTGGATCGGAAGGAGAAGCAGCTGAGAAACAAGATAATTCCGTTGGTAATGGTCAAATGGAGCAAGCATGGCCGAGAAGAAGCAACTTGGGAAGTTGAGGAGAAGATGAGACAAGACTGGACTCATCTGTTTGAGCACTGATCGTGAGAATTATTCCAGGTAAATTTCTGGTTTTTGCTTCGAATTTGAGTAGATTTTGTGCTGGTTTGAATGTTTGATTGCTTCTACCCTTGTTGCCTTTGATCTCGAGGACGAAATCTCTTAAGTTGGGGAGAATGTGAGGAATCAGATCTTGAATTAGGGATTAATCATATTTTCAGATTTCTAATTTTAGGATTTTGGGTGAAATCCGTTTGGAATTTGGAGTTGAATTGTAGAAATTATGATAGAAATCTGATTTCCTTAGTAACGCTTGATTTTAGCACAAGAGGAGAGGTCTGGTGAGTGAGATCTGTTCGCTAAAGCTATCGGGTGAAATCTGGTCGTGTTTGGAGTTGAAGTGATGAAGTTATATTAGAAATCTGGTTTTCCTACATGTTAGCGTGTTTGCCGCGAGATTTAGATGAAACGGTGTCGTGTTGGTGAGGTCTGGATGACCAAGAGTGAAGCGCTTGCATTTCGTAATTTAGGATGTCAACGCGAGTCAACGCAATTTGAATTGGTGAGGGATCTGCTAGCGCTTGTGAGAGATCTGGTCGAGTTAGCGTGTCGCGTGAGAAGGTGACACGTGTAAGTTAACGAGATAGAGTTGATGTCTGTTGAGCGCTAGCGTAGTGCGTTGAAGAGAGATCTGTTTCTCTGTGCGTCGTCGTTTTGATCCTTAGCGTTGATTGTGAGATCTGTTTTTACCCATACGCCGTCGTTTTGGACTTGCGTGCGAGAGAAACGTATTGAGCGCTGAGATCTGTTTTATTGGAACGCTGCCGTTTAGTGTTGTGCGCGAGCGTGTTTTTCTAGTGTGAAGTCTGATGGAACTTAGCGCCAAATTGAGAAATCTATTTTGCATTTGCGAGCGATGCAGGGATCTGTTTTTGTCGGTGTTTGATTTAGACAGTAGCATTTGAGTTGAGGAATAAATAGAAGTATCGAACCACACTTAGAATATTTCTCAACCTGATACTTCTTATCCTCATCTTCGAAACCCTCGACTTTCTACTGTTCACCGTAACTTTCCATCGCCGGTTCCATCGCATCCAGCCTCTGTTTTTAACGATTTTGGTGGCGCTGGACTCCCTGAGACTTGATCTTTCTCTTGATGCTAGTTAGGAAGCCAGGGCCAGTGAGTTGAAGGATCACGAAAGCCTCTGAGTGTTCGTGAATTTCTTGTCCCGTGAGCAGAATCTGTTTTCAGCTCTTTCGAGTTGTTGGGTGAGCATTCCTCGTTTTTTTTGAGCCTTTATCTCGTTGTTAGTACTTACGTAGTTAGATAGAACTTGAGTAGAGTTTCGGCCGTAGGTATTCGAGTGTATAAGTTCAGATTTTTATCGAGTATTGGCTGATTTTTGGGATTCTTAACAGATTTCAGTTCCCGGAAGCTTGCTGCCGTGATTTTCGAACCAGGTGAAAGCTGGTTGTTGGCCGTGAGTTCTGCCGTGAATTTTTGTGATAACAGTGAGGTAGAATTTGTGGAATTGAGGTACGATTGAGCAGCTCTTAATGGCTTGAAGCGTGAACATGGCTGTATTTCCCTGCTATGGAATCTGTTGGCTTACTACTGTGATTGTTACGTGGAACAATGTGTGTAATTGATTGATTTGCATGCTGTTTTATTGTATGGATTTTATGTATTATGCATTGATATTGATTGACATACATGCATACATATTGAGCCTTGACAGATTGATTTGATGACCTGATTGGGTGCCACGTTGTGACTGGTCGACTGATGAGTCGTGCCCGAAAAGTCCAACACTATCATCAGAGTGGTGACTACCGGATTCGAGTGTCTATCACCGAGCTGTGATGGGCTGACGGGCCCCGATGATCACGGACCGATGATTTCCACAGGCTGATTGGCTGCGAGTGGTATAGAGGCTTGATTTGATTTTCCAGTTGATAGGCTGGTCTAGCTATCCGATTTCTTTTATAGCCTTCGTGCATTCATAGCATTTATTTATGGCATGTTGCATGTTTAGCTGTTTTGATAGCTCTTCGTACTGAGGCTTGACCTCGTATTTTGTTTTCTTGCTTTTGTGTCTTGGGTCTGTGTTACCATTTGTAGGATCTTCAGGTAGCCAGGCTGGACAAATTAGTGGTACAGTTGGTCGATCCCCGTTCTCTTGAGTCCCAGTCTAATTTTATTATGTAGTTTAGCTGTTTTGATAGCTCTTCGTACTGAGGCTTGACCTCGTATTTTGTTTTCTTGCTTTTGTGTCTTGGGTCTGTGTTACCATTTGTAGGATCTTCAGGTAGCCAGGCTGGACAAATTAGTGGTACAGTTGGTCGATCCCCGTTCTCTTGAGTCCCAGTCTAATTTTATTATGTACTGAACCGGGGGATGCCCCGTGTTTCTATGTATTGGGGATTTGTATTAGACTTGAGATTTATTGTTACCTGGTTTGTATAAGTTTGAATTAACTTATATTTTGATTATCGATATTTTGAATGTATGTTTTTACGTTCAGGCCCAAATGATTTCGAAAAATTTTTAAGTCCTGATTTAGCTTCCGTGTTTATGCGTTTGTTTTGTGTTAATTGTGAGTAATTAGCACGGGGCCTGACAACCAGGTCTCATCCTTTCGGCCTTAACCATCTGACAATTCAAACAACGAGCGACAAAACCAGCAACGTTGCTCTTCAGGCCAGCCCACCAGAAGTGCGGCTTCAACGCATGGTACATCTTCCGTGCACCAGGAAGAACACTGTGTCTACTGCAGTGCGCTTCCCGAAGGTTCTCCTCCTTCAAATCAATGAGGTTTGGCACAACCATCCTGCCACGAAACCTCAAGAAACCATCAGAAGAAACAGAATAATCTTCAAGTTCTCCAGCCCTGACCTTTAACTTTAACTCGTGGATGGAAGGATCAGTCCTTTGAGCTACTCGAATAGTCAAAACAATTTGTGGCTCCACATGAAAAGAAGAAACCACAACATAATCTTCAGTCGGGCAGAATCTCCAACCAGTAGTGTTAAGATGCTCTTGATCCTTATAGATATACAACGAAGCAAGCATCTCACTAGCCTTCCTGCTCAAAGCATCGGCCACTACGTTCGATTTCCCAGGCCGATACTTGATCTCACAATCAAAGTCCTTCAGCAGCTCCATCCAACGACGCCGTCTCATGTTCAAATCGGGCTGCGAAAATAGATACTGCAAACTTTTGTGGTCCGAATACACCACAAATTCTCGCCATACAGGTAGAGACGCCAGATCTTCAGCGCAAAAACCACCGCTGCAAGCTCCAAATCATGGACTGGATAACGAGTCTCATGCGGTTTCAACTACCGTGAGGCATACGCAATGACTCGACCATTCTGCATCAAAACACAGCCCAATCCATTGAGCGAAGCATCAGAACAAACAACGAAATCACCTGATCCGGACGGCAGAGCCAACACAGGTGCAGTAGTTAGTTTCTCCTTGAGCAATTGAAACGCATTCTCACATTGCTCAGTCCATACAAACCGTTTGTCCTTCTGAGTCAAATGAGTCATCGGATTTTATATACTAGAAAATCCTTCAATGAAACGACGATAATAGCCAGCCATACCCAAGAAACTGCGAATCTCTAACACATTCCTGGGATGCTCCCATTTCAGAACAACATCAACCTTACTGGGATCCACGGAAATCCCCTCGGCTGAAATAACATGACCCAAGAATACGACGCGATCCAGCCAAAACTCGCACTTGGAGAATTTAGCATACAGCTGCTGGTGTTCATCAAATCCATAAAGACTGCAGGGGCATTAGTCAATCCAAACGGCATCACCAGAAACTCAAAATTCCCGTACCTGGTACGAAAAGAAGTCTTCGCGACATCTTGATCTCTCACTCTTAGCTGATGGTACCCTGAACACAAGTCAATCTTCGAATACACCGCAGAACCTTGTAACTGATCGAACAGATCATCGATTCTCGGTAATGGGTACTTGTTCTTGACTGTCTCTTTGTTCAACTGGCAGAAATCAATGCACATCCGCATTGAGCCATCCTTCTTCTTCACAAACAAAATGGGCGCTCCACACGGCGACATGCTAGGTCTGATGAAACCTTTCTCCATCAAATCGTCCAACTGCACCTTGAGTTCTCTCAACTCCGCAGGCGCCAAACGATACGGGGCACAAGAAATAGGAGCTATGCCAGGCACCAGATCAATGCTGAAGTCAATCTCTCGCCTCGGAGGAAAACCATGAATCTCCTCCGGGAACACATCGGGAAAATGTCGCACCACGGGAACGTCACTGAGCTGCACATAAGAAAAAGAAGACGCATCCAAGGCGTAGATCATGAAACCAGCATTCCCTAAGGACAACAGACTGAACATCTCCATCGCTGAGACTACGGGATCTTCGATCGAGAATCCTGACCGTAGAAGTCCCACTTCTCGTCAGACAAAGGCCTAAAATGAACAATCCCATGGAAGCAATCCACAGAGGCCCTATAGTTGGACAACACATCCATCCAAATGATACAATCGAAATCCCACAACATCAAACGGATCAAAATCGCTACCAAGACATTCTCACCAAACCTCAAAACGCCATCTAACAAAACCTCCTGGGAGAACAGGCTAATACCGCCAGGTGTAGAAACAGAAACAACATCGTGCAAAGGGATGGTACACAGACCATGCTCAATAGCAAAAGAATCATAGACAAAAGAATGCGATGCACCAGTGTCAAACAACACACGCGCATGAAAATCGAAAACAAGACAAGTACCTGCGATCACCCTGCTCGGCATCTCCTCGGCCTGCTCTCTTGTCATGACGTTGGCCTGATCATGCTGAGGTCCCGAATAAAAAGGTTGAGACGACTGTCCAAATCGCGACGGATCAGGCAGCTGAAACGGCCTGAATGGAGTCTCACCCAACTGGGGCTGCTGAAACTGAGGGGAACGACCCCTAGAATGTTCTCCATGACCCTGAGACGGGGCTGCGGCCTGCTGCGATCCCACTGACGGACACAACCTAGCAAAATGCCCATACTGACCACAAATATTGCAGGAGCCCTGCACACAGACACACTGGATAGAAGGATGCTTGCCACCACAAAAACCACAAAACTCAGCCCAGAACCACTGCTACTCGAGCTACCTGAACCAGACGAACCAGAACCAAACTTCTTCTTGAACTGTTGATCGCGGGGTCAAAACCTCTAACGGCCAGACTGCTGTGCCACCTATGGCTGCTGCTGCTGCTGGGGCTGATGGACTGACTGGGAGGACTGCGAAGCTACGCTCTCTGACCAGCAGGATGACCACCCGTGCGCTACCGACTGCCTACGAGCACGCGACTCCTCAAATCCTCCTCAAATACTCGATACGCATTACTCAAACTGCTGCAGCATAAGTCTGGGTTTGCTTGTCAGCACCATCTGATCAGTTCCTCATTCTCCAGATGATCAAACTCCCGCTCACGGGCATTCACATAAGACTCAGGGACATACTCCTGCCTAAAAGTCTCGCAAAAGCTGTCCCAAGTAATCCCAACGCCAGTCTCAAACAAAGTACTAGAAGCACCTCGCCACCAGCGCTCTGCACCCTTCCTCAACTGGAGGGTCACCAAACTCAACCGAAGCTCGTTGTCATACTGGACACGATCGAATAGACCAGTGATGTTCCGAAGCCACGAATCTGCATCCTCGCTCGACCCGTCGCCATTGAAGACCTGAGGGTTCATCCTCTGAAACCTCACTATCACAACGTCCATCCTCTCCACAGGGGTAGGCAAGTCACCAACTTCCTCCTCCTCATCATGTCTATTACGAGTACGACTAGGAGCACTACGCCGATCCTCGTTATATCCTGCCGATTCCTCAAACTGCCCCTACCTCTACCACGAAATCTAGGCAGCATCTACGAATACACTCAACAGGATAAGGCAACAGAGAACAGATACAGCATAGATATCACAACAATAATCAACACATAATCACATAGGTCAAACACATGCAACACACGACACTGTGCCTAGACTCAAGTGTGATAAAAGAAATCGAGCTTATCCCAGCTTAAGCTCTGATACCAAAAATGTCAGGCCTCGTGCTCACAACAGAGTAAAATCACATAAACACAAGCGGAAGCTACTAAAAAGCGGGTAAAATTTTTTTTTTGCTTTTGGCATGACGGTTTAAAACGATAAAATTTAAAATACAACAATACTCAAAATAGATATCACAGTTTACAAAACCAACCAACAAAGGCTACAAGCACACGACGAACAATATAGCATGAACATGTATCAGATACCTGAGAACAACCACAACCGAATGTAACAGACTACAACAAAAGCACAGGGCATCCCCTGGCTAACAATACTGGTACATAAATATATGCTATATGCTACTGGGATACTCTAACCACCTCTTGGGGCACATCTAGCTTGGTCAGCTCCACGACCAGCTGGATAACCTGAACAACAAAACAGGCAAGAATAACAAACCAAGCCCCAGAGGGACATGGGGTCAAACCCCAATACGGAGAGCAACTGAAACAGCTAAAGAAACAGCATAAGACAGAATGAAGATGCTATGCATGAGACACAGAACGAACACTGAAGGCTACAACCGGAGAGGGAGCCAAGGAACTCAAACATAGCTCCAAATAATCTGCAACAAACTGTGGCCACAGGGTGTGTTCAAAGTGTAGTAATGAGACACCCACCTTGACACTACACCCGAATACCAAATGCATCAAACAAGCCCCAGAGGGACATGGGGTCAAACCCCAATACGGAGAGCAACTGAAACAGCTAAAGAAACAGCATAAGACAGAATGAAGATGCTATGCATGAGACACAGAACGAACACTGAAGGCTACAACCGGAGAGGGAGCCAAGGAACTCAAACATAGCTCCAAATAATCTGCAACAAACTGTGGCCACAGGGTGTGTTCAAAGTGTAGTAATGAGACACCCACCTTGACACTACACCCGAATACCAAATGCATCAAACAACTCGACCTGTTGTTGCCTCGCCCATGAACTATGATAGTTAACCACTCGGCGGATGGTGGCTAACAAATCCCAGCAGGGAGATGAGAGTGCGTTATCGCCGCTCGCCCTCGCATCCTGGTAAGAAAGCAAACAGCAACAACGAAGTACAAAGCTGCAAGATACAATACAACAAGGTACATTTGCAGCAGGTACGATGTATGAGGGATATGAAATGCATATGTACAAATGCGTGTATGCCATTCACCGAAGGCAGTAAGCATAGACAGCCTACACTAAGCTACAACCAGCAGCTATACATGGCAGTTTCATCACAAACAATCCACACATACAACATAGAAAGCACACCAGCAACTTGCACCTAAATCTCACGCCAATTCCCAGCTACCTCAATCTCAAATCCGTACCTGATTCGGTGCAACAATTACCACAATCCAAGCCTCGAGAAAACTGGTTGAAACCTGCTGAAACGACACGCAAGATTTCAGGGAAACACCTGCACGCACAAACACCCTGCCAAAAGGCTACCTGCACGCACAAACACCCTGCCGAAGATAGCAGCTTCGTGCTTTTGCTCCAGCCAACGACAGCCTCCAAAATCGGTAAGGAATGAAAGAGCTTGACGATAGGAGTCCAACGCTATCTCAAACGTGAAAAAAGGTGGCCGGAATCGATGGGAATTTGCTGGAGAAGCTCACGATGAACAGTACCCGAGGGTTAGAAGCGAAGAACGAAGGTTGGGAAAAAAATCGCTAAGTATGGGATCTGTTTCAATAATTGAAGGCCAATGCTTCTAATTTATGCACTCATGAAATCTGGTTAATTAGCCACCGACAGAATCAGCCCTCAAGATTTCTGAACGCAACACAACAAACAACAGATCTCACAAGTCATCGCTCGCTCCAAAACATGAAGAAACCTGAAGGCCAAAACGCTAAATTCTACGTTACTCAAAACCGCGGTGAAATCTAAACATCAAAACACTAAAATCTGGAAATAGCGCTAACGCTAAAACGACGTCGCACAGCACCATGGTGAAGTCTGGAACGTTAAACACAAACGCTGGAATCTGGTCACTCGAACGCTAAACTCGCGAAACAGATCTCTCCCTCAAGCGTTCACCCAAACGACGCCGTTGCAACTTATCTAAACGACATCGTTTCTCCCTCAACACAAAAACCCACGGCCAGATCTCTAAATCAGATCCTAGCGCTAACGCAATACTAGATCTCTCCTAAACGACGATGTACAAGCGTCTACTATAAAAACGCGCTGCGCAAACTTGTATATACAAGCGCAACAGATCTCAGCTACTTCGCGACATCCAGATCTCACGAAAACGACGGCGTATTGATCTCTCTCGCTACAAAACGCGCTGCAACACCAAACGTCCAGATTTCACAAAATCCGAACAGATTTCTCACGAAACAAACAGATTTCACCAACAATTCAGATTTCTCGCAAAACCAGATTTCAAACTCGAAAATTCCAAAATTTCCAGAATTGCTCTAAATGTGATTTCTGACCCAAAAATGCAATCGAAACCTTCAAAAAGAATTACGAACACCCAGAATTCCTAAAAAACTCGATTAATCCAACAATTAATCTTTATTACAATTTCAGGTCTCACACCGGCTCTAACCTTCAACTTAAGCTCATGGATATATGGATCTGTTCTCTGAGCTGCCCTAATACTCAAAACAATCTCTGGCTCAACTTGAACAGATGACACCACAACATAATCCTCACTTGGGTAGAAAAGCCAACCAGTAGTGCTCAGATGCTCATGTACTTTCGAATTAGATAATGATGCAAGCATCGAAACTTGAGCTTTCCGGCTCAATGCATCAGCAACTACATTCACTTTCCCAGGTTGATACTGAATCTCACAATCGAAATCCTTAAGCAGCTCCATCCATCTACGCTGTCTCATATTCAAATCTAACTGAGAGAAAAGATACTGAAGACTCTTGTGGTCTGTATACACCACAAACTGCTTGCCATATAGATAGTGGCGCCAAATCTTCAACCCAAAGACCACGACTGTCAACTGCAAATCATGAACTGGGTATCGAGTCTCATGCGGTTTCAACTGACGAGAAGAATATGCAATGAATCTATCATTATGCATCAACACACAACCCAATCCAATAAGCGAAGCATCCGAACAAATCACAAAACCACCGGAACCTGTCAACTGCAAATCATGAACTGGGTATCGAGTCTCATGCGGTTTCAACTGACGAGAAGAATATGCAATGAATCTATCATTATGCATCAACACACAACCCAATCCAATAAGCGAAGCATCCGAACAAATCACAAAACCACCGGAACCTGAAGGCAAAGCCAACACAGGTGCTGAAGTTAGCTTCTCTTTGAGCAATTGGAAACTGTTCTCGCATTTCTCCGTCCAAATGAATCTCTTGTCTTTCTGGATCAACTGCGTCATAGGCTTAGCTATACTAGACAATCCCTCAATGAAGCGGCGATAATAGCTAGCCAATCCCAAAAAGCTACGAATCTCAAACACATTCCTGGGATGTTCCCAGTTCACAACAGCCTCTACCTTACTGGGATCAACAGACAATCCATTGGCTGAAATGACATGACCTAGAAACACTACTCTGTCCAACCAAAATTCTCACTTAGAAAACTAGGCATACAACTGCGAGTCTCGAAGCGTCTGGAGAACCAACCTCAAGTGCTCTTTATGCAGCATCAGAGTCTTCGAGTACACCAAAATATCATCGATGAACACAATCACAAATAGATCGATGAACTCTCTAAAGACTCGATTCATCAGATCCATGAAAACTGCAGGGGCATTAGTCAGACCCAAAGGCATAACCAAAAACTCGTAATTCCCATACCTCGTAAGAAACACAGTTTTCGCAACATCTTTGTGAGACCTGTGTTTTCACAATCAGGTGTTGGTCGGGTTTGGACCAGCTGATGGTTGATTTGCTTGGCGTAGACATCAAATTTGCCTAAGTGTTGGAATCAGCAGTTGGAAGATATCAGACGTTGCGTGGGAGACGTTTGTTTGAGTACCAGCTATTGAGTCAGTCGTTGGTGACATTTAATTTAGATGTACGTTCCAGCAGTAGCAGTAGGAATTAATTGGAGCAGCAGTGCTTTGTTAGATTTCAGTAGTTGATATTTCAGTCGTTGCATTTTGATAAGCAGCAGCAGCAATGCTGATGTGGATTTCAATCGTTGGTGTATTAGCGCGTATCCAGCTGTTGCGAGAGACCAGCTGTTGCGAGTGATCAGCTGTTGGTATGTTAGTGCGATGATCAGCAGAGAGCGCTAAAGACTCTGAAGTGACGACGTTTTGTGAATAGGAACCAGCTGTTTGTTTTGTTAGCGTGTTTTGTAGCGCGTAGCAAAACTACGTCGTTTGGATTATTTGGAACGACAGCATTTTGAGTGGAGCGCTTTGTACCAGCTGTTGGTTGTGATAGACATCAGCTGTTGAGGGATTTGGTGCATTGTTTTATTAAGCTGCTGGTTTGTTGATCAGCTGTTGGTAGAGAGGTGACGTGTCCCTCTGCGACGTCGTTTGGTTAAGTTGGGGCGACGTCGTTTTGTTTAGTTGATCGCTGTTTAGCGATAGGAAAAAGCTGATGTCACGATACCCTAGTTACTGTTCATCGTAACCTTATCCATTCTAATTGCCGGTGGTAGATAGCTCCGACCAGAGTGAGAGTGGTAGCGTTGGACTCCTCATGCTAAGGCGTGTTGTTCTATACCTCTTTAGAAGACTTTGGGGAGCTGGAAGAGGATCGTAGGATTGCTAAGACATCTCCCTTGTGTAGTTTGCTAGCGTAAGCGTTCCCTGACGTGCCGATAGATCATTGGGGTAAGTAAAGATGCTACCTTTAAGCTTTGTTAGAGCTTTCCGTTGAGTTAGAAAGGTAGATAAGCGCTGGTGGAGTTGTAGCTCCCAGCTGCTGTCGTTTTGTGTTTCGGTCTTTGAGCAGTAGCTTGTGTTGGCTTAGCAGATGACAGATCTGTGTTGCTCGGACTTCGTTGTAGCAGCTGTGTGTGGTAATTGTAGCTCAGGAGCTGGTGAGATACGTATTTTGAGCTTATATTACGGCTGGAATTGGCATGGATATTATGTTGTTTGCTGTGTGTGCATTTCTTGTTGTTTAAATGCTGTTCAGCTGTTGCATTGCATACGCACTATAATTTCCATTTCAGCTGTTGTAGCCGTGCTTTGTTGTTGCTTTGTTTTCTTACCAGGATGCGAGGGCGAGTGGCCATACCGCACTCTCATCCCCCTGCTGGTCTGTTAGCCCTCATGCGTCGAGTGGTTAACTACCACAGTTCATGGGTTGGGCAACAGCAGGTTGAGTTGTTGATGCATCTGGGTATTCAGGTGTGGTGTAAAGATGAGCGGGTAATTCCCGTATGCTTGTACACACACCAGTGGCCACCATTATTCATAGAATATGTTGTCAGCTGTTGAATTCCTTGGCTCCCTTCCTTGGTTGTAGCCTTCGGCTATTGCATTGTCCCTCATGCATAACATTAGCCCTTTATATTTTGCTATTCATTGCTGTGTTATAGTTTCTCTCCGTACTGGGGTTTGACCCCGAGGTTCCTCTGGGGCTGTTGTGTTCGTTGCCTGTTTTTTGTTCACATTTTCTAGGAATTGCAGCTGTTCGAGGTTTTGATCCAGCTGTTGGTGCCCCAGGAGGTAGATAGAGTGTCCCAGTTATGTATATTATCTATATGAACTGGTATCGCCGTGGGTGGGATGTCCAGGGTGATGTTTAGCTCTATATAGCTAGCAGTCTTTTAGTACTTGTGGTGTATTCAGCCGTTGGGAAATTTGTTGTACTTGAATGATTGGTGCTGTTGTGGATTTATAAAACTGGGATTATTTTGAGTATTGTGTATTTTAAGTTATTGTTTTAAATTCGTCAGGCCAAAAGAAAAATTTTAACCACTTTTTAGCTGCTTCCGCTTGTTTTTGCGTGGTTGATCTCTGATATGTGCACGAGGCCTGACATTTTTGTATCAGAGCTTAAGCTGGGATAAGCTCGATTTATTTGGTCACACTTGAGTCTAGGCACAATGTGTGTGTGTTGCTTATGCTTGACTATGTGATTATGTGCTGCATATTTTTGTGTTATGTGATATCTATGCTGTACTTGTTCTGTGTTACCTTATCCTGTTTAGTTCCTTCGTAGATGCCGCCTAGACGTAGGGGTAGAGGTAGAGGGCAGTTTCAGGAATCGGAAGGTCAGAATGAGGATCGGCGTAGTATTCCTCTTCGTGGTCATGGTAGGCGAGTGGAGGATGAAGTTGACGACTTGAAAACCCGTGTGGAGAGCATGTAGATTGTCATGGCTAGGTTCCAACGGATGAGTCCCCATATCTTTAATGGTGACGACTCTAGCGAGGATGCGGATTCGTGGCTACGGCACATCACTGGTTTGTTGGATCGTGTTCAGTACGATGATGTGCTTCTGTTGAGTTTGGCGACTTTCCAGCTGAGGAAGAGTGCGGAGCGTTGTTGGCGTGGCGCTTCGAGGACGCTAGAGGAGACCGGTGTGGAGATTTCTTGGGATAGCTTCTGTGTTGCCTTTCGACAGGAGTACGTCCCGGATTCGTACGTGAACGCCCGTGATCGGGAGTTCAACAACTTAGAGCAAGGTACGATGTCGGTGCGTGAGTATGCTCGATTGTTTTCTTATCTTTTGGCGTATGTCCCGCATGTTTCTGGTCAGGAGAGGGCCAATAGGACTAAGTTTATTGAGGGTTTGAACGAAGATTTGTATACTTTGGTTTTGTCGAGCAAACCAAAGAGCTATGCAGAGGCTGTAGATAGCGCTATTGATATCAAGGAAGGTCTGCGGAACCGGAGGTCGCGTGCTAGGCCTCAGGGTGCTTAGGGTGGTCGTCCCGCTGTTCAGGGAGCGCAGTCTTCACAGGCTTCCAAGTCTGCCCATCAACCCCCGCAGCAGCAGCAGCAGCAGTAGGCTCAGCAGTCTGGCCGTCAGAGGTTCCGACCTCGTGGCCATCAGTTTAAGAAGAAGTCTGGTTCTGGTACTTCTGGTTCTGGTAGCTCTAGTAGCAGTGGTTCTAGGGCAGAGTTTTGTGGCTTCTGTGGAGGCAAGCATCTTTCGAATCAGTGCGTTGGTGTGCAGGGCTCTTGTAATGTCTGTGGTCAGTATGGACATTTCGCGAGGGTGTGTCCGTCGGCTGGATCGCAGCAAGCCGCAGCCCCACCTTAGGTCGAGGAGGATCTTCTAGGGGTCGTTACCCTCAGTTTCCGCAACCTAGAGTTGGAGAGACACAGTTTAGGCCGTTCCAGTTGCCTGGTCCGTCGCATTTCGGATAGTCGTCTCAGTAGTATTTCTCTGGACCCCAACATGCTCAAGCGAATGCCATTACGAGGGAGCAAGCGGAGGGCGCGCCGAGAGGAGTGATTGCAGGTAACTGTTTAGTCTTTGATTTTCCTGCACCAGTGTTGTTTGATACTGGCGCATCGCATTCGTTCATTTCTGATGCATTTGTTGTCAAGCATGGTTGCATACCACTTACTTTGCGTGATATTGTGTCTGTTTCTACTCCTGGCAGTGCGAACTTGTACTCCCAAGAGGTTTTGTTGAATGGCGTTCTGAGTTTTTGTGGGCATGTGCTAGTAGCGACTTTGATTCGTTTGATGTTGTGGAATTTCGACTGCATAGTGGGAATGGACGTGTTGTCCAGCTATAGGGCCTCCGTGGACTGTTTCCATGGGATCGTGCGTTTTAGGCCTCAGGAAATGGAATTTCTACGGTGATGATTCTCAGTCGAAGATTCCGTTAGTCTCAGCGATGGAAATATTCAGCTTGTTGTCGGCGGAGAACGCTGGTTTTATGATTTACGCGTTGGATGCATCTTCTTCTTCTCATGTGCAGCTCAGCGACGTTCCAGTGGTGGGTCATTTTCCTGATGTGTTTTCGGAGGAGATTCCTGTTTTTCCTTCGAAGAGGGAGATTGACTTTAGTATTGAGTTGGTGCCTGGCACTGCTTCGATTTCGCGTGCACCATATCGTTTAGCGCCTTCCGAGTTGAGAGAGCTCAAGGTGAAATTGGATGACTTGCTGGAGAAAGGTATTATCAGACCTAGCATGTCGCCGTGGGGAGCGCCTATATTGTTTGTCAAGAAGAAGGATGGCACAATGAGAATCTGCATTGACTTCTGTTGGTCCCTGTTTTTCGAAGGAAACATCAGCAGCCGCTGTTTAAAAGACATTGAAAACAATTTTGATCGCTGCTAATACGGAGCTACAATAGCTCAAGGTTCTTGAACACTTAAAATAAACAGAGCACCGGAGACAGATCTGGTATGATTTAAAAATCATGCGGAAAATACCAGAACTGAATCCTAATATTTTAAAATGATTCAAACAGATTTATGTGCAACATAAATCTGTTCGAAACTATGCAAGTGCTTGTGTGCTGAATTTAAAACTGCAAGTGCTGAATTATAAACGTGTGTTATGCGTGCAAAAATAATGCGAGTGCTGAAAGCTTAAAGAAGACGATACGCAGTATTTGTTTCTGGAAGTTCGGAGCTCAATGTCCTACATCTCCCCTTCTTCCACCTCGGAAGGATCCACTAGAAGACTTTGATGGTTAGAGAACATCTGCAAACACCCACCCACACAAGCAGCACTTGTATGGACTCCTAGACTCAACAATGCACACCAGCCGCAACTGTGTGACTAACTACATAAACATGAGTTTTACGTCATCGTGCTTGGACGGGACCTGTGTTGGAAAGGTTTTGAGATTCATTCACTAATACAATGTGAATGAATCTCTGTGTGTGAGATTTGATACAATGAAACGCTCAACTCTCTGTTTCTCACACACTAGGGAAATTGCTCTACACAAGCTAATTCTAGCTCCACTGTCAACTGCAATTAAGCTCTCTCTAGTATGATAGTTGACAGCTTCACTTCAGATTCGTTTTCCCTCTGTTGTTGTCTTCTATTGATTTTCTCTTTTCTGTACAACAACTCTCACGACTTCAGCTTTCTCTCTGAGTCTTGTGTTCTTCAATGGCGCTTCCTTTGTATATAAGCCTCTGTTTGAATTGAATCCGTTGGACACAAAATTCTTCCCGTTCAAATATGTTATGTAAAGTACCGACAGGGAATAGTCCTTGTGTCCTTTTCTTTTGCAGGATTCTTGTCGTTTTCGCCATTTGAATTGAGCTCAGAAGTTGACATCCAGCTTTGATAACATATTTGTCGTTCAAATATGTTATGTAAAGTACCGCACGCACAACGTCTGCGCGATGTGCACTGTAGCATGCGCGCGTTTCGCACTGTAGCTGCGCGCAGCTACAGTGCCGATTGCGCGATGTGCACTGTAGCATGCGCGCGTTTCGCACTGTAGCTGCGCGCAGCTACAGTGCCGATGGGCGGCCAGCGTGCGCGATTGTCGTGCACGGTGGCGCGCGGCACCTGCCGCCCACCTGCGCGCGGTGTGCGCGCAGATGGCCGCCTCCGTGCGCAACAGTTGCGTGCGGGGGCGCGCGTAGAGTGCGGCAATGTGCCGCACGCTGTGCAGGCGGTGGTGCACCATCGCGCGGCCTCCGTCCGGCGATCCCGAGGCGTTGTTGCCACGCTGTTTTCGACTCCTAAGGTTTTTCAGGCCTGTCCCGAATGGCCCTTGGGGTTTTCGGGCCAATATTTGATATTGGGCCATTTTGGTAGGACCAAAAATGATTTTTGGAAATTTTGAGATTTTGGGCCTAAAATTGTTTTAAGCCCAATATGATGCAATTAAAATTGACAAAATATGATTTTATTTATAAAATGTGATTTTATATTTAAAATATGATTTTTTTGGAGAATTATCAAATTTGATTTGATTATTTAATTTATGTCAATTATTTGAATTGATTGTATTTTGGGATGATCGAGAGTCGTGCCCAATGTGTTAGGTGTATGCTAGGTTTTGCAAATTTTTGGTTGTAATATTGTTGATATCTATTTCTAAGTGGGCCTGGTTTATGGCCCGTTCCCACCCCTTTAAAATTGTATCCCAATGTGTCATGGACATTTAAATGTAAAAATTAGATTTAGTGGGAGGACTTTTGAAGATGGTGGAGATGATGATCAAAGATATTGAAGATCGAAGATTTGTAAAACTGGAAGCTAATGTAATAGGATTGCATTGCATACTGTATTTCACCTAGGATTGGACCTAGATCCGTGATTGGCAACCATGGACCGCATAGCTCTCGCTATTGATCATCCCAAATTTTATATATGCGATATATGTTTGTTGAATACGCGTTTTAAATTGTGATTTAATATTAATGAGACCAAATTTCAAAATTACAATCCCTCATTTTAAATACGATTTAAAATAAATATCAAGATTAAAAGTTTCATGATTGCTTATTCGATAAGATCATGGAACTAAGGGAATTTAAATTTGTTTAAATTTTCCTACCTTCCATCAACAATGAGTGTACGTCGATGCTACCCGCATACATGGCCCGGCTCATATTATTGAGGGCGTTATGTATGCCGGAAAGCTGTACACATCATTGACACTCGCTGTGAGTTGGTTAGAACTCTCTTTAACGTTAGCTCATATTATTGGGGACGTTAAGGGGACCGTCCTTCACAACTCAACATTGATGGGTCATCTTGACACGTGATGGTAATCAGCGTCATATTATTGGGCCCTTACTGGACGTGAGGTAAATAAATGGAGGTTGCACCTGGTGCAATTGGACTCTACCTTTCAAGGGTCATGTTTGGCTGATATTATTCGGGACCATGGTTTCTTGATTGGACTCTGTGTACCCACTAAGGAAAATTTCTTTCTAGATTTCATTAGAGGGTGGTGAAATCGTTAAAATAGTGGGAGGGTAATTCATAAAACTAAATGACCTTGTTTTATGTCTTAGCGTTTTTCATATATAGTTAGTAATGCATGTCTATTTTTATTTTCAGTATAAACTGCTCATATGATGTCTTCGATCAAAAATCCACTTGCTACTATACTGGATAGCAACAAGTTAACTGGTCTGAACTACCAAGACTGGCTTCGAAACCTCAATATTGTATTGGCTTCGAAGAAACTTCTCTACACGTTATAGAAGAGCCCTCCTAAGGAAGACCCTGCCGATATCAGCCCTGAGGAGCTGACAAAGCTGAAAAATTGGTGGGATGACGAGCTTAAGACTCAATGCTATGTGATGGCATCGATGTCCAATGAAATGCAGCGAATGTAATAGGATTGCATTGCAAACTGCATTTCACCTAGGACTTGACGTAGGTCCGTGATTGGCAACCACGGACCGCATAGCTCTCGCTATCGATCATCCCAAATTTATATATGTGATATATGTTTGTTGAATCCGCGTTTTAAATTGTGATTTAAAATTAATGAGACCAATTCAAAATTAAAATCCCTCATTTTAAATACGATTTAAAATAAATATCAAGTTTAAAAGTTTCATGATTGCTTATTCGATAAGATCATGGAACTAAGGGAATTTAAATTTGTTTAAATTTTCCTACCTTCCATCAACAATGAGTGTACGTCGATGCTACCCGCATACATGGCCCGGCTCATATTATTGAGGGGGTTATGTATGCCGGAAAACTGTACACGTCATTGACACTCGCTGTGAGTTGGTTGGAACTCCTTTTAACGTTGGCTCATATTATTGGGGACGTTAAGGGGACCGTCCTTCACAACTCGACACTGATGGGTCATCTTGACACGTGATAGTAATCGGCGTCATATTATTGGGCCCTTACTGGATGTGAGGTAAATACATAGAGGTTGCACCTGTTGCAATTGGGTTCTACCTTTTGAGGGTCATGGTTGGCTGATATTATTCGGGACCATGATCGCTTGATTGGACTCTGTGTACCCACTAAGGAAACTTACTTTTCCGATTTCGTTAGAGGGTGGTGAAATCGTTAAAATAGTGGGAGGGTAATTCATAAAACTAAATGACCTTGTTTTATGTCTTAGCGTTTTTCATATATAGTTAGTAATGCATGTATGTTTTTCTTTTCAGCATAAACTTCTCATATAATGTCTTCGATAAAAAACCCACTTGCTGCTATACTGGATAGCAACAAGTTCACTGGTCTGAACTACCAAGACAGGCTTCGAAACCTCAATATTGTATTGGTTTCGGAGAAACTTCTCTACACGTTAGAGAAGAGACCTACGAAGGAAGCCCCTGCCGATATCAGCCCTGAGGAGCTGACAAAGCTGAAAATTGGTGGGATGACGAGCTTAAGACTCAATGCTATGTGATGGCATCGATGTCCAATGAAATGCAGCGGCGTTTCGAGAAGACGGTGTATGCTGCTGACATACACCTTCATCTCAAAGAGTTGTATGGGGAGAACTCTCGGACTGAGAGGTTCACCACTGTCAAGGAGCTTATGACGAGCCGCATGCGCGATGAGACTTCGGTCCGCGAGCATACGGTTCGCATGATTGGGATCATTGAAAAGCTGGTGGGCCTTGATATCATGCTTCCACATGAGCTGTTTGTGGATTTGCTTCTCCTCTCACTCCCTACTGCATTCGACCCCTTTGTGGTCAACTTTAACATGAACAAGCTGGAAGCCACCCTTGAAGAGGTTGTGAACATGCTTGTCGTGTTCGAGGGGACCATAAAGAAGGACAAGCCCATCCTCCTTATGGGCTCTTCTTCCTTTGCGAAGAAGGGGCCCAAACACAAGGGCAAGAAGCGTTCTGCCCCTGCGAAGGAGGAAAAGCCCGTCAAGAAGCCCAAGGCAAAGGCTTCCAAGCCAAACAAGACTGAGGATGTTTGCCACCACTGCCACAAACCTGGGCACTGGAGGAGGAACTGCAAGGAGTACCTCGAGCAGTTGCGAACTGCAAAAGGTATGTTCTATATTGAAATAAATATGTCTCTTAATTCGACTTCTTGGGTACTTGATACCGGATGTGGATCTCATATCTGCAATGATTTGCAGGTAATGACAAGAAGACGACGTCTTAGAGAGGGTGAGACCCACTTGAGGCTTGGCAATGGAGCAAGGGTTGCTGCAGTAGCTATAGGATATGTTCATTTATTTCTGTCTTCAAATTTTAAGTTGTTATTGAGAAACGTTTTGTTTGCTCCCGAGTTAATAAAGAACATTATTTCTGTTTCTATGCTTGATAGTGATGGATATTCTTGTAATTTTGCTAATTCGATTTGCAATATATATACAAGAATGAATGTTTAATTGGAATTGGGGAACGCGAAAACGATTTATACACCTTAAAATTAAAAGAAGTTCCAACTCGCGATGTGGAAACACATACAACAACAATTAAAAGGAAAAACGATAGCTTAAACCCAGCACAACTTTGGCACGCTAGGCTAGGTCACATTTCCTTGAGTAGGATGAACAAGTTGGTTAGGATTGACATGTTTGATACGTCAGATATTAACTCCCTACCGACTTGTGAATCTTGTATTAAGGGAAAAATGACTAAGCAACCCTTCATGGGCAAGCCTGAACGTGCTCAAGGCCTATTGGATTTGATCCACACTGATGTGTGTGGCCCGCTTAGCATTGGTACTAATTACGGTCACACATACTTCATCACCTTTACCGATGATCACTCTAGGTATGGGTACTTGTACTTAATGAAGCACAAGTCTGAATCCTTTCAAAGGTTCAAAGAATTCAAGGCTGAAGTAGAAAATCAGTTAGGAAAAAGTATTAAAGCACTTCGATCCGATCGAGGTGGAGAATACTTGAGTGCTGAATTTCAATACTATCTTAAAGAGAATGGGATTCTCTCACAGTGGACCCCTCCGGCTACACCACAACTCAATGGTGTAGCGGAACGTCGTAATCGAACCTTGATGGACATGGTTCGGTCTATGAGCTTCACTGAGCTTCCTACCTCGTTTTGGGGCTATGAGCTCGAAGCGGTGGTAATGTTGTTGAACAATGTCCACACCAAGGCGGTGAGTAAAACTCCATATGAGATATGGATGGACAAGCCACACAAATACTCGTACTTGAGGATTTGGGGATGTCCTGCTTACGTGAAGCAAACAGTGGGAGATAAGCTGGATAATAGATACATCTTATGTTACTTCATTGGGTATCCGAAGAACTCTATTGGATACTACTTCTACTATCCCCATGAAACAAAAGTGTTTGTTTCTAGAAATGCCACCTTTCTGGAAAGAGAGTTTCTACTTGATAGAAAAGGCAAGATAGTAGAACTCGAAGAGGTTCGAGAACCATCTGAAGTACCAAGTGAATCTCCCGCACCTCAAGAGCCAGTACCAGAAATGGTCGCTGTTAGAGTAGATGCCCAACTAGCCAACTTGTGGCGTGTGGGTTTTACAGACTCTAGTACAAACAATCTTTATATATGATATTCGCATTCTTTTATATGGCATCTTTACTTTCATTATGTGTGTAATGATTTACAATTGTGTTGAGTAAAGACCTAGAATACACTAAAGCGTATGTTAGATGTGATAGTGGGTATGACGGCTATCATGAAACACATCTAATAGTCGCTGTGTATTCTGAACATGTTCCTAGTCGATTGGGCCGTCAAAATGAGGATAAGGCCACCCGAGTTCGAGACTAGTATCTGCGATGCAAAGTACAATGTTTCATTGGTAGGGAACATTGTGATGTTCTGAGCATGCAGATAGATAGTGACCTGACGTGTTCCTATTGGACCGTCAAAATGAGGATAAGGCCGCCCGAGTTCGAGACTAGTATCTGCGATGCGAAGTACCATGTTTCATTGGTATGGTAGGTTGTGATGTTCTGAGC
>KQ987934.1:83043-117248 GCA_001598015.1 Dorcoceras hygrometricum
TTGGGGTCATTAGGTGGCGGGATTGGGTGAGGTCCCGATGCATGTAGGAGTCGATGCTTCGTTGTCGAGGATTCACCGCTCGCCTTGTTGTGTGGATATCCTATGCTATCTGAGGGGATAATAGTGTGATAAATCTCTGGCCAGAATACTAGATGTGTTTTAGTTAAATGGGTTTACCTAGTAACACATGCGATGTCACTATTTGATCTCCAAGATGTATGCATAGTTATCGGATCTCTAGAGACTCTCGATTCACCAATGGTCGTTGATCTGATCGGGATATATGTGTTGAAAGGACCGTACTGTACGCTAACCATGACCGACTGGTTCTTGCAGGCACTATCAGTGATATCTAGGGGATCATGGGGCGATGTTGCTAGGCTCTTTATCATAATCCGTTGGGTCAGTCTGAAATTGTGATTTCGGAGTCACAATGGTTGTGAGCCCACGACTAGCTGTATCCCTGAACCATTGAGGGTCACAAGTACTGGTTTCACGATTCCCGCACGGAAACTGAGCTCAATGTGTTGAGCATAGGAGGAGGAATTTAGGGAGTGCGACTTCCTAAAACTCAACAGGGGTCAAATTGCAATTTCCCTAAAGTTTGGGCAGGTTTGACTATCCTTGAAACTTGGAGGGCCAAACTGCAATTTTGGACTGGGTGGTCTGAAAAATTGTTTTCACATCATAATACTCCGTTTTGGAAACTGTGTAGATATGTCCGATCAGATCGTCGATCGGAGTTATGATGAAGCCACGGTGATAGGAATGAACCGAATGTTCATATGGACCTGGGCCCGCCACAGGCCCATTGGGCCGGTCCAAGCCCATCACAAGTCTAATAAATTATTGACCTAGGGCTACATTGTGACACAACTCTTGAATCACAACCCTACATAGTAGCCGCCACCTTCCCTCTCCCTCTCCTCTCGGCCGCCCACCACCACACGCGTCACCACCGTCGGCCACGCACCGCCGCCCGCCATTGCTCACGTGATTGGACTTGTTCCGATCACATCGACGAGGAGATTCCGTTCATGACAAATTCGTCAGCTCTTCTAGTGAAGACTGACGAAGGAGCCGTGAATCCTGTCGTGGACCGGATTAGGAGATCTACCGCCGCCTACCGTTGAAGTACCAGTTTCCCTGTGAATCTGGTCGGAGCCAGGCGCCTAGACGCCAGCAAGGTATCTTCTGTAAAACATCATATGAATGTTTTAATGCTTTGATTATTATGTATTGAACGTTTCCGGGGCAAATTTTGAAACTTCTGTTGCGCCCCTGGGAACGGGATCCGGATCCGCCGCTGCGCCAACAGAAGCTACTTGGGAACTAGAAGAGAAGATGCAACGTGAGTGGCCGCATCTGTTTGAGTGATGTTGTATCAGTTCCAGTAGTTGGCTAGTTTTTGGTTGTTCGTTTCCCTAGTTGTTGTTTGTTGTTTACTCAGTTATCTTGAACTCTTGGTTGTGAGTTTAGTTATTACCCTGAGTTTGATTTTGAGGACGAAGTCGTGTTTTAGTGGGGGAGAGATGTGAGACCTGTGTTTTCGCAATAAGGTGTTGGTCGGGTTTGGACCAGCTGATGGTCGATGTGCTTGGCGTAGACATCGAATTTGCCTAAGTGTTGGAATCAGCAGTTGGAAAGATATCAGACGTTGCGTCGGAGACGTTTGTTTGAGTACCAGCTGTTGAGTCAATCATTGGTGACATTTAATTTAGATGTGCGTTCCAGCAGTAGCACTAGGAATTAATTGGAGCAGCAGTGCTTCGTTAGATTTCAGCAGTTGATATTTCAGTCTTTGCATTTTGATAAGAAGCAGTAGCAATGCTGACGTGGATTTCAGATGTTGGTGTATTAGTGCGTATCCAGCTGTTGCGAGAGACCAGCTGTTGCGAGTGATCAGCTGTTGGTATGTTAGTTGCGATGATCAGCAGAGAGCACTAAAGACTCTGAAGCGAAGACGTTTTGTGAACAGGAACCAGCTGTTGGTTTTGTTAGCGTGTTTTGTAGCGGGTAGCGAAACTACGTCATTTGTATTAGTTGGAACGACAGCATTTTGAGTGGAGCGCTTTGTACCAGCTGTTGGTTGTGATAGACATCAGTTTTTGAGAGATTTGGTGCGTTTTTTTATTCAGCTGTTGGTTTGTTGATCAGCTGTTGATAGCGAGGTGACGTGTCCCTCTGCAACGTACTTTGGTTAAGAAGTGGAGCGACGTCGTTTGTTAGTTGATCGTTGTTTAGCGATAGGCAAAAGCTGATGCGAGATTTCTGCTGGTTGGGGAATATTAGTTGTGATGACTATTTTGTCGGTGTAATCTATTCCTGTTTCTTGCAACTGTTGAGTAGTGTATTTATTAGAAGACTTGGTCTTCGATTTGGCATGAGATCCCATACTTAGAAATATTTCCCGATAGCAAATCTTGTCGCGATACCCTAGTTACTGTTCACCGTAACCTTATCCGTTCTGATTGCGGTGGTAGACAGCTCCGACGAGAGTGAGAGTTGTAGAGTTGGACTCCTCTTGCTAAGGCGCGTCGTTCTATACCTCTTTAGAAGACTTTGGCGGAGCTGGAAGAGGATCGCAGGATCGCTAACACATCTCCCTTGTGTAGTTTTCTAGCATAAGCGTTCCTTGTCGTGCCGATAGATCATTGGGGTAAGTAAAGATGCTACCTTTAAGCTTTGTTAGAGCTTTCCGTTGAGTTAGGAAGGTCGATAAGCGCTGGTGGAGTTGTAGCTCCTAGCTGCTGTTGTTTTGTGTTTCGGTCTTTGAGCAGTAGCTTGTATTGGCTTAGCAGATGACAGATCTGTGTTGCTCGGACTTCGTTGTAGCAGCTGTGTGTGGTAATTGTAGCTCAGGAGCTGGTGAGGTACAGATGTTGAGCTTATATTACGGCTGGAATTGGCATGGATATTATGTTGTTTGCTGTGTGTGCATTGCTTGTTGTTTATATGTTGTTCAGCTGTTGCATTGCATACGCACTATCATTTCCATTTCAGCTGTTTTAGCCGTGCTTTGTTGTTGCTCTGTTTTCTTACCAGGATGCGAGGGTGAGTGGCAATACCGCACTCTCATCTCCCTGCTGGTCTGTTAGCCCTCATGCGCCGAGTGTTTAACTGCAACAGTTCATGGGTTGGGCAACAGCAGGTTGAGTTGTTGATGCATCCGATATTCAGGTGTGGTGTAAAGATGAGCGGGTAATTCCCGTATGCTTGTACACACACCAGTGGCTACCATTATTCGTAGAATCTGTTGTCAGCTGTTAAATTCCTTGGCTCCCTTCCTTGGTTGTAGCCTTCGGCTATTGCATTGTCCCTCATGCATACATTAGCCCTTTATCTTTTGCTATTCATTGCTGTGTTATAGTTGCTCTCCGTACTGGGGTTTGACCCCGAGGTCCCTCTGGGGTTGTTGTGTTTGTTTCCTGTTTGTTGTTCAGGTTTTCCAGGAATTGCAGTTGGTCGAGATTTTGATCCAACTGATGGTGCCCCTGGAGGTAGATAGAGTGTCCCAGTTATGTGTATTATCTATATGCACTGGTATCACCGCGGGTGGGATGTCCTGGGTGATTCTTAGCTCTATATAGCTGGCAGTCTTTTAGTACTTGTGGTGTATTCAGCCGTTGGGCAATTTGTTATACTTGTATGATTGGTGCTGTTGTGGATTTATAAATCTGGGATTATTTTGAGTATTGTGTATTCTAAATTATGTTTTAGTTTCGTCAGGCCAAAATCAAAAATTTTAACCACTTTTTAGCTACTTCCGCTTGTTTCTGCGTGTTTGATATCTGATATGTGCATGAGGCCTGACAATCTTCCTCTTGAATGTGCAACTGATGGTACCCCGAACGTAGATCGATCTTGGAAAACACAGCTGAACCCTGAAGCTGATCAAACAAATCATCGATCCTTGGAAAGGGTACTTATGCTTCACTGTCTCCTTATTCAGTTGCCGAAAATCAATACACATCCTCATCGAACCATCCCTCTTCTTCACAAACAAGATAGGAGCTCCCTACGGAGACAAGTTCGGTTGAATAAAACCTTTCTCCAACAAGTCACTAAGTTGTACCTTAAGCTCCTCAACTCGGCTGGTGCAAAACGATATGGAGTACGTGAGATAGGAGCTGTACCAGGCACCAACTCAATGCTAAAGTCGATCTCCCTTCTCGGAGGAAATCCAGGAATCTCCTCGGGGAAAACATCAGGGAAATCACGTCAATACACATCCTCATCGAACCATCCCTCTTCTTCACAAACAAGATAGGAGCTCCCTACGGAGACAAGTTCGGTTGAATAAAACCTTTCTCCAACAAGTCACTAAGTTGTACCTTAAGCTCCTCAACTCGGCTGGTGCAAAACGATATGGAGTACGTGAGATAGGAGCTGTACCAGGCACCAACTCAATGCTAAAGTCGATCTCCCTTCTCGGAGGAAATCCAGGAATCTCCTCGGGGAAAACATCAGGGAAATCACGAGCAACGGGGATATTGCTAAGCTCCACACATGACTTCAAGGATGCGTTTAAAGCATAAATCATAAATCCAGAATTCTCCAACGACATAAGGCTAAACGTCTCCATAGCAGAGATCAACTGAATCTTCGATTGGGAATTGTGGCCGTAGAAGTTCCACTTCTCGCCAGACCGGGGCCGAAAACACACAACGTCATGAAAACAATCCACAGTGGCCCTAAAACTAGACAACACGTCCATTACCGCAATGAAATCGAAATCCCACATCATTAATCGAATCAGATTGGCTACCAAAACATTCTCACCAAACCTAATAATGCCATTCAACAAAACCTCTTGGGAGAACAGGCTCGCGCCGGTAGGAGTCGCAACAGAAACAACATCACATAAAGAAGTGGTATGCAAACCATGCTCAACCACAAATGCATCAGCTGTAAATGAATGTGATGCTCCAGTATCAAACAATACACGTGCGGGAAAATCAAAAACAGTACAAGTACCTACAGGCTCGCGCCGGTAGGAGTCGCAACAGAAACAACATCACATAAAGAAGTGGTATGCAAACCATGCTCAACCACAAATGCATCAGCTGTAAATGAATGTGATGCTCCAGTATCAAACAATACACGTGCGGGAAAATCAAAAACAGTACAAGTACCTGCAATCACTCCTCCAGGCGTGCCCTCCACTTGCTCCCTAGTCATGGCATTCACTTGGGCATGCTTATGTCCTGAGAATTGGAGCTGGGAAGACTGTGCAAATCGTGAAGGACCAGGCTGCTGGAATGGCCTATACTGAGTCTCCCCCATCCTGGGCTGTGGAATAGGGAAATAACGTCCTCAAGATGACCCACCAGCACGACCTACGGTGGGGCATCGGTGTGCTGAGATCCAGCCAACGGACACACTCTGGCAAAATGTCCATATTTCCCACAAATATTGCAAGAACCCTGAACCCCTGTACACTGCGCCGAAGGATGTCTGCCTCCACATTGGCCACAAAAGGTAGCTCTAGGACTACTACTATGCTCGAACTGTCCGAGCCGGAAGAACTAGAACCCTGTTTCTTCTTGAACTGATGACCACGAGGCCTAAACCTGTGGCGCCCAGACTGTTGCGCTGACTGCTGGGGCTGCTGCTGGGATGACTAGGGAAACTGGGAAGGTTGCACCCCTGGAACACTGGGACATGTACCTTGTGCAGCTTGGGACTGAACCCGAGACCTGCGGTTCCGTAATCCCTCTTCGATGTCCATTTCCTTGTCCACCACTTCGACATAACTGGTAGGTGAACTCGCCAACACCAAAGAATATAGATCCTCATTTAGCCTTCCAAGAACCGGTTCCTCTTCGCCCTCTCACGGCCAGACACATGAGGAACGTAGGCAAGAAGATAAGAAAACCTTCGATCATACTCACCCACCGACACGGTTCCCTGCATCAAGTTATCAAACTCTCGCTCCCGGGCATTCACATAAGACTCCGGAACATACTCCTGACGGAACATGATACAGAAACTGTCCCATGTAATCCCCATACCAGTCTCCTCGAACGTACGTGAAGGACCTCTCCACCATCGCTCTGCATTCTTCCTCAGCTGGAAGGTCGTCAAACTCAGTCTGTGCTCATCATCATAGAGCACTCTATCAAACAGTCTGATAATGTGCTGTAGCCAGGACTCAGCATCGGAACTACTCTCATCACCATCGAAAGTCTGAGGATTCATCCGCTGAAACCTCGCCATGATCAGTTCTATCTCATCCACACGAGCTGCAAAAACATCAACCTCGTCGTCAACCTACATAGCGCACCAACCAACAGGAACACTACGCTGAATCTCCTCATTCTGACACTCAGATTCTGTCGGAATCCTCCTGGTAGCTCTACCCCTACGTCTAGGCGGCATCTAGGCAAACACTAATACAGTAAGATCACACAACAAATATATCACGTAGTCACGCACATGCAACAAGCAACAAAGTGCCTAGACTCAAGTGTGATCAAAAAAATTCAAGCTTATGCCAATTTAAGCTCTGATACCAAAATGTCAGGCCCTGTGTACAATACAGAGCTTAACCACGGAATAAACAATAGCGGAAGCATTTAAAAGTGGCTAAAATGTTTCGCTCTGGCCTGACTTAGAAAGCATAGTTTAAAATACATCGATACTCAAAATATTTGTTTTACAACAACAAAAAACCAACAACAGTAGATACAATAACAAATACCAACCTCGAGTGACTCCCAGACATAAGTCTCAAATTAACAATAGAACATCACATTCTCGGAGCATTCCCCGACGATGACTCTACAGCCTAATATATAGATACACAATATATATAACTGGGACACTCTATCTACCTCCTGGGGCACCACCCACTGGGCCATCTCGACGACCAGCTGAGAAACCTGGATAACCTGAACAACACACAGGCAAACAAAACAATCTATCCCCAGAGGTACAGAAGTCAAACCCCAGTACGGAGAGCAACATAAAACAGCAAATAGATAGAGCAAGTTATAAATGCGATGCGATGCATGAGAACAGGGGATCAAAGGATCCACGAACGGAATTCAGCTGGATACCAGAAATAAGAGTGGTACCGGATGTGTGAGAGATTGGGAGTTACCCAGGCGCTCGATCACACATGGTATCAACCACAAACAGAACAGAACAGAGCAGAACAGAGATGGCCGCAGCTCATGTGAGAGGATGGTAGCTACCTAGTCGCTCAATCACACGAAGTACCAGCACTAGCTAGAACAGAAAGGCCAAAACGCATGCAAGAGAATGGGAGCTACCCAGGCGCTCAGTCACACACACCCTATCAACAAGGTTAGCTCAACAGCAAACAATGAAAGTTCATAAATATTCACAGCAGATTGCTCACATAGGATCGCAAGGAACGGAGCGTAGCAACGTGATATGCATGTATGCATAATAACAGCTTGCAAAATAACATACGTAAAATATATGCAAGCAACAGCACAAGAATAACAGCATACACACTGCTCAACATATCAGCACACGCCCATTTATACAAAAGTCCATCTCAAAGCTGTACATATAAGCTCACATCCGTACCTTAGCTTTCTGAGCTACAATTACCACAACAAGGGTCCCGAGCAACTCAAATCTGAAACTTGCTAAGCCAACAACAACGATAATACTCAGGGACAGTAGCACAGAACTACGTCCTAGGAGCTACGAGCTCCACCAGCTCTATCCTACCCTTCTAGCACAACAGATAGCTCTAAAAGAAGCATAAGGGAGGATGTATCTCTTACCCGAAAGCACTACCTGAATGGAAAGATCAAATATGTTTGCAAACGAACAACGATGCACGGCAGCTCCTTTGCGTTCGCTCCTCGAGCTAACGCAAGTCTTCAAAAGAGGTATAGAAAGGAGCGCCTTGGCAAGGAGAATCCAACGCTACCACTCTTGCTCCAATCAAAGTTTTCTACCACCGGCAATCGAAGGAAATAGACGATGATGAACAGTAGCTAGGGTATTTCGACAGAAGAGAGTTCGATGTCGGGGGAAGATATATTCTAAGTGTTGGGAAATAATTTTGAAACCACAGTCAAAGTCAATAAATATAACTTAAATCTCCCCAAATCTGATGAACAGTTGCCACCGACAAAACAAAACTCAAAGCTGATACCAACTCAGATCTGAGTACCACTCTAGGTCTGGGCATACACTAAATCAGCGCCCTACTACCAAAAGACGTCGCACAAGAACACGCTCCTAACGGCGAGCTCGCAACAGATTTGATTTCTCAAAACGGCATCGCACCACAATCCAGATCTCACATCTCAGCGGGTTCTTCTAAACGACATCGTACAACAATCCCGCTAGAACATACACGTGTCTTGCTAAATGGTGTCACATCGCTCCAAACCAGAACACTCAGATCTCACTCACGCAGACCAGTCAAATCAAAAAACCATGAACTGCATCGATCCACACCAAAACCACAAACCGGGCCGGTCCGCACAATACTAGAAACAACGCACCTCATATCTAGTTTCTCCAAACGACGTCTCTTCGCTACTCGTGCAGGATATTCAACTAGCGCGCCCAGAATGGCTTGCGACAACCAGATTTCACCACAAATTCTCAAATCTGATCATGTTCCCGTTAAATTCTCCAACATTCTAGAGTTGTTTCTAATATTCATACAGACCCGATACGTTCACCAAGCATACAAGCTCAAAGCTGATCCATCCCAGATCTGTCCGTGCCAGATCTGGTCTATACCAGACCGGATTAATTAGCTTAATTAATCCACAAATATTTCGGGTCTCACACCCTGAACCCCTACACACTGCGTCGAAGGGTTATTACCTCCACATTGACCATATAAATTGGCCCTGGGACTACTACTACTCGAACTGCCCGAGCCAGAGGAACTAGAACCCGACTTCTTCTTAAACTGTTGGCCACGAGGCCTAAACCTATGACGTCCAGATTGTTGAGATGGTTGCTGGGGCTGCTGGGATGACTAATAAAATTGGTAAGACTGCGCCCCTTGAACATTGGGACAGGTACCTTTAATATTTTGCGGTTGAACCCGAGATACGGTTCTGCAACCCTTCCTCGATATCCATCGCATCCGCATAGCTAGTAGGTGAATTGGCCAACATCAAAGAATAAAGATCTTCGTTCAGCCCTTCCAAGATTCTGTTTCTCTTCGCCCTCTCATGCCCGGACACATGAGGAACATAGGCAAGGAGAGAAGAAAACTTTCGAGCATACTCCCCCATAGACATGGTTCCCTGGACCAAGTTATCAAACCCCCGGGCATTAACATAGGACTCCGGAACGTACTCCTATTGAAATTCAGTACAAATACTATTCCAAGTTAGTCCCACACCAGTCTCCTCAAGAGTTCGTTAAGCACCTCTCCACCAGCGCTCTGCATTCTTCCTCAATTGAAAGGTAGCTAAACTCAACCTACGTTCATCGTCATACCGCACTCGATCAAACAGTCCTGTGATGTGCTGCAACCAGGACTCCGCATCGGAACTAGACTCATCACATTGAATTTTTGAGGATTCATCCGCTGCAACCTCGCCATAATCAGTTCCATTTCGTCTACATGGGCTGCCAACACATCTACCTCATCATCAACTTGTCTAGCGTGCCTACGAACGGGAATACTACGCTCGCCCTCATCGTTCTGAGCCTCAAAATCTATCGGGATCTGCCTTCTAGCTCTACCCCTACGTCTAGGCGGCATCTATGCAAGCACTAAGGCAATGAGATCACACAACAATCATAACACATAGTCAAGCACACGCAACAAGAGACACAGTTCCTAGAGTCAAGTGTGATCAAAAGAATTTAAGCTTATCCCAGTTTAAGCTCTGATAACAAAAATTTCAGGCCCGGTGCACAAAACAGAGATTATACACACCAATCACATCTGCGGAAGCATTAAGATGTGGCTAAAATTTTTCGCTTTGACCTGACTTTGAAAACATAATTTAAAAATTCACTTATACTTAAAATATTGGTCAGGAAGCCAAAGGAGCTCGAAGAACCATCTCAACAGTTGTCAACAGATCACAGGAAAGAAAGTGGCCAAGAGGTGTGTGAGAGCATGGTAGCTATCCACTCGTCTCGACATACTATACCAGAGCATAAACCAGATTACTCAACATGTTGTTTCCAAAGCTCATGAGAGCGTGGTAGCTATCAACTCGTCTCATAGCGCTAACAACTAGATCAGCAGGGAGATGAGCAGCACGGTATTGCCGCTCGTCCTCTATACAAGCATCCTGGTACATACGGGTTAGCACAACAGCAGACGGCTAACAAGATATGAGCTCAAGAGGGAAAATGCATGTATGCACAAAAATAACTTACAATGACCAGCACAGAGCAACAGTAATCAACATCAATACAATAGCATACACACTGCACAACACACTAGAAAATATACAAATATATCCATGATTATCCCAAAGCCGTAATACAATCTCACATCCGTACCTCAGTTTCTATGCTACAATTACCACACAAGGAGTCTCGAGTAACTCAGATCTGACCCTGAACGGAAGAACCAATCGGTCGGAACGCGAACAGATAACACACTGTAGCTTCTTCATGTTCTTCTTCTAGCTCACCAAAGTCTCCAAAAGAGGTAGTAATGGAAGCGTCTTGACAAGGGGACTCAACTTTACCAATCTTGCTCCAATCGGAGTTGTCTACCATCGGCAATCGGAAGAAATAGACTACGGTGAATAGTAAGGGTTCGCTACGGTAGAGGGTATGTTTACAGGGAAGATATTTCTAAGTATTGGAAAGCAATGGCATACACACAGTCGAAGTCCTCTATTTATATAACTCAAATCTGCTGAATCTGGTGAACAGTAGCCATTGACAACCTGAGGCTCACAGCTGGTACCAACTCAGATCTGAGTACTATACCAGATCTGGACTCTACGCTATACCGACTCCTCCAAACGACGTCGCATAGAAGTCCACTTAGAACGACCAGCTCACTGCCTTCTCTCCCACAGATGGTATAGACAATCCAGCGAATACATAAACCAGCTCATAACCAAATCAGTTTCACAAAACGGCGTCGCACCACAATCCAGCTCTCTGCTGAACCAGCGGGTGCACCCAGCTGCTCACACCCGCTACACAGATCCAGTTTCCCCCAGATCTCACATCCAGAACAGACCACTCGTGCACACCTTCTGATCTTACATAATCCGATTCCCATGAACCGCGCCGGTCTACACTAAACCCTTGAACCAGGCCGATCTGTACAGTACTTCCAGATTTCACCCCTCAAATGTGGTTTCTCAAAAACGACGTCGCTCCACTATCAACTCAAAATATCTTGCGATGACTATTTACACACATCCAACCATCCAGTTCAAACCCGATTAATTATCCAACCCAAAACGTTCTACGAAACTAACTCGGTGTTGTTCCACGCACCGACCAGCTCTCGCCAGATCTGGTTTTGCCGAAACATTTCAGCTATCTCGATTATTCTCTCAAATCGCTCGGGTCTCACAAAATAAAACCCAACATCGTCCACAAAACCTACATCGAAACCCGACCAGCAAGCAAGTTCTCATTGGTAAAAGATATCGTGTAGGATCCTACTTGAGAATACTCTAAATTAACACCAGCTCGGAGAAAATAAATCCCAACACTCTTTGGCAAAACTTACATTGAAGACAGACCAGCTCGAGAAAATGAATCCCATATTTCTTTACCAGACCAGCCTTTTATGTCTAAATTCAAAAATTCACCTGTTTGCTTTTGCTCTCGATAAGCATATAAGTAGAAACTCGGCTCGGCTAGACATTTTATGAAACGCCCTCGCACACGTTTTCTAATAAAATATATGTGATTTTTTTATAATACAAGTATATAAACTTTCTAGAACTTGAAAGTTTAATTGAGAATTTAGTCTATCAACAATGATACCTCAAAAAAATCCATAAATCCTCAAAACTTGAACTAGCTTGCAAGTTATATTTTAAAAAAACTGTAACTCAAAATATCTCATAGCCGAACAACATAAATAAACTCAGACTTAAGATAAACATCCTTTTCAAACTATCCTTAAAGCGCGAGATCGCTGGGTTGTATGACACGCTGGACTGCTAGCCGCTCATGGGTCCTGTCTCTCGATCTCAGCCTCCGCATCATCTGCACCAATCAAACGTAGTGATTCTAAAGACTCAACAAGTACAAAGTTTTAGATAACAAGTACTAAATAATACACTCACATTCCGTAACATAATTATACTCAAATAAAGTTTCTTAAACATTAAATGCATAAAAATATGAATTTTCTTGAAATTCTTGCATATGAAATAAACTCGTTAAAAGAAAGTATTTTCTGTTGAAACACGTTTCCAGACTGTGGTCCCTCAACCTCGAGTTACTTGATCAAGCTAATTAAATTTCATGGTACTAGGTTGGAACGGCAACCCAGTACTTCTTTTGAGAACCCTGTCCTGTCAAGTGTAAAGGCATTCTGGTACTTATCTGAAGTACATTACGTGTCAATTTGATATGGCTAAACGGGACGCATCTCGACCACCATATTTGTCATAATAACCAGAGTCAAGTCCCATCATTCAAACTATTTTCCTCACCTCATACCTCAAGTCATCTTTTCTTTCCTAAAAATATCAGTATTTTCATTTTGTAAAAATATCATAAATCAAAAAAATTCATAAAATTTCTAAAACATCTTATTTAAATCTTAAGATCATTAACATAAATGATTCATGATAGTGGGCAGCTCCTAGGACTCAAAAACATGACTTGACAATTTTCGCCCCGACGAGATGCAGTTTGAGCGACTAAACCGTAAAAATCATAAAAAATCCGTTTCTTAACTAATTCACTCTCCATTTGGACGAACGTAACCCTAACTCGATTTTTTAACTACTGGAACCAATTATACTTAAAAATAATGACTATCGCGACCAACGCGACGTCTGCGGGTTCACTTTTCGTGCACATACAACAAACCAGCATAGGCACGGACAAGCCATCAAACCCAACCACTTTTCTCGACCCAAAAACATGACCAGACCCTCACTCAGCCCCTTTAGGCCATCTCCAACTCATTATACTATCTTAGTGTAACACTAACTTCAAAATAATGTATTTTTTACACCAAATATAAAATTCATCTCCAACCTATCAACTCTAAATTCAACATTAAAAGTAATATTTATGAAATATTCTCTAATATTTTATTTACTACAATTAATATTCTGTCCACAACATAAATGTTAACATATTAATTAAATAATATATTAATATTATGTTAAATTTAATTTGTTATACATTAAATGCATATCACATAAAATTAATGTTAAGATAAATTTCAATCAAAACAAGAAGCATTAAAAATACTAAAATAAAGCTTATGAAATAGAAATTAAACACAAATATTTAAATTATAACTAACTGAATTACTATATAAATCCCAGAAATAGTCGATTAGTGCATCACCTAGTGAGAAATGAGCCTCTTTATCTTTAATTTTTTTAAATCGAGCAAGAAATTGTTGGAATCTTATGTTTTGATTTATATAAATTTCCACATTCAAAGGCGGTGCTTCCATCGCCACTTGGATTGATGTATCCAAGTCTCGTTCATCCTCTATAATCATATTATGCATTATAATACATGCGGTCATTATGTCTTCCAAGTGTCTCTTCTGCCAAGCACGTGCCGGAGATGCTACAATCGCAAATAGTGATTGGAGAACTCCAAATTCCATTCAACATATTTTCGATTAGTGCATCACCTAGTGAGAAATGAGCCTCTTTATCTTTAATTTTTTTAAATCGAGCAAGAAATTGTTGGAATCTTATGTTTTGATTTATATAAATTTCCACATTCAAAGGCGGTGCTTCCATCGCCACTTGGATTGATGTATCCAAGTCTCGTTCATCCTCTATAATCATATTATGCATTATAATACATGCGGTCATTATGTCTTCCAAGTGTCTCTTCTGCCAAGCACGTGCCGGAGATGCTACAATCGCAAATAGTGATTGGAGAACTCCAAATTCCATTCAACATATTTTCTACAAGACTATTGTTTCATTGCAAAATATTTTTTTCGGACAGCGTGGATCATGAATTGTTTGCACAGGAGTTGACCAGTTCGTATATTTGCCATCATCTAAGTAATATCCTTGATGATACTCTTTTCCACCAATAAAGAAATGTGACGGAGGAGCGATACCTTGTACAAGATTTGAAAATAGATTAGACGCCTCAAGAACATTAATGTCATTATTAGATCCTGGCATGCCAAAAAATGTATGCCATATCCAAAGATCATAATTAGCAACTGCTTCCAAGATAATTTTTCGGAGACCACTACGGCCTGCATACTGTCCTTCCCATGCTGTGGGGCAATTTTTCCATTTCCAATGCATGCAATAGAGGCTTCCCAACATTCCAGGAAAGCCATGTTTTTCACAGATACGCAGTAGCCTATCATTATTGAAAGGGATAGGTGACCTTAGGTATCGCTCTGCAAACACCTCTAAAACAGATCGACAAAAACGTTGAAGGCATTGAATTGTGTTAGATTCTCCAATCTTTATATATTCATCAGCAACATCAGCCGATGTACCATATGACAACATCCACATTGCAGCTGTAATTTCCTGATTAGTTGAAAGTCCAACTCGATCGAGACCATCACTCGTTGTGTGAAGTAACGATCGTGATTCCCCCTAACATCGAGATTTTCACTTCAGCGTCAGCAATACGAAAAAAAGTCCTCGTGACATCCGAAAACATCTCCGAGACATTATTTCATTATATCTTGGATGCTCAACAAAATAATTGTTGAATAGATTATGATCGGCTATTTCACGATCACATTGAATAACAATATGAACGGGAATTGATCCGTGTTGGATCTGTTTCTACAGATAAGAATCTAAGTTTTGATTCACACAAAATCTTCTCCTATTGTACTAACGCTCTACATGACATGCACAGCTTGCTAAGACTGGAGTAGACGTGAAGATATCCAAACTGGAACAGCGAGGGGACGCCTAAGCTGGACTGGTCGAAGATATGTAGCTGGAAAAGTAAGGGGACGCCCAAGCTTGTTCAGCAGTTTACTTCCAGAAGTGCACGGAACACAAAGTCGGTTCACCGCTTGGAGCAAGAGCATCACGAAGATCAAGAGCAGAATCGTAAGAAGAGAAGAGTTCAAATGCGGAGAGATGAAGTACAGAATGGCTCAAGCGAATATCAAGTGCAGTGTACAAGAGAAGTGTTCAAGTGCAGAGCCGTATACAAGAGCAGTGATCAAGTGCACGTCTGATCACTGAGCACGACTGTAATCAGTTCATCATAGGGATCTCAGTCCTTGGGTAGACTGATTAACTGTGTGCTTGCTGATGTTAAGAATGGGTCTGTGAATGGACCAAGTAAACAAGCCAGCACACAATGGATATTGACGAGAATAATAGAGCCAAGCTGGTAAACCATACAAGGAAGGAGAAAACCTGATCAAGGATCCCAGCAGCTTGATGCTTAGATGGGGAAGCAGAAGGCTGCTATAAATAAAGGAGCAATCAGATGGGAAGGAAACCAGCTGAGAAACCAGCTCAGAGAAACGACCTGCTGAGTATGATGATCAAGCTGGCTTAGAACAGGTCAAGAGCAGATGACAAGATCAAATTAGAAGATCAGCAAAAGCAGCTTGCTCGGAGCAGAGAAACCAGCTGGCCATATGATATCTGTGAGAAGTTGGATCTCACAGATGTATCAACCAGCTGAAATAAAACCAGCTGGATATGGAACAAAGCTGGTAAACAAACTTAGAGCCTCGAGCAGCTCAAGAGCAGGAAAGAACAGAACAAGCTCAGTTGCAGACAAAAAGAGGCGCAGATGCAGAATAGCTTGAGCGAAGATCAGTTCAAGAGTAGGAGAAGAAGAGAGCTTTGAACGGATCAAAGCAAAAAACAGCTCAGAGTATTGAAGTACAGAGTTGCTCAAATACAGATCAGAGATGAAGAGCAACCAGCTTTAAGAAGATACAAGCTGAGGAACCAGATCTGGACAAGACCAGCTCAGACAAACAAAGCAGTTTGAACATAAACATACGAAGACCAAATTAATTTTTTCAAAATGATTTGCTATGTCCTATCCACATTAGGTACAAGCAGACAGAGCTCGAAGTTAGCAAAGGCTGCAGAAGCATGAAAAGCTCTCAAGTCAAATAAAGCCTGCAACAAATTAAAAGCCAAAGGACGCAAACTACAAATATGTCAGGCCCGGTGCACAATACAGAGATTAACTACGCAAAATACCATCGCGTAAGCATTTAAAAAGTGGCTAAAATTTTTCGCTTTGTCCTGACTTAGAAAACATAATTTAAATACAACGATACTCAAAATATTGGTTTCACAACAACCCAAAACCAACAAATCAGATACAATAACACATACAAGCATAGAGTGACTCCCTAACAAGGTACATCCACATCACATTCTCACAGGGTATTCCCTGGAGACTGCTCTACTTCCTAATATAAATAATATACATAACTGGGACACTCTATCCACCTCCTAGGGCACCACCAGTCGGGCCATCTCCACGACCAGCTGAGAAACCTGGATAACCTGAACAACACACAGGCAAACAAAACAATCCAGCCCCAGAGGGACAGGAGTCAAACCTCAGTACAGAGAGCAACATAAAAACATCATGCAGATATAGCAAGATATAAATGCTATGCGATGCATGATAACAGGGAGCTCAAAGGATCCGAGAGAATTGTACGCATCTAGACAACAGAACAGGAATGGTCACCGGATGTGTGAGAGAATGGGAGCTACCCACGCGCTCGATCACACATGGTACCAAACACCGACAGATCGGAGATGGCCGCAACTCATGTGAGAGAAATGGGAGCTACCCATGCGCTCAATCACATGAATATCAGCACCAGCTAGAACTGAAAGGCCATATCGCATATGAGAGAACTGGGAGCTACCCAGGCGCTCAATCACATGCATCCTGTCAACAAGAATTAGCTCAATAACAAACAACAACAGATCAGAGGTTCTCACAGCAGGTTGCTAACAAAGGCTCGTAAAGAAATGAGCATAATAACATGATATGCGTGTATGCATAGTAACAGCTCGCAAGATAACATAAACAATAGATGCAAGCAACAACACATGAATAACAGCATACACACTGCTCAACATAACAGCACACGCTCATTTATACACAAATCCATCTCAAAGCTGTAAGTATAAGCTCGCATCCGTACCTTAGCTTTCTGAGCTACAATTACCACAACAAAGTCCCGCAACTCAAATCTGAAACCTGCTAAGCCAACAACAACGACAATACTCAGAGACAGTACGCACAGAACTCTAACTGGGAGCTACGAGCTCAACCAGCTCTATTCTACATTCCCAACACAACAACTAACTCTAAAAAAAGCGCAAGGTAGAATCTCAAACTTAATCGAAGCACTAGCTAAGCAGAAGAACCAAATCTACCAGTCCACGAATCAAAGACACACTATAGCTCCTTCTCGTTCACTCTCCGAGCTAACCCAATCTTCGAAATAGGTATAAGAAGAGACGCCTTGGAAAGAGGAATCCAACGCTACCACTCTTGCTCCAAGCGGAGTCTTCTACCGCCAGCAATCGAAGAAGATAAGGTTCGGTGAACAACTAGGGTATCGCGATAGAAGAGAGTTCGATGTCGGGAGGAGATATATTCTCTAAGTGTCAGGGAATAATTTACCCACTACGGTCAAAGTCCTCTATAAATACAACTTAAGCTTCCCAAATCTGATGAACAGTAATCACCGACAACACTGGCTCAAAGCTGATACCCACTAAGATATGGGTATCACTCTAGATCTAGACCATACAACGCGCTACTACCAAACGACGTCGCACCACAATCCAACTAATTCATACACGTGTCTCTCCAAACGGCGTCGCATCGTTCCTAAGCAAAACACTCAGATCCAAATGACAATATCTGACACCCGCACTGACCAGCGTTCACTGATACCCAAAATGATATTGCACTGCCTTCCGATTTAGACAACCCAAAAACGGTCCACACCAAACCCTCGAACTAGGCCGGCTCACACAGCTCTAAAAACTTACGCATGTCAATTTGGTTTCATCCAAACGACGGCATTTCGCTACCCGTGCAGGATATTCAACCAGCGTTTCCCGCATGGCTTACGATAACCATATTTGACCACCAACGCAGATTACCATCGACCAGCGGCAAATCCAAAGTCACCAACCAGTACTTCTCAACTCCCCAAATCTTCCTACCATTATGCAGAACTCTATAACTGTCCAGAGTTGTTTCCAATACGCAAATATAGAGACCCGATACGCTCACGAAGCATACCAGCTCAAATCCGACCCATCCCAGATCTGTTCACGCCAGATCTGGTCTATACCAAACCCGATTAATTTAAATTAATTAATCCAGTAAACTTTTGGGTCTCATATCTCTCCCCCACTAAAAATAAGATTTCGTCCTTGAAATCAAACAACTCCTCCAGATCTGAACAAAAACCTCAACACAAAACCAACACTGGAAAAATCACGCTATGAACAAGAGGCTACTAACCAAGAATTCAAGATAACTGACAACACAACAACAAGAAAACTAGCTATTGGAGTTAACGCAAAATGTACTCAAACAGATGAGGCCATTCACGTTGCATTTTCTCCTATAACTCCCACGTAGCTTCTTCTCTACCATGTTTGCTCCACTGGACCATCACCAACAGAATTGTCTTGTGCCTGAGCTGTTTCTCCTTCCAATCTAAAATCTGCAAGTGATATTCAACATAGCTCAAAGTTCTATCCTTCTCCACCTCGTCAGTTCACAAAACATGAGAAGGATCTGGCTCATACTTCCTAAACATAGACACATGAAACACATCATGCAATGAGGACAGATCTGGTGGCAATAACAAGCGATAAGCCAAAGGACCGATCCTCTCCACAATCTCATATGGTCAAACATAATGAGGAGCTAACTTACCCTTGAGACCAAATCTCATCACACTTCTGAAAGGAGAAACTTTCAGGAAAACCAGATCTACAACTTGAAATTCGAAAGGCCTACGCCTGCGATTCGCATAACTAGCTTGGCGATCTTGAGCAGCTTTCATACGCTGCCGAATCAGATCTACCTGATCTCTCATCATCTACAAAAAATCCAGAGAAACAGCTGCTTCTCCCCCACTTCTTCCCAATAGATTGGCGATCTGCACTTCCTACCATACAATGCCTCAAATGGTGCCATACCAATTGTTACCTCTATTTAGCTGTTATTATAAGAAAACTCAACCAAAGACAACGAATCTTGCCAGCTACCATAGAAATCCATCACAACAACTCTCAACATATCCTCCAAAGTCTGGATAGTATTTTCAGATTGGCCATCGGTTTGGGGATGATAAGCTGTACTTATAGCCAATCTGGTGCCCAAAGTTGTTTGCAGACTCTTCCAAAATTTGGAAGTAAACCTCGGATCCCGATCTGAAACAATGGATACAGGCACTCCATGCAATCACACCACGAAATCTATGTACAGCTTCACCATTTTCTTCAAAGAATATGTCATATTGTAGGGAATGAAGTGAGCATACTTCGAAAGTCTGTCTATAATGACCCTAATAGCATCACAACCTCTACTGGAACGAGGCAAATGGGTCACAAAATCCATAGTTACGTGCTCCCAATTCCATTGGGGCACTTCTAAACTCTGCAATAGACCACATGTCTCATCCTTTCTGCCTTAACTTGATGAAAATTCAGACATCGAGCGACAAAACTAGCAACATCACTCTTCTAACCTGCCCACCAATAATGTGGCTTCAAGGCATGGTACATCTTCCTTGCACCAGGATGGACACTATGTTTTACTACTGTGAGCTTCTCTCAAGATTTCCTCCTTCAGATCAATAAGATTTGGCACTACCAACCTGCCACGAAACCTCAAACAATAATCAGATGAGACAGAAAAATATTCCAACTATCCAGCTCTAACCTTCAACTCATGGATAGATGGATCTGTTCTCAGAGCTGCTCTAATATTCCAAAAAATCTGTGGCTCTACTTGGAAATAAGATACCACAACATAATCATCACCTCGGTAGAAACGCCAACCAGTAGTGCTTAGATGCTCATGAACCTTCGAAATCTGCAACGAAAAAAGCATATAAACTTGAGCTTTTCTGCTCAATGCATCAGCAACTACATTCACTTTCCCAGGTTGATATTGGATCTCACAATCAAAATCCTTAAGTAGCTCCATCCATATACGCTGTCTAATGTTCAAATCTGACTGAGAGAAAAGATGCTGAAGACTCATGTGGTCCGTATATACCACAAACTGCTCGCCATACAGATAGTGGTGCCAAATCTTCAAGGCAAAGACCACGGCTGCCAACTCCAAATCATGAACTGGGTATCGAATCTCATGTGGTTTGAACTGATGAGAATCATACGCAATGACTCAACCATTCTGCATCAAAAAACAACCCAATCCATTAAGCGAAGCATCTGAACAAACCACAAAACCACCTGAACCTGAAGGCAAAGCCAGTTGTAGTTAGCTTCTCTTTGAGCAATCGAAAGCTGTTCTCGCATTCTTCTGTCCAAACAAAACTCTTGTCTTTCTGTGTCAACTGCGTCATAGGCTTAGCTATACTAGAAAATCCCTCGATAAAGTGTCAGTAATAGCTAGCCAGTCCCAAAAAGCTACGAATAAACATTCTTGGGACTTTAACAGTTCACAACAGCCTCTATCTTACTGGGATCAATAGGTATACCTGCAGCTGAAATGACATGACCCAAAAATACTACTCTATCCAACCAAAAAACATACTTGGAGAACTTAGCATACAGTTGCGAGTCTCGTAGAGTTTGGAGAACTAACCTCAAATGCTCTTTATGCTGCATCGGAGTCTTCGAGTATATCAAAATATCATCAATGAACACAATCACAAACTGATCGATGAACTCTCGAAATACTCGGTTCATCAAATCCATGAAAACTGTAGGGGCATTTGTCAAACCAAAAGGCATAACCAAGAACTCATAATGCCCGTACCTCGTACGAAAAGCAGTTTTCGCAACATCTTCCTCTCGAATGTGCAACTGCTGATACCCTGAACACAGATCGATCTTGGAATACAACGCTGAACCTTGAAGCAGATCAAACAAGTCATCGATCCTCGGTAAAGGGTACTAATTCTTCACTGTAGCCTTATTCAGTTGCCGGAATTCTATACACATCCTCATTGAACCATCCTTCATATTCACAATAGGAGCTCCCCACTGTGACATGCTCGGCCGAATAAAACCTTTCTCCAACAAGTCACTAAGTTGTACCTTAAGCTCCCTCAACTCGGTTGGTGCTAAAAGATACGGGTTTCGTGAGATAGGAGCCGTACCAAATACCAACTCAATGATGAAGTCGATCTCCCTTCTCGGAGGAAAGACAGGAATATCCTCGGGAAACACGTCAGGGAAACCTCGAGCAACGGGGATGTCACTAAGCTCCACACACGACGAAAAAGATGCATCCAAAGCATAGATCATGAATCCAGAACTCTCCAATGACATCAGGCTAAACATCACCATCGCATAGATCAACTGAATCTTAGATTGGGAATCGTGGTCGTAGAAGTTTCACTTCTCGCCAGACTGGGGCCGAAAACGCACAACGCCATGGAAACAGTCCATGGTGGCCCTAAAACTAGACAACACATCCATAACCACAATGCAATCAAAATCTCACATCACTATACGAATCAGGTTCGCTACCTACACATTCTCACCAAACCTAATAATGCCATTCAACAAAATCTCTTGGAGTACAGGCTCGCGCCGGCAGAAGTCGCAACAGAAACAACATCACATGAAGAAGTGGTATGCAAACCATGATCAACCACAAATGCATCATCTATAAACGAATGTGATTCTTCTGTATCAAACAATACGTGCAGGAAAATAAAAGACAGTACAATACCTGCAATCACTCCTCCTGGCGTGCCCTCTGCTTGTTCCCTAGTCATGGCATCCACCTGGGCATGCTGAGGTCCTGAGAACTGGGGCTGGGAATACTGTCCAAATTGCGAAGGACCAGGCTGCTGGAATGTCCTATGCTGAGTCTCTCCCACCCTCTGCTGTGGAACAGGAAAAGAATGACCTCTAGATGACCCACCAGCACGACCCTACGGTGGGGCAGCGGTGTGCTGAGATCCAGCCAATGGACACACTCTCGCAAAATGTCCATATTGCCCACAAATGTTGCAAGCAACCTGAACTCCTGTACACTGCGTCGAGGGGTGTCTGCCTTCACATTGGCCACAATAGGTAGACCTAGGACTACTACTACTGCTCGAAATGCCCGAGCCAGAAGATCTAGAACCGTGCTTCTTCTTGAACGGATGGCTACGAGGCCTAAACCTGTGGCATCCAGACTGTTGCACTGACTGCTGGGGCTGATGCTGAGATGATTGGGGAAACTGGGGAGGTTGCTCCCCTGGAACATTGGGACATGAACCTTGCACCGCTAGAGGCTGAACCTGAGACCTGTGGTTCGTCAACCCTTGCTCGATGTCCTTTGCCTTGTCCACCGCGTCCGCATAACTGGTAGGTGAACTCGCCAACACCAAGTGTTAAGATTAAATTTATAAGTTTTGGTGATAACAAAATAAGACTGAAAACTGAACATAAGTATTCACAGAGGACAAGAGAAGGAAACATTTCAGATCGTGACGTCATGACATTGAGTTCAAGATTTCAGATTCGAGAGCTCTGAGATAAGTTGCTTTGACATCTGAGTTGACTATTCGGGAATTGATCAGATATTGAGTCAAGTATTCAGTTTTCGGGTTGAGGAATTCAGATTTAAGTTTCCAGAGATCGGGTTATTTGATTAATCTATTTTTCAGTTATCTGGACAGTTTTTCAGATTTGATTCAGAAGCTACAGTAACAGATCCGATTTGTTTATTCAGTTGTTATAATTCAGACCGAGTGATTCAAATGTGAACAGAATCAACTAAGATATTTCAAATTTTAGTAATTCAGATATGGTTACAGAGAGTACATCAGATCCGATGTTATCAAATATGAGCAACTCAGTTAGGTACAGTGTTCTTACAGATTCTCGAAGCATTCAGATATGACAAAGTTGCAAACATACACAAAGAGGGAAAGATTCGTTTAACAGAGTGAACTTTCATATGTGAGCTTCGAATCACTTCAGATGTTATCAAAGTATTATTTGAAAAGAATCAACGGTCACGATTTAATAGTATAAAAGCTTGGAATTAAGGAGACAAAATCAGAGCTATTTTGGGAAAAGTTGCACGGTACGCAGAATGATTGATACGATGATTACCCGCTTTGGAATATAAGCCATGACAAGCGCATTTTACCTTTTGCATGGAATTAATGGAGCATTTAATGCCCTGATACGATGAAGATATGCAAAGGAGTTTATCTTTACTGGCTACATTTATTGACCGTTGAAGACCAAGAGTATAAATAGCAGAAGAATTCAAATGAAGAAGCTCTCGATCATTCTCTACCATTAACGACGCTTTATGTGCTATCATAACGCTCTTGCATACTCACTGGGAACCATTCATCCAAGTCCCAGTATTTAAATCTTGAAGAACACTCAAGTTCAAGCTTTCATAGATTTATTCTTTGAGATATCTTCTGGTTTACATTTGTAAACAGTTCTTGTTGATCAAAGAACCAGAAGATTTACAGTACTCAGTATATCGTATTTCTTTGTATCATTCAAATTTGAGTCAGTAACAAACGTGCTAAGTGAAGACGTTTGAGAAAATTACGTTGATTGTTTTCAGCAGTTGTATTTGCGTGTATTGGTGTTTGCTAGGAGTTCACTTGGAGCGAGGCTCAGTGACCGGGTGTCTACAGTGTCTGTATTCATCAAAGTCTTCTACTGGAACCTTCCTGCAAAGGAGTAAGGGGATTCGTAGGATTTGATATCCGAACTTCCAGAAACGAATCTCTGCCCCTTATACTTTTATTTACTGCATCTATTTACTTATATTGTTCACTGATCAATCGACTTATTTTCGCACAATTATTTTTAGTCGAGAAATCAGATTTTAAACTGAGATACCTCAGATCTGGTAACTCGGATTTGAGTTAAGCAAGGTGCTTGTAAAATCCTTTTAAGGTTTCGAAAAATAAAATCGAAAGGAGTTCATTCAACCCCCCCCTTCTGAACTCCTAGGGCTGTTTTCGATCCAAATTGATCCTATCATAGGTAACATTCTCTCTCCTGTTCGCACACGAGGCCATCTTATGCATGATCACTTTGATTCAGCATTCATTTCACATATAGAATAAAAACAGATAGAAGAATCCTTAGCTGACCCAAGCTGGATAGACGCAATGCAAGAAGAACTTAATCAGTTTAAGAGAAATAATGTATGGCAACTTGTACCAGACCTTCTAATCATTCAGTAATAGAAACTAGATGGGTTTTTAGGAACAAACTAAATGAAGATGGAGTAGTATCAAGGAACAAAGATAGACTTGTAGCTCAAAGATTTAGGCAAATGGAAGGTATAGATTTTGATGAGACCTTTGCACCAGTAGCTAGAATAGAAGCCATTCGCATGTTTCTTGCATATGCTGCATATAAAGACTTCAAGGTCTTTCAAAAGGATGTTAAGAGTTCATTTCTTAATGGCATCCTATCTGAGGAAGTGTATGTTGCACAACCTCCATGCTTCGTTGATCATACTTATCCAAATCACGTTTACAAATTGGATAAACCTCTATACGGGTTGAAGCAAGCACCCAGAGCTTGGCATGATACATTGTCCAAGTTTATTATTGAGCATGATTTCACAATAGGCACTGTTGATAAGACACTATTTGAATTTGTCAAATCTGATCATGTTCTGTTAGTTCAAATCTATGTTGATGATATTATATTTGGGTCAACTAACCCCAAATTGTGCCAAAAGTTCTCTAAGTTGATGCAGGACAAGTTTGAGATGAGCATGATGGGAGATCGGACGTTATTTCTGGGATTACAAGTGAGACAGCTTGACAATGGAATCTTCATTAATCAAGCAAAGTACACGAATGAACTGCTGAAGAAATTTGGCATGGATAACTGTCCAGCAGCAGCGACCCCAATGAGCTCTTCAATCAAATTGGACAAGATGAAGCTGGAACTGCCATTGAGGTATCTTTATATCATGGTATTATAGGCTCCTTGCTTTACCTAATATCTAGCAGACCAGACATCATGTTTTCTGCTGTATGTGCGCTAGATTCCAAGCGGAGCCAAAACAATCTCATTATATTGTTGTCAAGCGTATACTGAAATATTTAAAAGGAACTTCCAATGTGGGTCTTTGGTATCCCAAACACTCCAACTTTCAACTAATCGGTTACAGTGATGCAAACTACACAGGATGTAGAGTTGATCGTCGAAACACAAGCGGTACTTGTCAATTCATAGGAGATCGATTGATTTCCTGGTTCAGTAAGAAGGAGACCTCTATTGCAACGTCCACAGCTGAAGCAGAGTACGTAGCCGCTGGAAGCTGCTGTGCTCAGATCTTATGGATTCAACACCAGCTGAAGGACTACGGCATTGATGCTTCTAAAGCTCCTATTCTCTGTGACAACACCAGTGCCATCACGATTACCCAAAATCCAGTGCTGCACTCTAGAACTAAGCATATCGACATCAGGCATCACTTCATAAGAGATCATGTGCTCAAGAAGGACGTCCGACTGGAGTATGTGTCGACTGACCAGCAAGTAGCTGACATATTCACAAAGCCTCTACCAGACGCTAAGTTTTCTTATTTCAGAAACATTCTCGGTTTCTTAGAATTGCCTTGATTTTCTTATGTGCTAACAATTTCAGGTTGATCAGCTATCTTATTTTTCAGATCTGAGTCTACGGTTCAGGGGGAACTTTGTGGACTTTCATATCTGGTAAAATTTCAGACTTGTGAGGTCATCAGCTTTAGGGGGAACGAGAGATCTGAATTAATAAGTGCTGAGTCAGCTGAATATGTGAGATCTGGATACACTCAGATTTCATATATACAAAGTTTTATCTGGAATCAGATCTGACAATACACCTACTGGTACATCAAAACAGATTCTATGGTTGTGACGTGTAACGTATTTGGCACTAGTTTTTACTTTTTCACCCTCGCGGTTAAAATTCAAAATCATTTCAAAATCTTTTCAAAATCTTGATCGCGCCATCGGATGGTTGACACGTGTTGTAATCATACGAAACGTCACATCCACATTCTCTCACCATTTCGCATTCCATGTTTACATTACGCGGTTTTCTTTCTCATTAATCTTACCTTACGCATATTACTTTCAAGCTTTCGTGCATTCTTGCTCTCTAGTGTTTTCTGTTTGCAGAATATCTCTCTTTCAGGCGCTTTCTCGTTCGATCTACTATCTGCAATGGCATCTTCCTTCATCGCCAACGCCCTTCAAGTCAACTTTGACTCTGTCTTTGATATCCCTGATAACGACGGAATGGTTCAGATGTTCAGAGCCCTGGAATCAATTGGGCTCCGTGGCTTTCTGGGATGTCCGTCAGTTCTTTATGAAAAATAGTTGGAACAGTTCTTCGATTCTACACTTGTGAAAGATAATGAAGTTCTCTGTGTCATTCATGTCAAGGTTGTTGTGATTACTGTGGACAGGTTTGCAGGAGTTTTTGAACTCCCTACTAAAGGATTGATTGATCTCTCTGAATTTCCACAAAATTTGGTGTTCGATGCTAGGAGCATCTTCTCAAAGTATGGTGAGCCGGTTCAGTTCTCTTGCAAGAAAAGATTGATGAAATAAGAGTTTCGTTTATTGAATGATATTCTGGAGAAGTCAGTAACTGTGAAAGCTGGTTCATTTGATGACGTCACTCAGGAACGTTTTCTGATGATATCGGCGATTCATTTTGGTGTCAAGGTAAACTGGAGTAAACGGCTTTTTGAGATTCTTAAGGAGATGGCTGATAAATCCACTAAAAGAGCCAAAGGGTTTGCGGCTCAGATTTGTGTTTTGTTGAAAGGCGACCCAGCGGTGACCTTGGGAGAGGTGAAGACCTTCCCTCCATTAAAAATTCTTTATGCCAAGACTACGAATACATATGTCGCCACGAACAAAACCATTGTTGCTCGTGGTGAATCTGATGAGCCCGAAGTGGCTAAAGTAGCGATTGTGAAGAATAAATCTGTGTCCAAGAAGAAATCTGCCTCAACTGCTGGCAAGGACACAGATGATGCACAGGTGGAAATATTTTCTCAGAAGGCTGTGTCAAAGAAACAACCAGCTACTGCATCTGACGCACCAGTTGTGAAGAATAAAAAAACAACAACTGGGAAAGCTGCTACTGCGGAGAAGGATCTGACGCTTGTGGTTGTTCCACAAGAAGCCGTACCAATCCAATTTGTTGAACCTATCTCAGCTGTGCCAGCTGAGCGTCCTCATGATCAAAAGGGAAAAGAACCGAAGAGAAAGCTGAGGTTGCCAACTGGTTCTGATGATGAAATTGATGAGAAGGAGCCAGGTCTGGAGACTGTTGTGGTGAAACAGAAGGGAACGACATCTGTTGATGATGTCGATAATATTATTGAACAGGTGATTGCTGAAACCGCACAGATGGAGACACCTGTGGGGATACCAGATGTAACAGATTTTGAGGCATCAGCGACAAGATCTGACGATATAGAAATTGATGACACTGAGAGCTCGAGTGTTGTCACTAATGAGGAATCAATGTCTATTGAGGATCTCTCGCAACAGATTCCGACTGATGTGATGTTTCCATCAATCATTGCTGCAGAACCAACAAGGATCAAATTCGGATTTGGGATTCAGATTCTGGGAGTCAATGAAGTGGATCAGTACAAGGCTAGTCTTCCACATATTGCTGCTACTGACAAGGGGAAGGAGCCTCTTGTGGTAGATACTATTCAAGAGAATCCGGCCCGTGAAATATTCTCTTTAATCTGTGCCGATATCGATTTTCTCGTCCAGTTGAGAGAGCAGGTGATCGAAGCAGTGGCTAATTTCTTTAACTCTTTTAGTCTTCACAGACTCGTAGCTTTGGGATTCATTAAGGCCATTGCTGCTAAAGAGGAGAGAGTCCTGACTTGGGGAGAGACAGATTCAGTTCAGATAGCCCTTCAGCGGTGGGTATATATTATTTCCATGTATAGGGAGTTACTACTCCGGAAGTTTTCAGAGGCCAAAGGCATAATTTTGTATTCGGTACGCCCACTACAGAAATTGACCTCAAAGTCTTGGAAATGATAACTGCTGCTCATCATTTTGCATTAAAAGTTTTGCATAGGCAAATGAAGGAGCATAAGCTTGAGTGGACACGACCGTCCAATTCACATTTGTTTGAGGGAACCACAATTGATAGAGGATTATTTATTCCCAGAAACCATCGATGGGGAGAGACAGATTCAGTTCAGATAGCCCTTCAGCGGTGGGTATATATTATTTCCATGTATAGGGAGTTACTACTCCGGAAGTTTTCAGAGGCCAAAGGCATAATTTTGTATTCGGTACGCCCACTACAGAAATTGACCTCAAAGTCTTGGAAATGATAACTGCTGCTCATCATTTTGCATTAAAAGTTTTGCATAGGCAAATGAAGGAGCATAAGCTTGAGTGGACACGACCGTCCAATTCACATTTGTTTGAGGGAACCACAATTGATAGAGGATTATTTATTCCCAGAAACCATCGAACTATCTTCTCTACTTGCTGGATTCGGGCAATGATATTGGTTGACGGCTCTTCGCTGATCGATGAAGGGGTTGATTATTGGCGACCCATTACGAGGCTAGTTGATTCTCTCGCAAATGGGAACTGCTTCCTCAAAGGCCTTACATTGATCACCTTGCCCCTCTTGGCACCTTTATTGAGCCTGTCTAAGATATTGATTCCAGATCACCCTTCTCCAGGATTGTTCGTGATCATTTGGCCGAGGTTTGTGTGGCCGTTGTACAGTTTTATTTGATTGGATGTTTGCGCCCCGTTGGTACAGTAAATCGTTGCATAGAAATAGTCGGTCGCTTTGTAGATATAGAGGAGGTACCCATAGGATTTCGAGGTGTCTTACAGAGTGGTATAGATACCAACAGTTTTGTTGAATTTTTGAATGACTTTGTTGTATAGCCTGTGGTACAGGTTCTGCCAGAACTCGAGTCAATTTCTTCTGATGGTTTGACCTATTTACCGTTCTCCCTCTCCCAGGTCTGAACTATCGATCAATTTCTTCTGATGGTTTGACCATTTACCGTTCTCCCTCTCCCAGGTCTGAACTATCGATTTCTTCTCAAGATACAGATCCCGTTGTACAGACAGATACAGGGTTAATTTCTATAGAACCTAGTGTACAAATAGCACCATATGTATATATTGAATCAGATCCTACTGGTACTGTTAGCCTTTCTCAGCAAAATCTAGATATAGCCTTGCCTTCTCCAAGTCAGAGTTCCTCTACTGATTCTTCTATGAACTTTAATACAGACGACATTCCACTGGGTGCCGAAACATCTGTTGAACATATTCTCATGCCTACTACCGCTGCTCCTGCTACAGATCTCTCCGAACAGTTTACTCAGCTACGGGATTCTATTTCTCAGCTGTCCATCAAGCAGATGCGGACTCAAAGCAGCATTGGCAATCTCCAGAACCGTCTCTTATAAAAAATCTATGATCTTGAGAAAGCCTCTGCCGACGCTCGTACTCAGCAAGACCAAGACTTCGAGGTCTCTATAAAGCGTCCTACAGGAGGTCCAAATTTATAAAACTGCCTTATCTTTTGAAGTGCTTGAGTTTAAGAAAGGAGTTCGAGCTCAAAGTGGAATCTTCACGACGGAATTGGCCGATATTCGTAAGGAGATAAAAGATCAAAAGGCTGAATTATCTAAGGAATTCGATGATCAACTGGCTGCTTTTCGCAATGACGTGCTTGAATTCCATGTGGAAACACGGCAACAATTGACTACCCTTCGTGATTCTCTTGCTGAAATCATGGCCTATATCACTAGGGGCCGTGATGACAAAAAGCGGGAAGTGGGTAGCATCCAAGGCCGAGGTCAGCCTCCTCCTGAAGATAGAAGCAAACCTGGATCAGGAGATCGTGGTAGTGGTGGTAGCAGAAGTGAGCTTTGAGAGCTCTGAGATAAGTTGCTTTGACATCTGAGTTGACTATTTGGGAATTGATCAGATATCGAGTCAAGTATTCAGTTATCGTGTTGAGGAATTCAGATTTAAGTTTCCAGAGATCGAGTTATTTGATTAATCTGTTTTTCAGTTATCGGGACAGTTTTTCAGATTTGATTCAGAAGCTACAGTAACATATCCGATTTGTTTATTCAGTTTTTATAATTCAGACCCGAGTGATTTAGATGTGAACAAAATCAACTAAGGTATTTCAAATTTCAGTATTTCAGATATGGTTACAGAATCATCAGAGTACATCAGATCCGAGGTTATCAGATATGAGCAACTCAGTTAGGTACAGTGTTCTTTCAGATGTCTCGAAGCATTCAGATATGACAAAGTTGCAAACATACACAAAGAGGGAAAGATTCGTTTAACAGAGTGAACTTTCAGATGTGAGCTTCGAATCACTTCAGATGTTATCAAAGGATTATTTGAAAAGAATCAACGGTCACGATTTAATAGTATAAAAGCCTGGAATTAAGGAGACAAAATCAGAGCTATTTTGGGCAAAGTTGCACAGTACGCAGAATGATTGATACTATGATTACCCGCTTTGGAATATAAGTCAATTTAGCCCTGACAAGCGCATTTTACCTTTTGCATGGCATTAATGGAGCATTTAATGCCATGATACGATGAATATATGCAAAGGATTTTATCTTTACTGGCTACATTTATTGACCGTTGAAGACAAGGAGTATAAATAGCAGAAGAATTCAAATGAAGAATATCTCGGTCATTCTCTACCATTAACGACGCTTTATGTGCTATCATAACGCTCTTGCATACTCACTGGGAACCTTTCATCCAAGTCCCAGTATTTAAATCTTGAAGAACACTTAAGTTCAAGCTTTCATAGATTTATTCTTCGAGATATCTTCTGGTTTACATTTTTAAACAGTTCTTGTTGATCAAAGAACCATAAGATTTACAGTACTAATTATATCGTATTTCGTTGTATCATTCAAATTTGAGTCTGTAACAAACGTGCTAAAAGTGAAGCGGTTTGAGAAAATTACGTTGATTGTTTTCAGCAGTTGTATCTGCGTGTATTAGTGTTTGCTAGGAGTTCACTTGGAGAGAGGCTCAGTGACCGGGTGTCTACAGTGTCTGTATTATTCAAAGTCTTCTAGTGGAACCTTCCTGCAAAGGAAGAAGGGAAGACGTAGGATTTGATATCCGAACTTCCAGAAACAAATCTATGCCACTTATACTTTTACTTACTGCATCTATTTACTTATACTGTTCACTGATCAATCGACTTATTTCCGCACAATTATTGTTAGTCGAGAAATCAGATTTAAACTGAGATACCTTAGATCTGGTAACTCGGATCTGAGTTAAGCGAGGCGCTTGTAAAATCATTTTAAGGTTTCGAAAAATAAAAAACGAAAGGAGTTCATTCAACCCCCCCCCCTTCTGAACTCCTAGGGCTGTTTTCGATCCAAATTGATCCTATCACCAAGGAATACAAATCTTCATTTATCCCTTACAAGAACCGGTTCCTCTTCGCCCTCTCTTGGCACGACACATGAGGAACGTAGGCAAGAAGAGAAGAAAACCTTCGAGCATACTCACCCACCGACATGGTTCCCTGAACCAAATTATTCAACTCACACTCCCGGGCATTCACATAATACTCCAGAACATACTCCTGACGGAACGCCGTACAGAAACTATCCCAATTAATTCCTGCACCAGTCTCCTCGAGCGTACGTGAAGCACCTCTCCACCATCGCGCTGCATTCTTCCTCAGCTGGAAGGTTCGCAAACTCAGTCTGCGCTCATCATCATAGAGCACTCTATCAAACAATCCTGTAATATGCTGCAGCCAGGACAACATCGGAACTACTCTCGTCTCCATCAAACGTCTGAGGATTCATACGGTGAAACTGTTAGAGTAGATTCCCAACTAGCCAACTTGTGGCGTGTGGGTTTTATTGACTCTTTGTATAACGATCTTTATTTATGAAATTCGCATTTCTTTTATGGCATTCTTTATTTTCATTATGTTATAATGTTAACAATTGTGTTGGATAAAGACCTAGAATGCACCATAGTGTATGTTAGATGTGATAGTGGATATTATGGCTATCATGAAACACATCTAATAGTCACTGTGTATTCTGAACTCGTTCCTAGTCGATTTGGCCATCAAAATGAGGATAAGACCGCCCGAGCTTGAGACTAGCATTTGCGATGCGAAGTACCACGTTTCATTGGTAGGGAACATTGTGATGTTCTGAGCATGCAGATGGATAGTGACCTGGTGATATATTGAACTACCCTCGTTCGGACTTTTCAAGTGGTTACCATTTGTCGAGTGGATAAGTCCGAGGTCTTGGTTGTACTGATTAGTCCTCAATAATCGAAATGTCATTGAGACTCTACATGATAGGTGCCTCACTTTGACCCGTTTACTGACTCAGTTGGGGTCATTAGGTGGCGGGATTGGGTGAGGACCCGATGCATGTAGGAGTCGATGCTTCGTTGTCGAGGATTCACCGCTCGCTTTTATACGTGGATATCCTATGCTATCTGAGGAGGTAATAGTGTGATAAATCTCTGGCCAGAGTACAAGATGTGTTTTAGGTAAATGGGTTTACCTAGTAACACACACGATGTCACTATTTGAACTCCGAGATGTATGCATAGTTATCGGATCTCTAGCGACTCTCGATATACCAATGGTCGTTGATCTGATCGGGATATATGTGTTGAAAGGACCGTACTGTACGCTAACCATGACCAACTGGTTCTTGCAGGCACTATCAGTGATACCTAGGGGATCATGGGGCGATGTTGCTAGGCGCTTTACCATGATCCGATGGGTAAGTCCGAAATTGTAATTTCGGAGTCGCAATGGTTGTGAGCCCACGGCTAGCTGTATCCTTGAACCATTGAGGGTCACACAAGTACTGGCTTCACGATTCCCGCACGGAAACTGAGCTCAATGTGTTGAGCATAGGAGGAGGAATTTAGGGAGTGCGACTTCCTAAAAGTCGACAGGGGTCAAATTGCAATTTCCCTAAAGTTTGGGCTAGTTTGACTATCCTTGAAACTTGAGGGGCTAAACTGCAATTTTGGACTAGGTGGTCTGAAAAAAAAATTTCGCATCATAATAATCAGTTTTGGAAACTGTGTAGATCGGTCCGATCAGATCGTCGATCGGAGTTACGATGAAGCCACGGTGATAGGAATGAATCGAATGTTCATATGGACCTGGGCCCGCCCCAGGCCCATTGGATTGGTTCAAGCCCATGTATCACTTTTATATACTTGACTTGGTCTAGGGCTACAATATAACAAAACTTTCATACCCTATACCTAGCACTAGCCGCCCCCCTCTCCACTTCCACCCCACGGTCGCCGCTTACCGCCTTGCGCCGCCGACCGTCGCCGTCCGTTTTCTTTGTGGTTGGACTTGTTCCGATCACGTCGACGAGGAGGTTACGTTCGTGACAAATTCGTCAGCTCTTCTAGTGCAGACTGACAAAGGAGGCGTGATTCTAGTCGTGGACCGGATTAGGAGATCTACCGCCGCCTACCTTCGAAGTGCCAGATTCCCTGTGAATCTAGTCGGAGCCAGACGCCTACACGCCAGCAAGGTATATTCTTTAAAACATCCTATGTATGTTTTAATGCCTTGATTGTTATGTATTGACCGATTCCCGGTGCAAAATTTAAACTTCCCTTGCGCCCCGGGAAACGGGATCCGGATCCGCCGCTGCGCCAACAATGGTATCAGAGCCAACTCTCGGATATATCAATACATATTTGTACCTGAATTGCATCTGATTTCAAAATTTCAAAAACCAAAAAAAAAAATTTTGGATCGGGCGCCGCCGCCCTGACCACCATGCGTGCAGCCCGCGCGCACATCGTGCGCGCGCAACGTGCGGGCGAC
>KQ987934.1:121352-132571 GCA_001598015.1 Dorcoceras hygrometricum
CACCTTTATGGAAAGGGAGTTTCTGCTTGATAGAAAAGGCAAGATAGTAGAACTCAAAGAGGTTCGAGTACCATCTGAAGTACCAAGTGAATCTCACGCACCTCAAGAGCCAGTACCAGAAATGGTCGCACCTAGGAGATCTGAAAGGGTTCCTAGGGCTCCTGAAAGATATGGTTTACTCCTTGAAGATGATCAAAGTGATCAAACTGTTGGATGTGATCCAAAAACTTTCAAGGAGGCAATTTCTGATGCTGATTCTAATTTGTGACTTGAAGCAATGCAGTCTGAGATTGAGTCAATGCATGCGAACCAAGTTTGGACTCCTGTTAATCCTCCCGAAGGAATTGTTCCTATTGGGTGCAAATGGATATACAAAAGAAAACTCGGGCCTGATGGTATGGTACTGACCTACAAGTTTCGACCATTGTCGCGAAAGGTTACACTCAAAGGCAAGGTGTTGACTATGATGAAACCTTTTCACCAGTCTCAATGTTCAAGTCAATTAGAATACTATTTGCCATAGCCGCATGGTACGACTATGAGATATGACAAATGGATGTGAAAACTACGTTCCTTAATGGAAACATTAAGGAAGATATCTATATGACGCAGCCTGAGGGTTTCACATCTGTAGGAAGTGAGCATAAAGTATGCAAACTTCAGAGATCGTTCTACGGTCTCAAACAAGCATCGAGAAGTTGGAACCTGGTAGATTTTCGATGAAGGACATGGGTGAAGCATCCTATATTTCTTGGAATACAGATCTATCGGGATAGATCTAAACGGATGCTCGGACTCACCCAAGCTACCTACATCGATACCATACTTAAGAGGTTCTCTATGGAAGAGTCCAAGAGAGGACACCTACCTATGTGCCACGGGGTCACTCTATCTAAGTCTATGTGTCCAAAGACTGATGAGGAGATAGAGAGTATGACACGTGTGCCATATGCCTCGGCAATAGGTAGCATTATGTATGGCATGATCTCAACTAGACCGGATGTCGCATATGCTCTGAGTGTCACGAGCCGCTACCAGGCCAACCCCGGTCAAATGCATTGGAAGACCGTGAAAGATATTCTTAATTACTTACGAAGGACAAAGAATATGTTCATGGTCTATGGGGGTGGTGAACTGAAATTGGAAGGCTACACTGATTCAAGCTTCCAATGTGACGTGGATGATTCGAAGTCAACCTCTTGATCTGTATTCATGCTCAATGGTGGTGCTGACTCTTGGAAGAGTTCCAAGCAAGACACCATCGCGGATTCAACCACTGAGGCTGAATATATCTCAGCATCAGCTGCTGCTAAAGAGGCGGTTTGGATAAGGAATTTCGTCCAAGAGTTTGGCGTAATCCCTGAAGGAGTTGGTCCAGTCCCGGTGTACTGCGACAACACAGGTGCCGTTGTGCAAGCAAAGGAGCCTAGGTTTCACCAAAGATCCAAACATATACTGAGAAAATACCACATAATCCGCGATATTGTGGCTATTGGTGACATAGCAGTCGAGAGAGTCGCCTCTACAGACAACATTGCTGATCCACTTACAAAGCCCTTGCCAAGACCGTTGTTTGAAAAATATCGCGAAACAATGGGACTGTGTCTGATGAGTAGTTGACTTTAGGGCAAGTGGGAGATTGTTAGAGTAGATGCCCAACTAGCCAACTTGTGGCGTGTGGGTTTTATTGACTCTTTGTATAACGATCTTTATTTATGAAATTCGCATTTCTTTTATGGCATTGTTTATTTTCATTATGTTATAATGTTAACAATTGTGTTGGATAAAGACCTAGAATGCACCATAGTGTATGTTAGATGTGATAGTGGATATGATGGCTATCATGAAACACATCTAATAGTCACTGTGTATTCTGAATTCGTTCCTAGTCGATTGGGCCGTCAAAATGAGGATAAGGCTGCCCGAGTTTGAGACTAGCATATGCGATGCGAATTACCACGTTTCATTGCTAGGGAACATTGTGATGTTCTGAGCATGCAGATGGATAGTGACCTGGTGATCTATCGAACTACCCTCGTTCGGACTTTCCAAGTGGTTACCACTTATCGAGTGGATAAGTCCGGGGTCTTGCTTGTACTGATTAGTCCTCAATACTAGAAATTTCATTGAGACTCTACATGATAGGTGCCTCACTTTGACCCGTTTACCGACTCAGTTGGGGTCATTAGGTGGCGGGATTCGGTGAGTACCCGATGCATGTAGGAGTTGATGCTTCGTTGTCGAGGATTCATCGCTCGCTTTTATGCGTGGATATCCTATGCTATCTGAGGAGGTAATAGTGTGATAAATCTCTGGCCAGAGTACTAGATGCGTTTTAGGTAAATGGGTTTACCTCATACTCCACCTGTATAGCCCGCCTACGAATAGGAGAACTACGCTGAATCTCCTCATTCTGACCCTAAAATTCTGTCGGAATCTGCCTGGTAGCTCTACCACTACGTCTAGGCGGCATCTAGGCAAACACTAATATAGTAAGATTACACAACAATTATAGCACATAGTCAAGAACATGCAACACGCAACAAAGTTCCTAGACTCAAGTGTGATCAAAAGAATTCGAGCTTATCCCAGTTAAGCTCTGATACCAAAAATGTCAGGCCCCGTGCACAATACAGATATTAACCACGCAAAATACCATCACGGAAGCATTTAAAAAGTGGCTAAAATTTTTCGCTTTGGCCTGACTTAGAAACATAATTTAGAATACAACGATACTCAAAATATTGATTTTACAACAACCGAAAACCAACAACAGCAGATACAATAACACATACAAGCATAGAGTGACTCCCTAACAAGGTACATCCCAAATTAGCAGTACAACATCACATCCTCACAGGGTATTCCCTGGAGACTGCTCTACTGCCTAATATAAATAATATACATAACTGGGACACTCTATCCACCTCCCAGGGCACCACAAGCTGGACCATATCCACGACTAGCTGAGAAACCTAGATAACCTGAACAACACACAGGAAAACAAAACAATCCAGCCCCAGAGGGACAGGGGTCGAACCCCAGTAAGGAGAGCATCATAAAAACAGCATGCAGATAGAGCAAGATATAAATTCTATGTGATGCATGAGAACAGGGAGCTCAAAGGATACAAGATAACTGCACGCAGCTGGTCAACAGAACAGGAATGGTCACCGTATGTGTGAGAGAATGGGAGTTACACACACGCTCGATCAAACATGGTACCAAACACCAACAGATCGGAGATGGCCTCAAGTCATGTGAGAGAAATGGGAGCTACCCATGCGCTCAATCACATGAAATATCAGCACCAGCTAGAACTGAAAGGCCATATCGCATATGAGAGAACTGGGAGATATCCAGGCGCTCAATCACATGCATCCTGTCAACAAGGATTAGCTCAACAGCAAACAACAACAGATCAGAGGTACTCACAGCAGGCTGCTAACAAAGGCTCGCAAAGGAATGAGCAGAACAACATGATATCCGTGTATGCATAGTAACAGCTCGCACGATAACATACACAACAGATGCAAGCAACAGCACATGAATAACATCATACACGCTGCTTAACATAACAGAACACGCTCATTTATACACAAATCCATCTCAAAGCTGTAAGTATAAGCTCACATCCGTACCGTAGCTTTCTGAGCTACAAATACCCCAACAAAGTCCCGAGCAACTCAAATCTGAAACCTGATAAGCCAACAACAACGACAATACTCAGAGCCAGTACGGACAGAACTCTAACTGGGAGCTACGAGCTCAACCAGCTCTATTCTACCTTCCCAACACAACAGCTAACTCTAAACGAAGCGCAAGGTAGAATCTTATACTTACTCGAAGCACTACCTGAGCAGAAGAACCAAACCTGCCAGTCCGCGAATCAACGACTCACTGTAGCTCCTTCGCGTTCACTCTCCGAGCTAACCCAATCTTTGAAAGAGGTATAATAAGATAAGCCTTGGCAAGAGGAATCCAACGCTACCACTCTTGTTCCAATCGGAGTTTTCTACCGCCGACATTCGAAGAAGATAAGGTTTGGTGAATAGTAACAAGGGTATCGTGACAGAAGAGAGTTCATTCTCAGGAGGAGATATATTTTCTTAGTGGCGGGGAATAATTGCGATACTAACGGTCAATGTCCTCTATATATACAACTTAAGCTTCCCAAATCTGATGAACAGTAATCACCGACAACACTGGCTCAAAGCTGATATCCACTCAGATTTTGGTATCACTCCAGATCTGGACCATACGCTAAACAAGCGCGCTACTACCAAACGACGTCGCACCACAATCCAACTAATTCATACACGTGTCTCTCCAAACGGAGTCGCATCGTTCCTAACCCAAAAACAAAGATCCTAATGACCAGATCTGACACCCGCACTGACCAGCGTTCACTGATACCCAAAACAACATCGCACTACCTTTCGGTCTAGACAACCCGAAACCGGTCCACACCAAACCCTCGAACCAGACCGGTTCACACAGCGCTAACAAATTACGCATCTCAAATCTAGTTTCCTCCAAACGACGGTGTTCCGCTACCCACACAAGATATTCAATTAGCGTTCCCCGCATGGCTTACGATAACCAGATTTGACCACCAATGCAGATTACCATCGACCAGCGCCAAAGCCGAAGTGACCAAACATTACTTCTCAACTCCCCAAATCTGCCTACCACTACGCAGAACTCTACAACAGTCCAGAGATGTTTCCAATACACAAATATAGAGACCCGATACGCTCACCAAGCATACCAGCTCAAAGTTGATCCATCCAAGATCTGTCAACGCCAGATCTGGTCTATACCAAACCCGATTAATTTAACTTAATTAATCCAATAATCTTTCGGGTCAAACAAAATAAGTCAGAAGACTTTTCAGAACGGATACAACTTTGTGTCCAACGGATAAATCAAAACAGAGGCTTTATATATCATGCGTAAATAAATAGAAGAAGCATGCCCAAAAATAGAGAGAGAGAAGTGTTGTGCAACCACCTAATAGAAAAATAGAAGAAAGCACAACCATGGGAATATAACAGATAACCAGCTCGATTTGGAGCACATCCCAGTGTGTGAGATTTTATATTTGAAGAGATAGTGCTTATACTGTAAATATCACATACACACATTCACTCACATTCGAGATTTGAGTGAAACATATCAGAGTGAATGTAAAATTAAACTCTCCATTGTAGTCTTCGGACAGAGACGCTAAACAAGCCTAGTTGTCTTTTGCAATGAGACGTTAAAGAAGTGTGTGTAGCCTTTATCACTGAGGCGTTAAATAAGTGTAGTTAGACACGTGCAGCTTGCGGGCTGGTGTCCAGTGGTGTGGCTAGGAGTTCTTGCGGCTGCTGGTCGTACGAGTGGGTTGTAGCGAAGGATCGCTGCAATCAAAGCCTTCTAGTGGAATCCTTCCCGATTGCGGATGAAGAGGAAACGTAGAAGATTCAGCTCCGAACTTCCATAAACAAATCGCAGCGTATTTTCTTTATAGCTTTCAGCACTTATATTCATACGCATAGCATGTTTACTTAATACGCTTTAATCTGTTTGAAGAGATTTCGAATATAAGAGTCAACTTGTGTTATTTCCGCATGATATTAATTAATTACTCAATCTTTATCTCGGTGCATTAACATTCAAGAACACTGAGCTACTGCAGCTCACATTAAAGAAACTAGACTACTCGTTTAAACCAGCTTGCAGAGAAGCTGGTAATCTAGACCAGCTCGCAGAGCTGTTAGTCCAGATTCACGGTGATCTGGTTTCACAAGTTGCTTGCTGGTTTTCTCAACTCCTTAAATTATTAAATGCACGTAACTTACGGGATTGGTGTCTCCGCTGTGTGAGAGCCTACGTGAGTTGTGGCAGAGCTCATGAACACCCCCGTATTTTGGGACCAACAATTGGTATCAGAGTAGGTTGTTCTTAAATAGTGCATCTTTATTCGAAATTTTTTTTTAAACGATTTAAAACTATGTCTGCTCTGATAGTCTATCGAAAGCTTGTCTATGATACAAAATTTTTAAGGATTTCAAAACTCATTTTATATGGATAGGGGGAGGAATGTCTATTGAATTGCAGAGCAGTTTCTCGAAAGGAAAGTGCAGCAATATCTGTTTTGACGAGCTGACAGATTGCGCGAGGTCTGTGGACGCCAAGATCTCTAGGGCTAGGCGAGGCTAAGCCTTGGGGAAAAATGGAAGAGATTCTGTAAATTGAATCTTTTATTGCTCCTCTAGTCTATATAAATGAGAACTTTTGAGTAGCATAGATTATGTCTTCAAAATCTCATGCATATATGTTTCACAAAATGTCGTCACTCTGAAAATGATTTTTACCTCAAAATAAAATAACCCCACGCTCTGTTTAGGGGGAGTTTGTTTTAAATTTTATGGGGGAGACTTAATTTCAAAACCCTTTCTGATTCCCACAAAAAGGGGGAGAAATAGTTTCAAGAATTAACATACATGCATATGTTTATCCAGATTTAGGGTAAATCAAAAAGGGGGTGATTGTTGGATATGTTTCTACAGATCAGAATCTAAGTTTTGATTCATACAAAATCTGCTATTATTATACTAACGCTCTACGTGACATGCGCAGGTTGCTAAGACTGGAGTAGACGTGAAGATATCCAAACTGGTACAGTGAGGGGACGCCTGAGCTGGACTGGTCGAAGATATCTAGCTGGAACAGTAAGGGGACACCCAAGATGGTTCAGTAGTTTACGTCCAGAAGTGCAGGGAACACCAAGCTGGTTCATCGGCTTGGAGCAAGAGCAACACGAAGATCAAGAGCAGAATAAGTAAGAATAGCAGAGTTCAAGTGCAAAGAGATGAAGTGCAGAATGGCTCAAACGCAGATAAAGTGCAGTGTACAAGAGAAGTGTTCAAGTGCAGAGCCGTAGACAAGAGCAGTGATCAAGTGCACTTTTGATCACTGAGCACGGCTATAATCAGTTCATCATAGGGATCTCAGTCCTTGGATATACTGAATCAAAACTGATTAACTGTGTTTGCTGATGTTAAGAATGGGTCTCTAAATGGATCAAGTAAACAAGTAAGCACACAATGGCTCTTGACGAGAAGAATAGAGTCGAGCTGGTAAACCAGATCAGGGAAGAAAAAACCTGATCAAGGATCCCAGAAGCTGGATGATTAAATGGGGAAGCAGAAGGCTGCTATAAATAAAGGAGCAACCGGCTAGGAAGGAAACCAACTGAGAAACCAGCTCAGAGAAACGACATGCTGAGTATGATGAATAAGCTGGCTTAGAATAGGTCAAGAGCAGCTGACAAGAGCAAATTATATGATCAACAAAAGCAGCTTGCTCGGAGCAGAGAAACCAGCTGGCGTATGATATCTGTGAGAAGTTTTATCTCACAGTGTATCAACCAGCTGAAAGGAAACCAAATGGGAATGGGAAAAGCTGGTAAACAAACTTAGATCCTCGAAGTAGCTCAAGAGCAGGAAAAAAGAACAAGCTCAGTTGTAGACAAAAAGAGGCGCAGATGTAGAATAGCTCAAGAGCAGATTAGTTCAAGAGCTGGAGAAGAATAGAGCTTTGAACGAATCAAAGCAAATACCAACTCAGAGTATTGAAGTACAGAGTTGCTCAAATACATATCAGAGATGAAGAGCAACCAGCTTGAAAAAGATACCAGCTGAGGAATCAGATCTGGACAAGACAAGCTCAGAAAAAAAGAGTTTGAACATAAACATAAGAAGACCAAATTAATTGGTTCAAACTGATTTGCTGTGTCCTCTCCACATCAGGTACAAGCAAACATAGCTAGAAGTTACAAAAGGCTGTAGAAGCACCGATGAAAAGAGATCAAGTCAAATAAAGCCTGCAAAACATTAAAAGTCAAAGGACGCAAAGTACAAATACGTCAGAAGACTTTTCAGAATTGCTACAACTTTGTGTCCAACGGATAAATCCAAACAGAGGATTTATATATCAGGCGCAAAGAAATAGAAGAAGCATGCACAAAAACCGAGAGAGAGAAGTGTTGTGCAACCACAAAACAGAAAAACAGAAGAAAGCACAACCATGGGAAGATAACAGATAACCAGCTCGGATTTGAGCACTTCCCAGTGTGTGAGATTTTATATTTGAGATATAGTGCTTATACTGTAAATCTCACACACATACACATTCACTCACATTTGAGAGTTGAGCGAAACAGATCAAAGTGAATATAAAATTAAACTCTCCATTGTAGTATTTGGACAGAGACGTTAAACAAGTCCAGTTGTCTTTGGCACTGAGACTTTAAAAAGTGTGTGTAGCCTTTCTCACTGAAACGTTAAAGAAGTGGAGTTAGACACGCGTAGCTTGCGGGCTGGTGTGCAGTGGTGTGGCTAAGAGTTCTTGTGGCTGCTGGTCGTAGCAGTGGGTTGTAGCGAAGGGTCGCTACATTGAAATCCTTCTAGTGGAATCCTTCCGATTGCGGAAGAAGGAGATATGTAGGAGATTCAGCTCCGAACTTCCATAAACAAAGCAGCATATTTTCTTTACAGCTTTTAGCACTTACATTCATACGCATAGCATGTTTACTTACTACGCTTTTATCTGTTTAAAGAGCTTTCGAATATAAGAGTTCAGTTTGAGTTATTTACGCATGATTTTAATTAATTACTCAATCTGTATCTCGGTGCATTAACATTCAAGAACACTGAGCTACTGCAGCTGAAGTTAAAGAAACAAGACTTCTCGTGTTAAACCAGCTTACAGAGAAGCTGGTAATCTGGACCAGCTCGCAGAGCTGTTGGTCCAGATTCACGGCGATCTGGTTTCATAAGTTGCGTGCTGGTTTTCTCAACTCCTTAAATTCTTAAATGCACGTAACTTACGAGGTTGGTGTCTCGATTGTGTGAGAGCCTAGTGTGTTGTGGCAGAGCTCATGAACACCCCCGTATTTTGGGACCACCAATCCGCCATGTCAAACATCAGATTCATTTTGTTCAACATATGTAGCCGCTAACAAGAACCCCTAATAAATTTTCAGTTTCACTAAGAGACTCGAATTCAGTTTGAAGATGTGAATCAAATTTATCCTCTGTAGTAGAAGACGATGCATGATAGAAAAAAAATTTTGATAATTGATTGATTGTTTGAATTGATTACCTTTTCAAGGAGATATTATATAGAACACTAAATAGTTACATATGCATTGTAATCTATCCAATTTACACACCGTTCGATTAGATTTCATTCAATCATCACCGTATGATCATTATCTTTTATCCAAAAAATGTAACAAATTCACACACCGTTCGATTAGATTTCGTTCCATCGTCACCGTATGATCTTTACTTTTATCCAACAAATATAATCAAATTCACACACCGTTCGATTAGATTTCATTCAATCGTAACCATACAATCTTTATCTTTTATCCACAAATCTAATCCAATTCACACACCGTTTGATTATATTTCATTCAATCGTAACCGTACGATCATTATCTTTTATCCTACAAATCTAATCCAATTTACACCCGTTCGATTAGATTTCATTCAATCAAAACCATTAAATTCCTATCTTCAATATTATTCATTCTATAAATAGATGTCACATCATTCATTAACATTCACCACTCATTTTTCTTTCTAAGATATATCTCACTTATCTCCCATCGTAATTCAAGTTGAAATGGCTTCCAGTACACGAAGTGCTTCTTATTCCTACCAAGAAGATATACACCTCTGTCATGTTTATCTCGACATTTCCCAAGATCCTATTAAAGGAATAAATCAATCTCGAAACCAATTTTGGACTTGTGTTGAGGAAAGCTATTACAACAGGACATCCGATATGACTGAAGTACGTAACAAAAGATCAGTGCAATCTCGTCATGCAGGTAATATTAACGGGAATTATTAAATTAAAAGCATGCATCCAACAAGTTGAACAACTCAATCTTAGCGGTGCCTCAAAAATGGATAATGTGAGTTTCATTAAATGGAATATGTTAACATTTTATAATTTCTTTTTATTATTTGAAATAATTTTAACATCATTATATAGATGATCATGCGAAAGAGTTAATGAAACAAGATGATTATTTCAAGAAAGGATTTAAGTTTGATCATGTATGGTGTGACACCCGAACCTAACGGGGCCACGAGAATTGGGGTAAATAAAAATTTTCGAGATAAAAGAAGGAAAAAAGGTAATTTGTTATAAGCTGTATTTCTTATAACTTAAAGGAACAAAACACAAGACAATCTCAAAGACCAGCAGGTACTTAATTTGCGCGCCAACTACTAAAGACATTTGCGGAAAACAGTTTTCATTGATAATTGCAATTGCGATTTACAACAACTGATATTCTATGTAAATATACAATCGTTGCTACTGATCTAATACAGTACAATCTAAATCAAAACGATACAACTGAGACAAGGAAAACGTAGGCCTTGGATAAACAGAACACCACCCAGCAGCTATATTTCAAGTTTCACCTTCTGTTCGCTCTCCAGTTGTCGCACCTGCACCATTTTAAAAGCTAGTGAGCCTAAAGGCTCAGCAAGTAAAACCTGAATATTTACAGTTTCATTTAACGCAGGAAGACAACTGTACATACATAAACATTTCATAAATAATTCTTTCGTAATCTTAGAGACAGGGGATAGTAGCCCATCTCTAACATCAATTCCTTTTCTTTAGACTATGGCATATAAGCTCCTCATGGTCCGTGTTGCACTTTTATCAAAATGACTCCCGATATCAGTTTTAGCATATAGCTCATATGAAAGGGCAGTCTACATCTAGACAACTGCTCACCCTTCTCCTTGGTGACCGTCAACTATCTATGCCATAATCTTAAAATAAACTTTGTTCCATTAACATTATTTCGTAAAACTTTCTTGACATTTCTGTAAATCATCGGGTTCCATCATTTTAAAAATTTGCTTCCCATTTTAAAACTTTACTGAGTATCGAATTAGAACCGTGAAATCGTAACAATGGAGAGAAACCAGTCGCAATGCAGGGACCAGTCGCAAGAAAATGGAACAACACTTATGAAACAAAACAGATCTCTGCTGTTCGCAAATATCGCTAAAATGAACAAGCTGGAATAAACAGAAACCAGCTGCAAGATCTCTTACTGAGACAATCGTATTAAATGAAACGATGTCGTTCAAGTACATAACAGGTAGAATGACAAGACTATCTGCTGATATTTT
>KQ987934.1:140446-173429 GCA_001598015.1 Dorcoceras hygrometricum
CAAGACTATCTGCTGATATTTTATAACTTAAAGAAACGACGTCGTTAGCGCATCGATCAGTCGCAAGGAATACGCTAATCAACCAGTTGCAAGAAAAAGCGCTAACACGTATATATAAATGAATAGTACCAGTCGCAAGACTAATACCAGCTGAAATGAACAGTACTTAGAAACGAATAAAGCAACTGCTGAACTATCACAATGGAATGCATCTGCTGGTGAACAGTGCATCTGCTGAATTCTGAAAGGCAACGCAACTGCTGAATTCTAACAAAGGAATGCAGCTGCTGAATTAGTTCAATAGGAATGCACCTGCTGATGTACAGTGCATCTGTTGATTTTATGAAAACAACGCAACTTCTGAATTCTAAAAGACAACGCAACTGCTGAATTCTAACAAAGGAATGCAGCTGCTGAATTAGTTCAATAGGAATGCACCTGCTGATGTACAGTGCATCTGCAGATTTTATGAAAACAACGCAACTGCTGAATTCTAACAAGGAATGCAGCTGCTGGTTTTATGATAACGATGCAGCTGCTGATTTTCAACAAAGAAGTGCAACTGCTGATTTTTTAACAAGGAAAGATGCACCTGCTGATGAACAGTGCATCTGCTGGAATTTACGAAAACACTTGTAATATCGAAACAATGATCACGCTACCAGCCGTCGCCTATTAAACCAGACTTATACTGATTCAACTAGCAACTACCGATTACACAATCATCAAATCCCGACATTATAGCAAAAAGGAAGAAAATTCGTAAACATTTTAACAATGCAGCTGCTGAATCTTAACAAGGAGATACAGCTGCTGGAACATAACTCGACATTTGTAAGATCAAAACAACAACTATGCCATCCGCCGTTGCCTATCAAACCATACTTTATAATGATTCAACCAGGCACAAGTGCCAGCAAGGTATTCGTTTGAAACACCCTATGAATGCCATCCGCCGTTGCCTATCAAACCATACCCAACGTCGAACTTGTTTCGATCGTCTCGACGAGGAGATTCCATCTGCGAAATATTCGTCGTGTTTCTAGTGCAGACCGACAAAGGGATCAAGATTTCAGTCGTGGACCGTATTAGGAGAACGACAACCTCCTATCGTGAAATTGGTCGGAGCCAGGCGCCTAGACGCCAGCAAGGTACCAAACTAAACATCCTATGAATGTTTAATTGCTGTTTATACTAAGTATTGACCGTTCCCGGGTCCAAAATTTTAAATCTTCCGCTGCGCCCCGGGAGCGGGTTCCGGATCAGCCGCTGCGCCAACAAAAATTATATTGACGGCAACTATATCTCTATAGGTATTGACTGTTGAGCCCACTGGCTGTAGATGGCCAAAAATAGAAAACTAAATAACATCTGTACAAACTTCCGCCCAGTTCCTCTGAAAAATCACAGAGTAAGGTCTTAGAGAATCGATGTCCTGGACCGGTTCAATGAAAACACATATAGGGGCAAAATCATCCAAGAACGGCCTCTGCGGTAGCTGCTGTCAGGCCCCGTGCTAATTATCCTCAATTAACACATAATAAGCGCATAAATACGGAAGCTAGAAATCAGGGCATAAAAATTTTTCGAAATAGTTTAGGCCTGAACTTAAAATCATCATTCAAAATATCCATAATCAAAATATAAGTTATCTCAAACTTATACAATACAGGTAACATCAAATCTCAATTCATAAACAGATCCCCAAATACATAAAATCTCGGGACATCCCCCGGATCAATACATAATACAATAAACTGGGACTCAAGGAAATGGGGATCGACCAGCTGAACCTCCACTCTGTCCAGCTTGGTTACCTGATGGTCCTGCAAATTGGTAACACAGACCCAAACAACAAAAGCAGGAAAACAAATACGAGTTCAAGCCTCAGTACGAAGAGCTCAATACATAATACAATAAACTGGGACTCAAGGAAATGGGGATCGACCAGCTGAACCTCCACTCTGTCCAGCTTGGTTACCTGATGGTCCTGCAAATTGGTAACACAGACCCAAACAACAAAAGCAGGAAAACAAATACGAGTTCAAGCCTCAGTACGAAGAGCCATCAAACGGCAAAACATGCAACATGCCATAAATCAATACTACGAATGCATGAGGGCTATCAAAGAATCGGATAGCTAGACCAGTAAGTCAACTGGCACGTCAATCAGCCGAGTCTCTATACCACACAGCAAGTCCGCCAGTGGTAATAATCAATCTGTGATATTCCGGCCGTCAGCCCATCACAGCTTAGTGGTATTCTGATACGACAACTCCGTCGATCCACCACTCCGATGATAGCATTGGACCATTCCGCACAACTCAACAGTTTGCCTGTCACAACGCTGCTCTCAATCAGGTCAATCAACCATATCTGTCAGGCTCAATATGTATGCATGTATGACAATCACATAACAATGCTCAATGCATACTATCATTCAAAAATACGTAAAACTGGACATATAACAATCAATACATCCATTCAGTTTCACGTAATATCACAGAAACATACGAATAACTTTCACAGCAAGATATACGGCCATGTACACGCTTCATGCCATAAAGAGTTGCTCGATTCGTACCTCAACTACTTCAATATACCTTAACCGGTTTCACAAGCCACGGCCAGCAACTAACTCAAGTTCACGGCCTTTGAAACTTCACGGCAAAGCTCAACCAAATATCTTGGGAGCTGAATCCAAAAGCTCACGCTAGGAACTTCACGCCTCCAATCCAGCGTTAATTCAAAGTCTAAAGTGGGTAGCCAACGAAAGAGCTAAGCTAGGGGAGTTCAACGCTACCAAGATCTTCGAAAATGAATGCTGGAATCGACGGGAAAATCGGTGGTAACAAGTGACGGTCGACAGTAGCAAGTTTAGGGTTCCAAGGAGGAAGAGAATAAGAATATCGGGTGCCAAATATTCTAAGTGTAACTCAACACTTATGTTAATATATCTCAATTCTCTCGTTGCTGATCACTAATCCAGTCGACGTGAACAGTAGAAATCTTTCTACTGGCACTCATGCTTCTTTCAACAAACCAGTCGCAACAACCAGACGCAACAACCAGACGCAACAACCAGACGCAACAATCCAGTCGCCACTATCCAGTCGCAACAATCCAAAACGCGGCGTTTAACTAACTCAAACGACGCCGTAGCGATACACCAGCAAACAACATGTTTCACATGAAATGAGACCAAGAGCTGGTATAAATCTCTTCAAACAAACACCAGTCGACTGGTTACGCAAAGTACCACAAAACGACGACGCATCAACTAATCTAAACGACGAAGTTACACACGCGAGTATTGCTACCAGCAGCTGGTCACCCAGTCGCAACACAATTCCTCCCGCGACTGGTTCCAGACGCTATACTCAAAACGCATCGATTCACTTAATCAAACGACGTCACTGCACCTACTACATCAAATCCAGTCGACGCATACAAACACCAGCAGATCTCATTGCGTCACGCTTACGTCATCTCTGCTAATTCAAAATCCACCAGCAGCGAGCTACAGTAGCGTGCTGTTAACAGCTTTGCACCAAAATTCGCTACGATTGAATCCAAAACTTAGAGAAATTCAACAACACAACCCGTAACTAATCCTACAAAAATCCGATTAATTACTAATTGAATTTCTCAATCCTCACAGCTGATTTTTTTGTTTTGATATAATTGGCCAAGCTAACCTCGCAGGCTTAGGATCTGCACCATGTACTACTTTCCAAGGCCCATCAATAAAGAGTAGAGACCTTACCAAGCTATTGGCTGTAGATTGGATTGTTTGAACTGTGGAGCTCCCAACTGATACCATAGAAATTGGCATAGCCTCTTGTACCACTGGTAATATCGATAAATTCTTCTTTGTGGGAGCAGCTCTCCCAATAGTGGTTCTCTTCTTCTTGGCAATAGGTTCAGCAGCGGGAGCTGGCCTCATCTTCGCTGCCACCGTAACAACCGTCTCCACGACTGACTCCTCTTTCCCTTCATCAAATTTTGTCGAGACGGATTTGTTCTTTGCGATGTAGGTGCCAACAGAATAACAGTAAGAAGGTGGGAAAGCCTTCGATTCGACCAATTTCAGACCTGTAACTCCCTCTAGCAGAAGACTGAGTTGAACTACAAACCCCCGGGATTGGTTCGAGGAGGGAGTCACCATTTCCTTCAGAATATCAAACAATAATCGGCTCCAGTTGATCTTCATTCCACCGTGGATGGCTGCCAAAGTAGAAACCTTTCGTGGGTTACTGCATCAAACGAACCATCCTTGGGTGTAATAACCTTAGCCAATATATCATTCAACAATCTAAACTCCACCTTCATCTCCTTCTTCTTACAAGAAGTTTTGATCGGTTCTCCACTCGTAAACTCTCCTCACTTCATTGATCATGTTGGTAGGCAAATCATTCACTCACGTCTGTCCTTCTGTCGGTTGATCAAAAATCCCAACAAATTGTTCTTCCGTGATTTCCACAAATATTCCCTGAACTGAGCTTATCACTGTATTCCCTCTGACGATGGAATTTTTGAAGAAGGTCACCAAATCTTTTTCATAGATAGCTGCTGAGCATCCCAAAAATCCACGGAGTCCGGATGACTCAAGGGATTTGAACATTGAGACCATTCCTCCATCAGATAGACTCAAAACTAAGTCAAAGTTGATCTGTAGGGAATTCTGGATGAGTGAAGAAGCCATTTCAGTTGTTAGATCGAAGAAAAATAATACAATGAGGAATGAGATAATTTGCAAAGAAAGAACACTGAAACCACGAGAGTATTTCGCAAGGTAAGTGTTAGAATAAGATAAAAATACATATAACAGGAATACGAAACAATACGATAAACAGTGTGGATGTGACGTTTCGTATGATGACAACACACGTGTCAATCATCCGATAGCGCGATCAGAATATGAAAAGGTTTTTGAATTTTAACCCATATGGTTAAAAGTAAAAATGAACCGCCATTTTAAATAAATCATAAACGTTGATCTTTTAATATTTCAGCTGGGGTACTTTTAGATCAGATCACATATATAAGTATCAGCTGTATGTACGCCTAAGCTGAATAGATTCAGATGACACGTATTCAACTGAATCAGCACTTATTAACTCTGATCTGTTGTTCCCCCTAAAACCGAGGTTCTCCCAAAGCTGAAGTCTACCAAAACTGAGGTTCCCGGTCGTTCCCCCTGAACTGGGGTTCCAAAGCTGGGGTTCACTAAAGCTGCTCAACCTGCAATGTCTTGCATGAAAATAGATTAGGGCAATTCTAAGAGACCAAGAATATTTTGAAAATACGAAAACTTAGCATCTGATAGAGGTTTTGTGAAAATATCAGCAACTTGCTGATCTGTTGGCACATACTCCAGTCGGACGTCCTTCTTAAGCATGTGATCTCTTATGAAGTGGTTTCTTATGTCTATGTTCTTTTTTCTGGAATGCAGCACAGGGTTCTGAGTAATGGCTATTGCACTGGTATTGTCACAAAAAATAGGATCTTCAGAAGAATCAATGCCGTACTCTCTAAGCTGATGTTGAATCCATAAGATCTGAGCACAACAGCTTCCAGCTGCTAGATACTCTGCTTCAGCTGTGGATGTAGAAATTGATGTCTGCTTCTTACTAAACCAGGAAATCAGCCGATCTCCCAAAAATTGACAAGTACCACTTGTGCTTCGCCTATCAATTCTCTCTGCTTCAGCTGTGGATGTAGAAATTGATGTCTGCTTCTTACTAAACCAGGAAATCAGCCGATCTCCCAAAAATTGACAAGTACCACTTGTGCTTCGCCTATCAATTCTACAACCTGCGTAATCTGCATCACTATAACCAATTAGTTGAAAACTGGAGTCTTTGGGATACCAAATACCCACATTGGAAGTTCCTTTAAGATATTTTAAGAACCTCTTAACTGCAATATAATGAGATTGTTTAGGCTCAGCTTGGAATCTAGCACACATAAAGACAACAAACATGATGTCTGGTCTGCTAGCAGTCAAGTAAAGCAATGAGCCAATAATACCGCGATATAAAGATACCTAAATTGTAATTCCAGCTTCATCTTTGTCAAGTTTGATTGAAGCACTCATCGGGGTAGCTGCTGCTGAACTATTTTCCATTACGAAATTTTTCAGAAGTTCCTTCGTATACTTAGATTGATTTATGAATATTCCATTCTCAAGTTATCTTACTTGTAAGGCTAGAAAGAATGTCTGATCTCCCATCATGCTCATCTTAAATTTTTCCTGCATTAATTTAGAAAATCTCTCGCACAATTTGGGGTTATTTGACCCAAAAGTAATATCATCAACATATATTTGCACCAAAAGAACATGATCATTTTTCACAGGTCTTATCAACTGTACTTATTAAAAAATCGTGGTCAATAAATTTGAAAGTGTTTCATACCAAGATCTGGGTGCTTGTTTCAACCCATATAGAGCCTTATCCAGTTTATAAACGTGATCTGGATATGTATGGTTTACGAAGTCAGGAGGTTGTGCAACATACACTTCCTCAGTCAAGATGCCATTTAGAAAGGCGCTCTTTACATCCATCTAAAAGACTTTGAAGTCTTTGAATGTAGCATATGCAATAGGCATGCGGATGGCCTATAATCTGGCTATAGGAGCGAAGGTTTCATCAAAGTCTATTCCTTCAAGTTGTCTAAAACCCTGAGCTACTAGTCTAGCCTTATTTCTGATAACAACACCATCCTCATTCAGTTTGTTACTAAAGACCCATTTAGTTCCTATCACGGAATGATTAGTAGGTCGAGGAACTAACTGTCATACATTGTTTCTCTTAAATTGACTAAGTTCATCTTGCATAACATCTATCCAACTTGAGTCTACTAAGGTTTCTTCTATCAGCTTAGGTTCTATATGAGAAATGAATGCTGAATCGAAGTACTCATGCATAAGCTGCCTCTTGTGCGAACAGGAGAATGTACATTACCTATGATCGGCTCAGGTGGATGATTTATATTCCACCAAAAGTAAGATCCAATTGGATTTACTCCTTGTTCATCTTGGATGTCTGGCTGTATGTCTTCATATTGATCACCTGGTACTGATTCCAATTGATGTGATGTGGCATTTGAATCAGATACCAACTGATGATTTCGGTTGATAGCTTGTGTATCCGAAGATGGTCTGGATACCACTTGATGGATTGTATGATCTGCTCGTGCATCATCTTGTGCAATAGTTGTTTAATTTACTCCAGCTGGCACACTGGTCGCAATCTGTTCCTGCACTTGATCAACATTAGTCAAATCAATTACTTCAATGCTACCTGTCAGATCATCTTGCGCATTTGAGATGTCATTGTGTGATGTGTCCAGTGCTTGTTGTGGCACGTCATCACTGGAGTCGTCTAAGCTGGTTGTATCCAGACGTGTACATAAGTCATTTAAGCTTGCAGCTGAATTTGATCGAAAACTGGTTTCATCGAACACAACATGAGCTGATTCTTCAACCGTTAAGATCCGGTTGTTAAACACTCTATAAGTTTTGCTCACGGCTGAGTATCCAATAAATACACCTGCATCAGATTTAGCATCAAAGGCAGCTAGATGCTTTTTGCCATTGTTATGAATAAAACATCTACATCCAAACACCTTGAAATAAGAAATGTCAGATTTCTTGCCACTCCAGATCTCATATGGAGTAACGCCATGATTCTTGTTAATCATAGATCTGTTTTGAGTGTAGCAAGCTGTATTAACTTCTTCAGCCCAAAATTGTTTAGAAATATCGGAATCAGCAATCATAGTTCTAGCAGTTTCGTTTAAAGTACGATTTCTCCTCTCAGCTAACCCGTTCTGCTGAGGAGTTCTAACTACTGAAAGCTCATGCTTTATTCCAATATCTTCAAGATAAGAGGATAGTTTTAGATTTAAAAACTCAGTACCTCTATCCCTCCTTATCCGGTTGATACTGCAAGATTTGTCATTTTACAAATGTTTTAAAAGCTTGATCAGGTGGTCAGCGGTCTGATCTTTTGATTTTCAAAACACCACCCATGTAAATTTGGAAAAGTCATCAACAACAACCGGGGTGTATTTTGTTCACCCTAAGCTGGGTACAGTTATTGGACCAAAAAGATCCATATGTAAAAGCTCCAAGCTTCCGATAGAACTATTGCCTCTTTCTTTTTTAAAGTAGGCGAATATGTTTTCCCAGCTGACATGCTGAACAAATCTTGTCTTTTGAAAATTTTATTTTGGGCAAACTGTCAGGCCTCGTGCTCACAACAGAGTAAAATAACATAAACACAAGCGGAAGCTACTAAAAAGCGGGTAAATTTTTGCTTTTGGCCTGACGGCTTAAAACAATATAATTTAAAATACAGCGATACTCAAAATAGATATCCCAGTTTAACAAAACCAACCAAATAAAGGCTACAGTAAACAACAAGGCAGCACAGAAAATGATATCCCCTGGCTATCAGCCAGCTACAATAAACTAAGCATCACCCGGGACATCCCACTCGGTGATACCAGTGCATATAAATAATATACATAACTGGGACACCTAACCACCTCCTGGGGCACCTCCAGCTGGGTGAAATCCACGACCAGATGTAAAACCTGGATTCCCTGAAAACAACACCAACAACAAAACAACCAAGCCCCAGAGGGACATGGGGTCAAACCACAGTACGGAGAGAAACTACAAAACAGCAGTAAACAACAAGAATATAATGCAGATGCTATGCATGAGACCAGGGACAACATTCGAAGGCTACAACCAAAGAAGGGAGCCAAAGAACTCAATGCACAGTTCAACGGAATCTGCAATAGATATGTGTGGCCACGGTGAGTGTAGGACATGTGGGAGCTACCCACTCACCCCTACTCGCCCATCAATACCAGATGCATCAACATCTCAACCTGTCGTTGTCCAACCTATGAACTGTGGTAGTTAACCACTCGGCGCATAGGGGCTAACAAATCCCAGCAAGGAGATGAGAGTGCGGAATCACCGCTCACCCTTGCATCCTGGTAAGAAAACAGAGCAACAACAACAAAGCAATGGCTGCAATAGCTGAAATGAGATGATAATGCGTGTATGCAACAACTAGCATAACTCATATGCAAAACAGCAATCACAACAGCAAACATACACAACCATCTCACGATATCAGCAACTACAATTCACTCAAGCCATAAACCTCCTGATTCACAAGCTCCAAATCCGTACCTTAATTCTGTGAACAATTACCACAACAAGGGACCGAGAGATCTGGTTGAAACCTGCTAAACACACAACGTACAGATCTCAAAAGCTACACAGAAGGTCACGGTAATTCACAGTAACTTACGACTGGGAGTTACACACTACAACCAGCAATTAATCTATCATTCTACTCAACAGGAAGCTCAATAACAATGCTCTAAGGTAAAATATTATCGCTAATTCGAAAGGCTACCTGAATAGCGAACACACGGCCGAAGTAAACAACTTCGCGATCTTACTACGAGCTAACAACAGCCTCCGAGAATGGTATAGAATGAAAGAGCTTCACGAGAGGAGTCCAGCGCTACCTCAAACGTACTAAGCAGTGACCGGTAACGACGGGAATTGCCGAAGAAATGCTACGGTGAACAGTGTTCTAGGGTTCGAAGCAACGAACAACAATCGGGAGAATATATCGCTAAGTATGGAATCTGTTAATCAAATCGAATACCAAGTCTTCTCATATATATACACTTCTCACCAGCTGACAGCGGCAAGAACAACTCCATCGACAAAACCAGTCGATAATGCTGGGAACCCAACCAGTAGGCATTGCTGTTAACACAACCAGAAATCGCAAAATAAACCAACAGATGAATCCTTCGAACAACGCTACACAAAACGGCGTCACATCAACTTAACCAAATGACGTCGCATAGAACACGTCATCATATCTGTCGACAGCTAATCACCTAAACCAGCATCTGGATAAAATAACGCAACAGATTCCTCAACAGTAAACGTATAACACGACCACCAGCTGATACCCAAAACGATGCGTTTAAACTAAATAAAACGGCGTCGCTCTCATCAGCTGATCGCTAACCACTGCGGATCGCTACGCTAAATCTGATCTCTCGCAACAGCTGATATTCCTATGCGCTAACCAAAACGACGACGTCGCCACTCCACGCTACAGGAACTTTGACTAGCATTGACGTCTGAATCCAAGTAAGCTCTATTGCTGATTCCTGACACGTCAGCATTGCTGTTGTTTCTCAACACAACGCCTAAAATGCCAAATGCTGACAGCCTTCACCAAACGCTAAACGACGACGTACTAATCTCCTGCGACAAATGATACCAGCTTTCACCAAAAAACCCGATTTCTAATACAAACACCAAATTACGGGGATTTCCAGAATTGCACTACAACCGATTAATCCAAAAATTAATCCTTATAATTCCAGGTATCACACAAACCAAAAATCAAATCAATCTTACTCATTTTGGAAAGTGTTTTGAAATTCAGATAGTTCATTCTCCCGTGCCATAGCCAGCTCTTGGAAAAGTTGGCTGCTAGGAAAACTTGTTCAGCCACCAGATGCTTTGACCAGTTTACAGTACAGGTATTCCCCGGTCTGTTTCCTAATAATACTGTCAGACCATCTGGATTCTAAACTTTGAACGTGTGCTTTTTAAAGTTAATAGTGTAACCATTGCCACATAGCTGACTTATGCTAATAAGATTATAACACAGGTTATCAACAAGTAGAACATCATGAATTGAAAGGTTACCATGGTTAAGCTCACCCTTACCCACAGTGTTACCGTGTGAGTTGTAACCAAAGACAATTCTGGGTCCTTTGTATGGCTTCAGTTCTGATAACAGCTGTGAATTGCCAGTCATGTGCCTCGCACAACCACTATCGAGATACCATTTTATTGAGTCCTTCGAAGCTGTGTACCTGTTATCCTGCAATCACAAAAATAAACTTTTGGTACCCAATTTCACTTGGGTCCAGATAGGATTACCCTTTTCGGGACCCATACTTGAATTACCTTAACAGTTTTCCAAGTATGAATGTCCACAAGGGTTCGTGCTGAAATTTTGTTCTGTCTGTTGAGCTTTGGTTTCGTACTTTGACTAGTCAGATCACACTTAAGCTGAACCCTTACCCATTTTAATTTAGCCTTTGTTGAACCTCGCTTTTGCTGGTTCGGAACAGACGACTTAGGTATAGCTTTCGCCTTGCCCTTTTCAAGTCTGTTCGTTAGCCAGCTGGGCTTACAGTTCTCCGACTAGATGTAACCAATATCATTTTTACCCTTTTGGTCCCGCTGACTGTGATCTGGTCGTCATATTTGACCGACTCATAAACATCATGTATCACACTGGCTTTGACAAAATTAATTTTCTTGAATTTGTCATCAGCCAGATCTGACTTGGTACATGTTTCCTCAGAGATGCTTTCAACAAAGCTGAAACCTAAGCCAATTTTGTCATTTAATGGCTTCTAGGTTTCATTCATCTTACTCAAGGAAATCGAAGATTTAGTCCAGGAACTCATCACTTGATTTAATCTTTCATTTTCAGATGAGAGCTCACAGGACTTTGTTCTCAAGGAATCATTCTCAATTTTCAGCTTACTCGACTCCATTTGTGAACTGTCAGTTTTCCCAAGCTGAGCAGTGCTTGGTTCTGCTGAACTGTTTTTCCGACATCCGTTTTCAGCCTTAATTTTAATTTCCTCGAATGTTTGAGACAGTTTTCTGTACTCATGGACCATCTCATTTAGTGTGGTGATGAGGTCCTCACGTGTAAATTCACTATTTGAGAAATCAAATACCTCATCATCAGTAGTTGGTTTGCCATCAAGCAGTGGACTTCTTCCTTCTCACTCTCACTTGATGAGCTGCTTGATGTTGTTTCAGAGTCTGAGTTCGCCCATTTTCTATTGGTTTCCTCAGCAACAAGTACCTTTCGGTCATTCTTTTTCTGGGGCCTTTTCTCATATCTGTTCTTTCTTCTTTCTGTGGACCTCTTATCATCATTCTTAGGCTTGTTGCAATCATCTTAAAAATGCCCTGTTCTGATACAGTTATAACAATTTTGATCAGTAGAAATATTTTCAGATTTATGTGCATTGTTATAATTAAAAGAGGGTTTTGAGATCTTCTCATAAATTTCCCAAACTTCTTTACGAAGAGGGACATTGCGTCGTTGCTGATTTGCTCTGTTGACTTGATTGGTGAGCTCTGTTCTGAGATGGTAACAGCAAGAGCCTTTGTGGGTTGTGAGGTTGATGGCCCAGCCTCTGATTTGGTTTCCAGCTCGAACTCATACGTTTTAAGATTTGCGAACAGATCATGGAGTTCCAGCTTGTTCAGATCTTTTGATTCTCGCATTTCCATCGTCTTCACGTCCCATTCCCTTGGAAGTGCTCTCATCACTTTAAGAGCCAGTTCTCTGTTGTTGTATTCCTTTCCAAGTCTTGTCGCTCGATCACGACAGAGCTTAATCTCTCGTCGAATTCGGTCATGGTCTCTCCTTATCTCATCTTGATTGATTCTTACTTCTGCTGTCAGGTCAAGTGCGCTAATACAACAATTTTTCACAAATTATGCGGAAGCATCATAAAAATATGGGCTAAAAATTTTCGAATATAGGAATGATCCAATATCATTCAAAATACATTCATACTCAAAATAAGAGTTTAACTCAAAACTCATACAACGTACAATGACACAAATAGTCAATCCACTACAGATCCCCGAATAAAATAAAGGCACAGGACATCTCCTGGCTCAATAAATTATATCAATACCACTGGGACTCAAATCAAAGAGGGGATCGACCAGCTGAAGCTCCACTCTGTCCAGACTGGTTACCTGAAGAACCTGTAATGGCCAACACCGACCAAAACAGCCCAAAACAATGAAAATAAACGAGGTAAAACCTCAGTACGAAGAGTACAATAAAAGCATCTATAATATCAGACAATGCAATATCTCACTCGTGTAATGCATGAAAAAGGCTACCAATAATCATCGGTAGACAAAAACACAACGACTCAGCTGTGTAGATCTCATCAATAATCATCATCTTGTGATCTTCAGGTTCGATGACTCAGCCGACCATCACAAGGCAGTGTGGTATTCAGGCACGACGAGTCAGCCGATCACCACATCAAAAACAATTTTGGACCTTTCAGGCGCGACGACTCAGCCGGCCAATCACAACGTGCAAAGGAATTCAGCTTTCAAAGTAATCAGGCTCAATATGTATGCGTGAATGCACAGCAGACTCATGCTTAAATTCATACATATATCTCACGCACAAACAGACATGAGCACAAAAACAGCACACAATCATCACAAAGCACAACAGCTAATACACAAAGGAAATATCCCAAAGCTGATAACAAAGCTGCTAAAATCTAGCTCAATTCGTACTTCAAATCAGCTTCTACCTCAACAGATCTTACAAATACAAGGACGCAGCAACCATCACAAGTATACTGCCCTAGTATCTTCACCACGAACTCAACAGAAGCCACTACCAACTCAAATCTGTTAAGATATCTCAATATCAACTCAAATCTGAACTCATACATCTTAAATTCTAAAGCCTCGTAGCTCACTTAGCTACCTCGACTCTACAGAGCACCACTCAGCTCTCAACGAAGCTTAAAATGGAAAGAAATCACTTACCCAAAGCTGCTAAAGAACAGATGAACTACCGATTAACCCTCGTTAAGACACACGAACACTGCAACAGCTTCGCGCTCCTCAATTCCGGCGACTCCAGTCTCCATACTGGTATCAATCAAACGCTCTAGAGAAGACGAGCTCAGCACTACCAATCTTGCTCCAAACGGCGGCGTAAAACGACGGGAATCAACGGAAATAGGGTTCATATGAACAGTACAAATCGAGGGTTATCTGGGATGAAGATAAGAAATATCAGGTTCGAAATACTCTAAGTGTTGAACGACACTTAATTTAAATCCCCATATTTTTAGACCCAAAAGTTTAGAAGGATTAATTTAGTTAATTAATCGGGTTAACATAGACCAGATTTGAGCTTGAGCAGATCTGGGATGAATCAGCTTTGAGTCGATATGCTTGGAGAAGCTATCGTGTTTTGTATAAGTCCTTGGAACAGATCTGGAGAGTTATAATTTACGCGGGATCTGTGTAGTGGTGAGCATTGATCATCGCTGAGTGATTGTGTTCAACAGTCGTGGTGGAATCTATTGTCGCTGAGCAGAACAGAGTACGCTAGCTTGTTTTGTATCGATTAGCTAAACTACGTGGTTTGAATTAGTAGCTTGAGCAGATCTGGGATGAATCAGCTTTGAGTCGATATGCTTGGAGAAGCTATCGTGTTTTGTATAAGTCCTTGGAACAGATCTGGAGAGTTATAAGTTTTACGCGGGGATCTGTGTAGTGGTGAGCATTGATCATCGCTGAGTGATTGTGTTCAACAGTCGTGGTGGAATCTATTGTCGCTGAGCAGAACAGAGTACGCTAGCTTGTTTTGTATCGATTAGCTAAACTACGTGGTTTGAATTAGTTGGAACGACAGTGTTTTGGTTTAGCGGGCGAGACTCAGTTTAGAGCAGCGTCGGTCTTCAGATTCGGGAGAGATCTGAGTGTGTAGAGAGCGACGCCGTTGTGGGTTTCATATTCCTTCTGGCGCTAGCGATTAAGATCTGAGTAGCGGGTGATGTGTCCAGTTGCGATAGTGGACTTGTGCGACGTCGTTTGAGTTAGTCGAGATCTGTTTGCGGTAGAGAGATCTGTTGAGAGATTCAGATCCGAGCGGGAATATCAGCTTTGTACCTTAAATTGTCGGTGCGATCTGTTAGCATGGACAGACTTGAGTATATAGAGGACTTTGCCTTCGTTCTTTATTATTGTTTTCCCGACACTTAGAATATTTCCCGATAGCGAACTCTGTCGCGATACCGTACCTACTGTTCACCGAACCTTATCTTCTTCGATTGCCGATGGTAGATAACTCCGATTGAAGTGAGAGTGGTAGCGTTGGACTCCTCTTACTGAGACGCTTTTTTTGGTACTGTTTTGAACGCTTGCTTGAAGCTGGTGAGGTGCGCGTAGACATCTCCATCGTGTAGTCTGTTAGCATAAGCGTAGGATTTCGTTCACCGTCGAGGTAACTCGTTGGGTAAGTGTTAAAGATCCTATCTTGTGCTTTGTTTAGAGCCTTCTGTTGTGTTAGAAGGGTAGGACAGACTTGGGTTGAGCTTGTAGCTCCCAATTCGTGGTTTCTGTGTTACTGTCCCTGAGTTAGTATCTGTATTTGGTTTAGCAGGTGTGAGATCTGTGTTGCTCGGGACACTTTTGTAGTAATTGTAGCACAGAAGACCTGAGGTACAGATGTGAGCTTGTTTTAAAGCTTTGGATTGAGCATGGGAAATTATGCTTGCTGCTGTGTATGCCTTGCGTATTGTATATGTTTCATTGTTGAACATTGCATCTGTTGAACGCATTTATATCTTGAGCTCAGATCTGTATAGTCATGCCTTAACTATTGCTCTGAGCATACCAGGATGCTGTTGAGGCTGAGCGGGTAACTCCCGTACCTCATCTCCCTGCTGGGATCTGTTAGCCACTATGGACGGATTGGGCAGCTCCCACACCTCATGAGTTGGGCAACAACAGGTTGAGCCATGTGCTGCATCTGGTGTCGTGTGTTGAGACGAGTAGGTAGCTCCCATATACTCACACACCCCGTGGCCACTGTTAAATATTATCCATTGTTATCTGTCTTGATCAGTGATCAGCTTTGAGTTGCCTTTGATATTCTGGCTCCCTACCGTTGGTTGTAGCCTTCTGTTGTGCTCAACTGTTCATGCATAGCATCTGCATATTACTTGTTCCTTTCCGTTAGCTGTTTTATATTGCTCTCTGTACTGGGGTTTGACCCCATGTCCCTCTGGGGCTTGGTGTTGTTTGCCTGTGTATGTGTTTTCAGGTTATCATGGTTACTCTGCTGGTCGTGGAGTAGACCCAGCTGGAGGTGTCCCAGGAGGTGGTTAAAGTGTCCTAGTTAGCATATAGCATATATGTATAAGCACTATTAGCCGGGGGATGCCCCGTGATTTATTGTATTTCAGTTGTTTTCTGTAGTGCTTGTATCTGTTGAATGCTGTACTGTTGTACTGAGTTATTTTAATTACTGGGATATTTTGAGTATTGCGATATTTTAAATTATGTATCCTTCAGTCAGGACAAGCGAAAATTTTAGCCACTATTTTATTGCTTCCGCTAGTGTTTGCATGGTTTAACTCTGTGTTTGTGCATGAGGCCTGATATTTTTTGTATCAGAGCTTAAGCTGGGATAAGCTCGATTTCATTGATCACACTTGAGTCTAGGCACAGTGTTGCGTGTTGCATGTGCATAACTATGTGATTTATTTGTTATATGATATATCTGTTGCTGTGTGACCTTACCCTCTTAGTGCCTTCGTAGATGCCTCCTAGACGTAGGGGTAGAGGTAGAGGGCAATTTTAGGAAGAGTCCGAAGGTCAGAACGAGGAAGTGCAGCGTAATGTTTCTCGACGTGGATGCGATAGACAGGTTGAAATGGAGGTAGATGAGCTGGCAGCCCGTTCGGACGATATGGATGATGGCGAGGTTTCAAAGGATGAACCCTCAAACGTTCAATGGCGATGATCCTGGTTGCAACATATTACCGGTTTGTTCGATTGTGTCAGCTATGACGATGAGCGTAGGCTGAGCTTGGCTACATTTCAGTTGAGGAGAAGTGCCGAGCGTTGGTGGAGAGGTGCTTTGAGGACTCTAGAGGAGACAGGTGTAGGGATTTCGTGGAGTAGCTTTTGTACTGCCTTTCGTCAGGAGTACCTTCCGGAATCTTTTGTGAACGCCAAGGAGCGAGAGTTTGATAACCTGGTGCAGGGATCTTTGTCCGTGGGAGAGTATGCCCGGAGATTTTCTTCTCTTCTTGAGTATGTTCCGCATGTTGCTGGCTTAGAGAAGGCGGTGCTTTGAGGACTCTAGAGGAGACAGGTGTAGGGATTTCGTGGAGTAGCTTTTGTACTGCCTTTCGTCAGGAGTACCTTCCGGAATCTTTTGTGAACGCCAAGGAGCGAGAGTTTGATAACCTGGTGCAGGGATCTTTGTCCGTGGGAGAGTATGCCCGGAGATTTTCTTCTCTTCTTGAGTATGTTCCGCATGTTGCTGGCTTAGAGAAGGCGAAGAAGAACAAGTTCATGGAGGGGCTCAATGAAGAGATGTATTCTTTTGTGTTGGCGGGTTCACCGACAAGCTATGCAGAAGCGGTGGACAGGGCTATAGACATTGAGGAAGGACTGCAGAACCGTCACTAGCGTGTTAGGCCTCAAGGAGTGCAAGGTAGCCGTCCCATGGTTCCGGGGGTGCAAACTTCCCAGTAAGTGCAGTCGTCTCAGCCACCCCAGCAGCAGGTAGCCCAGCAGCCCGGACACCAGAGGTTTAGGCCTCGTGGTCGTCATTTTAAGAAGAAGTCTGGTTCGAGTTCTTCTGGATCGGGTAGTTCGAGCAGTGGTAGTAGTTCCAAAGTTGAGTTTTGTGGCCAGTGTGAAGGAAGGCATCCCACAGCGCAGTGTGTAGGGGTTCAAGGTTCGTGCAACGTCTGTGGTCAGTACGGATACTTTGCAAGAGTGTGTCCTTTGTCTGGTTCACAGCATACCGCCGCTCCACCGTAGGGTAGAGGTGGATCGTCTAGAGGTCGTTCTTTTCCAGCCCACCAGCAGAGGTTAGGGGAGCCTCAGTTTAGACCGTTTCAGCAGCATGATCCTTCGCGATTTGGACAGTCTTCCCATACTTAGTTTTCAGGACCTCAGTTTGCCCAGCTGAATGCCATGACTAGGGAGCAAGCGGAGGGCACGCCAGGTGGAGGAGTGATCGCAGGTACTTGCTTGTTTTTTTATTTTCCTGCGAATGTGTTGTTTGATACAGGAGCATCACATTCGTTTATTTCTGATGCATTTGTGGTTGAGCATGGTTTGCATACCACTACTTTGTGTGATGTTGTGTCTGTAGCGACTCCTGCCGGCGAGAGCGCCTATTCTCCCAAGAGATTTTGTTGAATAGCATTCTTAGGTTTGGCGAGAGTGTGTTGTTAGCCAACCTGATCAGGCTAGTGATGTGGGATTTCGATTGTATAGTGGGAATGGACGTGTTGTCTAGCTCTATGGCCACTGTGGATTGTTTCCATGGAGTTGTGCGATTTAGGCCCCAGTCTGGCGAGAAATGGAATTTCTACGATCAAGATTCCCATTCCAAGATTCCTTTAGTCTCCGTGATGGAAATGTTTAGCCTATTGTCGCTAGAGAATACTGGTTTATGATCTATGCTTTAGATGCGTCTTCTTCTTCGAGCATAGAGCTTAGTAGGGTTCCCGTGGTTCGACATTTCCCTGATGTGTTTCCGGAGGAAAATTTCTGGTTTTCCTCTGAGAAGGGAGATAGACTTCAGCATTGAGTTGGTGCCTGGTACAGCGCCGATTGCGAGAGCTTCGTATCGTTTAGCGCCTGCTGAGTTGAGGGAGCTTAAGGTTCAGCTTAGTGATTTGCTGGAGAAGGGTTTCATTAGACCTAGCATGTCCCCGTGGGGAGCGCCTATCTTGTTTGTTAAGAAGAAGGATGGGTCGATGAGGATGTGCATCGACTTTAGACAGTTGAATAAGGCGACAATGAAGAATAAGTACCCTTTGCCTAGGATCGATGATTTTTTTTATCAGCTTCAGGGTTCGGCTTTTCTAAGATCAATCTTTGTTCGGGATACCATCAGTTGCGCATCCGTGAGCAGGATGTTGAGAAGACTGCGTTTCGTATGAGGTATGGGCATTATGAGTTTCTAGTTATGCCTTTCGGTTTGATGAATGCTCCCGCAGTTTTCATGGACTTGATGAATAGAGTCTTTAGAGAGTTCATCGATCAATTTGTGATTGTGTTTATCGATGACTATTTTGGTGTTACTCTAAGACTCGAATGCTGCACGCTACGAGGCTCGCAGCTGTATGCTAAGTTCTCCAAGTGCGAGTTTTGGTTAGACCGAGTTGTGTTTCTGGGTCATGTGATAACAGTCGATGGTATTTCTGTGGATCTCAGTAAGGTTGAGGCTGTGATTAACTGGGAGCGTCCCAAGAATGTTGCTGAGATTCTTAGTTTCTTGTGTTTGGCTGGTTATTATAGGCGTTTTATAGAGGGATTCCTTAGTATAGCTAAGCCAATGACGCAGTTGACTCAGAAAGACCAGAGGTTTGTGTGGACTGAGCAATGCGAGAATAGTTTTCAATTGCTCAAGGAGAAGCTAACTACAACGCCTGTGTTGGCTTTGTCGTGTGGTTCAGGTGGTTTTGTGGTTTGTGCATATGCTTCCTTGAAAGGATTGGGTTGTGTGTTGATGTAGAATGGTCGAGTCATTGCGTATGCTTCTCGTCAGTTGAAACCGCATGAGACTCGTTACACAGTTCATGATTTGGAGTTAGCAGTAGTGGGTTTTGCCTTGAAGATTTGGCGTCACTACCTGTATGGTGAGCAATTTATGGTGCACTCCAACCACAAGAGTCTGCAGTATCTGTTTTCTCAGTCAGATTTGAACATGAGACAGCGTAGATGGATGGAGCTTCTTAAAGATTTTGATTGTGAGATCAAAATCAGCCTGGGAAAGTGAATGTAGTTGCTGATGCATTGACCAGAAAGGCTCAAGTGACGATGCTGGATTCAATGCAGATCTCGAAGGTCCACGAGCATCTAAGCACTACTGGATGGAGGTTTTGCCCAGGTGAGGATTATGTTGTGGTGTCTTATTTTCAAGTTGAACCACAAATTGTTGCTAGTATTAAGGCAGCTCAGAGGACCGATCCATCCATCCATGAATTGAAGCTTAAGGTGAGATCTGGTCAATTAGAGGACTACTCTGTTTCTTCAAATGGGTGTTTGAGATTTCGTGGCAGATTGGTTGTGCCAAATCTTATCGACTTGAAGGAGGAGATCTTGTGAGAAGCGCATTGCAGTAGACTTAGTGTCCATCCTGGAGTGAGGAAGATGTATTATGCCTTGAAGCAGCATTACTGGTGGGCAGTTTTGAAGAGTTATGTTGCTGATTTTGTAGCCCGATGTCTAAATTGTCAGCAAGGCAAGGCTGAGAGGATGAGACCTGGTGGTTTATTGCAAAGCTTAGAGGTGCCCCAATGGAATTGGGAGCACATACCTATGGATTTTGTCACGCATTTGCCTCGTTCCAGCAGAGGTTGTGATGCGGTTTGGGTTGTGATAGACAGATTGTCTAAGTCTGCGCACTTCATTCCCTACAGCATGACTTATTATTTGAAGAAGATGGCGAAGCTGTACGTAGACTGTGTGGTGCGGTTGCATGGTGTGCCTGTTTCTATTGTTTCAGATCGCGATCCGAGGTACTTCCAGGTTTTGGAAGAGTTTGCAAACAGCTTTGGGTACTAGATTGGCTATGAGTACAGCATATCACCCCCAGACAGATGGCCAATCTGAGAGGGCCATCCAGATTTTAGAGGATATGTTGAGAGCTGTTGTGATGGATTTTAGTGGTAGCTGGCAATATTCGTTGTCTTTGGTTGAGTTTTCTTACAACAACATATATCAGGTCACGATCGGAATGGCACCATTTGAAACTTTGTATGGAAGGAAGTGCATATCGCCAATATGTTGGGAAGAAGTGGGGGAGAAGCAGTTGTGTTCTCCAGAAGTTGTGCAGCAGATGAGAGATCAAGTGGATCTAATTCTCCAGCGAATGAAAGCTGCACAAGATCGCCAAGCAAGTTATGCGAATAAGCGGCGTAGGCCTTTAGAGTTTGAGGTTGGTGATCTAGTTTTCCTTAAGGTTTCTCCTTTTCGTAGTGTTATGAGATTTGGTCTCAAGGGAAAGTTGGCTCCTCGTTATGTTGATCCTTATGAGATAGCTGAAAGCATTGGCCCTTTGGCATATCGTTTGTTGTTGCATCCAGAATTTTCCTCCTTGCATGATGTGTTTCATGTGTCGGTGTTGAGGAAATATGAGCCAGATCCCTTGCATGTGTTGAGAACTGATGAGGTGGAGCTAGATCGAACTTTGAGTTATGTTGAATATCCCTTGCAGATCTTGGATAGAAAAGAGAAACAGCTGAGGAATAAGACCATTCCCTTGGTGATGGTCCAGTGGAGCAAACATGATAGAGAGGAAGCTACTTGGGAACTGGAAGAGAAGATGCAACGTGAGTGGCCGCGTCTGTTTGAGTAAGCACTGTATCAGATTTGATAGGATCAATATGTATCGAAAACAGCCTTAGGAGTTCAGAAGGGGGGGGGTTGAATGAACTCCTTATATTTAAAATTTTCGAAACCTTAAAACGATTTTTACAAGCGCCTCGCTTAACTTAAATATATGTTACCAGATTTAAGGTATCTCAGTCCGAATGCTGATATCTCGACTAACAAGTAATGTGCGGAATAAAGTCGATTAACCAGTGAACAGTGAAAACTGAAAATAAATGCAGTAAGTAAAAGTGCAAGGTCAAGAGATTTGTTTATGGAAGTTCGGATATCAAATCCTACGTCTCCCCTTCTTCCTTTTCAGGAAGGTTCCACTAGAAGGCTTTGATGAGTACAAACATTGTAAACACCCGGTCACTGAGCCACGCTCCAAGTGAACTCCTAGCAATCTCCAAATACACGCAGACGCAGCTGCTGTTTACAAACACTTTGATTTTACTCAAACGGCTTTATGTAGCACGTTTGTTACAGACTCAAAAATATTATAAAATGGAATACACAACTATTGAGTGTTGTAAATCTTCTGGTTTTTTATCAACAAGAACTGTTTACAAATGTAAACCAGAAGATAACTCGAAGATTAACTCTATGAATCTGAACTGAAAGTTCTTCGAGTTTTACACACTGGACTTAGGATATTTTTGCAATGACAATTTCCAGTAAGTGTATGAGAGCTTTTCGATGACAAAAGAGTGAGTGTTCTAAAACATTGATAACGTCAAGAGCAAAAGATAGCGGAGAGCTTCATCATTTGAATTCTTCAGTCTTTTATACTCTTTGTTCTCAACGGTCAGAAATATTTTCCTCTGAATATCTTCATCGTATCATAAAATTGCATACACTGCTCCACTGAAGGTAAATTGTGCTTCGTCTGGGCTGAATTGTCGTACAACCATATTTGCGTAAACATCGTATAACGTCCTCTGTGTACTGTGTAAGATTACCCAAAATAGCTCTGACATTTTATCCTTAATTCCAGGAATTTGTACGATTCAATCGTGATCATTGATTCTTTCCAATTTAAACATATGATAGCGTTTGAAGCTGTTCGTTCCTTATGCCTGAAAGCTCTTTCCGTTAAAACAGTTTTTTCTTCCTTGAAGAGAATCACTATCTCATCGCTGCTTGTGTATTCGAAGCTGTCACAAATAAATACATAGCCATATCTGATAATTTGCGACTTCTGAATACTTCCGACTTCTGAAAATACTGTTCCTAAGTCTGAGTCGAACACTTCTGATAACCTCAAACCTGATGTTCACTGATAGCTCTGAAACCACTTCTGAAATATTGAGATCTGAATCAATATACCACACTCTGTTACTCAAGTCTGAATACACTTCGCTCTAACAATAGATCTCTCACTGTAGATTCAAGTATGAATAACTGTTCCCGAATAGTCAACTCAGAAGTCAATGCTTAGCTCAGAACTCTCTTAAACTGGAAAACTGTAACTGAAAGACATGACGTCACAATATCTGAAAAGTTCAATTCTATTTTCTCCTGCGAAACTCTCAATGACGTCACGAAATCTGAAATCTTCAAATTTTCTTATCTTCTGGAAATACTTAATGACGTCACGAAATCTGATATCTTCAATACACTTGGATGACATCACGAATACTGAAATCTTTTGAGAAAGCTTAAGGTCATTTCTTGGTCTTATTTTGTTATCACCAAAACTGATAAAATTTATCTTGACAATTTCCCCGTTTTTGGTGCTGACAAAACTTAGCAGCTTTATGACTTATAGATGCAAAAATAAATTGCTCAAGTCTACCAACATTTTAAAAACGAAATTGATTAAGTACAAAAGATTTGTAAAATAAGCTGAAAATCCTTAAAACTGTCTCTTTCCAGAAATCCAATATTCAGCATCACGTCTTATAGGTCCACCACCTCCACTACTGTGATGAACACCTCCACTGCTTCTGGAATGTCTTTTCTTCGAAGAACCACCCCTATCTCTTCTTTGACTACTACCATCACCACCACTACCTCTGCTACCACTTGGTCTGCTTTTATCATCCGGAGGCGGCTGAGGAAGGCTGCTACCACCTTCACCCTATTTGGCATCACCACCCCGATTGATATAATCAACAAGGAAGCCATGTTGGGTTGAAAGGTTGAGATGATTTTACTGTGCTTGCGCACGGAAGTCTAGAATTTCACTCCGAATAGTAGCAAGCTGCTCATCCATTGCCTTGAACTCATTTCGAATATCTTCCAACTCAGTAGTGACGAGAGCATGGTGAGAACGAGTTCCTTTCTGATATTCGTTCAATTTAACTGACAGAACATCGCCTTGAGTTCGGGCTTCTTGGCGAACACTCTTAATACAATTCTGAATGTATTGAGTCTGTTGATCTCAAGCTTCAGCAGAGGTTCGCAAGATTGTCAATTTTAAACAACAGTTCGCTCTTGAGATCGTCAAGAATTCTTTGCGTCCGCACCTGCTTGATAGATATTTGAGAGATTGAATCCCGTAGCTGGGTCAACGAATCTGTGAAAAATGTAGCAGTAGGAGCAGTAGAGATTAAGAGAGACTGATCAACAACTGTGTCTGTTCCTTGAATATCATCAGCAAAGCACGGGGGTATCCACATGAATATCCATTAAATAATGACTGGAGGAGGAATCTGAATCAGAATCTGAACTTTGAATAGCATCCATCTGTACATCAGAATCAAAAGCTGTATCGGAAAGTGTAGGAACTGGAACTAACTGTACATCTGTATCAAAAATGCTGGCAGCCCCCAGAACTGGTCTAACCGAAACAACATCTGAACAGATAATGCTGAAATGAACTGTTTGCAAACCACCAAACAAACTATATCGTATAAAAGCTGTACATAATTGGGACCAACCCCAGGTAGTGACGGTAGGCCGGCGATAAGCAAAATGTTGAGCTAGCTCAACAACACTAAGACTTCTGCAAAAATTGAGTGAACCCACGGGCAAGAGTTTACCAAATAAAAAGAATTCTGCCGCTTCTGTACAGAAATCTGCCCATCTCTTCTTGAATAGCTTAAAGAAATAACTCACAGGGGGAAGAGTATCTACATAAGCAATCTGAGGCAAAATTTCATTTTGAAAGATGCGCCTAGGTAAAGGCTTCCAGTAATCAGCGCATGGCTCAATAACCCAAGATCCATCAACAAGGATCATGGTTCGAATCCGACAAGAAGATCAATATTTTCGTTGGATCTGGCGAACACAGCGCCATGATCGCAATTAGGACCTTCAAAAAGTCTGGAGCAACACGTCATTTCCCATATAAGACCGTGTGCTTGCATTTCTCTTTCCAACTCATCCACGACAAAAAGATGAAGATAGGATAGCATAACCAAGACCTTAAGATCGATGGCCGAAGTAGATTCACCAGGAACAAAATTGGTCTTCCTTGCCTCTAAAAACTTCCTGAGCAGCAGTTCTCTGTACTTGGTTAGAATGTACCTCCTCCTTTGAAGAGCTATTCTAGTTGAATCAGTTTCTGCCCAAGTCAAAACTTGTTCTTCCTTAGCATAAATATCTCCGATCTTCAAAGCAGCCAATATCTTGAAACTGAAAGAATTAAAAAATTTATCTACATCATCTATGACCTGTTCTCGCAGATGTACAAGTAACTCAATATCGGAACAAATCAGTGAAAATATTTCCTTGGCCGGATTCCCTTTAATTGGATCTTTCTCCTGAAGGGGCGCCTTCCACTTAGCAGCAGCAGGAATCTTGGGAAGACTGGCCTTGTACCAGTCTCCTTCATCGACTCCCCTGTTGGTGATACTCTGTCCAAACTGTATTTTGGTTACTTCCCCAGTGGTGGAAGACAATGAGAACCGTCGGGAATCATCGACAGGTGTTCCTCAAGAGTCATCAACTCATCATCAGATATTTTTGCGTCAGAAGTTGGAACAACATCTGCTATTTCTGTTCCTTGATTTTGCTAGGTTTATTCTATAGGTTTCTCCACAAAGTAAGCAGTTGAAGCAGATTCAACAACCCTGTTCTCCAATTCATCCTCTGACTCACTCCCCGTTTCAATCGGTTTCACTGGTGAAAACTGGAAAATCGAGAGCAGCAAATTCAGAAAAAGAAATACCTATCCCTTCCTCAGTCTCATCAGACCGTTGTACTATCGGTTCCCCAACAAATGTTCTATCAACAACTGTTTCACTAATCTCTGGTATAGTACCAACTCTTGAACTCACCGGTTCCTCAGCATCTGTATCCATCTGTGCAGTTTCAGTAATCACCTGGGAAATAATGTTGTCAACTTCATCAGCATTTGACATCTCCTAATCAAAAATATTGGCTCCAGCCAAAACGGTTCCTTCTCAACAGTACCTCCAACAACTGTGTCTCCAATAATACCCTCGACAGCTGCCCGATTCACAATAGTTTCATCATCAGAAGTTTTGGCACCCTAAATTTTCTCTTTGAGGCTCTGCGTTTAGGCACAGGAGGTTGAGCAATTTGTATAGCAGAAGAAGGATCAACAGTCTGAATAGGTATAGCATCTAGTGCTACTGATACAACAGCCAGATCCTTGTCTTTGGGAACTGATTTCCCAGAGGTGGTCCTTTTCGTCTTGGCAATAGTTGGCGCATCACCAGCAGCCACAGGCCTCTTCCTTGACGCGACCTTATTCGTCGGTGTCTTCTTCACTCTGGATTCATCCTCCACCTCTTCTACACCAATCTTTTCATTGATAGCAATGTACGTGCCAACAGTTTTGGCAGTCAAAATTTTGAGAGGAGGAAACTCCTTGGAATCGCCCAACTTCAAGTTCTGTACATTTTTCAGCAAAATACAAATTTGTACAGCATAGCCACTGGCTTGCCTAGATCCAGGCATCACCATATCTTTGAAGATGTTAAATAACAGTCGGCCCCAGTTGACCTTAATGCCACCATAGATAGCAGTCATCATAAAAAATCGTTCATGTGTAACCGCATCGAAGGACCCGGCCTTCACAATTACCAATTTTTCCAAAATATCAGACAACAGCCTAAACTCAAATTTCATTTCCCGCTTTTTGCAGGAAGTCCTCAACTGCTCACCATTAAAGGAGAAGACACTCCTAGCATCAAATACCAAATCCTGAACCTCATTCAAATCCATCAGTCCTTCCACCGGCAACTGAAAAGTCCTTGCAAACACTTCCTCTGAGATTTCCACAAGTTTCCCTTGAACGGTACTGATAACTTGACCATCCCTTACCGAAGCGTTTTGAAAGAATTCTACTAGAGCGGTTTCATAAATGTCCGAAAAACAGAGAAACCCATGAAGACCAGACGCCACTAGGGATTCGAACATAGCCACCATACCTGCGTTGTCCATGGCAAGGACAGAGGCAAAGTAGACTTGGTTGGTGTTGCTAATGAGAGAATATGCCATTTCTTAAGATTGGTTGAAGAAGTATACGTCGGAAAAATATCACACAGAAATCAAGAACACAGAAATGCTGGAGAATAGATATGCGCAAGGTAAGTGTTAGAGTAAAAGGAAACGCCGTAAATATAAACAAGAATGCAAAAAGGTACTGGAGAGAGAAAATGTGGATGTGACGTTTCGCATGATGACAACCACGTGTCCATCATCCAATGGCGCAAATAATATTTTGAAAATATTGTAAAATGATTTGGAAAAGATTTTGACAATATTGTGAAATAAGAAGAATATTTTAAAATGATTTCAAATTTGACCGCGAGGGTGAAAAGGTAAATAGATAACTAGCGCCAAATACTTAACACGTCACAACCTTAAGATCTGTTTTATATATCAGCAAGGGTATTGCGAGATCTGATCATGGATAAGTATCAACTATGTATACATGACATCTGAGTGTATCCATATCTCACATATTCAGGTGACTGAGCACTTATTAATTCAGATCTCTCGTTCCCCCTAAAGCTGATATTCTCCCAAGTCTGATATTTTATCAAACCTGAATTCCACGATGTTCCCCCTGAACACTAGACTCGGATTTGACAAAACCAGAAGCTATACAACTTGCAATTTGTTAGCGCAGAGACAGTCAAGGCAGTTCTAAGAGACCCAACAGATTTCTAAAATAAGAAAAATTAGCGTCTGGCAGGGGCTTTGTGAAGATGTCAGCTACTTGCTGCTCAGTCGACACATACTCCAGTTTGACGTCCTTCTTGAGTACATGATCTCTTATCAAGTGATGCCTGATGTCTATATGCTTCGTTCTAGAATGCAGCATAGGATTTTGAGCAATCGCGATGGCACTGGTGTTGTCACAGATAATAGGCTCTTCAGAAGCATCAATGCCATAGTCCTTAAGCTGGTGTTGAATCCACAAGATCTGAGCACAGCAGCTTCCAGCCGCTAAGTACTCTGCTTTAGCTGTGGACGTTGCAATAGAAGTTTGCTTCTTACTAAACCAGGAATCAAGCGATCTCCCAAGAATTGACAAGTACCACTGGTGCTTTTACGATCAACTCTAAATCATGCATAGTCTGCATCACTATAACCGATTAGTTGAAAGCCTGAGTCTTTGGGATACCAAAGACCCACATTGGAAGTTCATTTTAAATATTTCAAGATCCGTTTTACAGCAATATAATGTGATTGCTTTGGTTTCGCTTGGAATCAAGCACACATACAGACAGCAAACATGATGTCTGGTCTGCTAGCAGTTAAGTAAAGCAGGGAGCTAATAATACCACGATATAATGAAACCTCAATGGCAGATCCAGCTTCGTCTTTGTCTAGCTTGATTGATGAGCTCATTGGGGTTGCAGCTGCTGAACAGTTATCCATGCTAAATTTCTTCAGCAGTTCATTCGTATACTTATCTTGGTTAATGAAAATTCCATTTTCCAGCTGTCTAAATTGTAATCCTAGAAAGAACGTCAGCTCTCCCATCATGCTCATCTCAAATTTGTCCTGCATCAACTTAGAGAATTTATGGCATAGCTTGGGGTTAGTTGACCCAAATATAATGTCATCAACATAAATCTGAACTAACAGAACATGATCAGCTTTGACAAATTTAAATAGAGTCTTATCCACTGTGCCTATTGTGAAATCATGATCAATTAGGAATTTAGACAGTGTACCAAGCTCTAGGTGCTTGTTTCAACCCATACAGAGCTTTATCCAATTTATAAACGTGGTTTGGATATGTATGATCTACGAAGCCAGGAGGTTGTGCAACATACACTTCCTCTGTTAGAATGCCATTAACAAATGAACTCTTAACATCCATCTGAAATACTTTAAAGTCTTTGAATGCAGCATAAGAAAGAAAATGTGAATGGCTTCTAATCGGGCTAAAGGAGCGAAGGTCTCATCGAAATCTATCCCTTCCATTTGCCTAAAGCCCTGAGCAACTAGTCTAGCTTTGTTTCTAGTTACTATTCCATATTCATTCAGTTTGTTCCTAAAGACCCATCTAGTTCCTATCACTGAATGATTAGAAGGTCTAGGTACAAGTTTCCATACGTTGTTTCGCTTAAACTGATTAAGTTCTTCTTGCATTGCTTCTACCCATCTTGGGTCCGCTAAGGCTTCATCTATTTATTTTGGTTCTATGTGAGAGATGAATGTTGAGTCAAAATGATCATGAAATAGCTGGCTTCGTGTGCGAACAGGAGATTCGATGTTACCTATGACCTGCTCGGGTGGATGATTTCTATTCCACCGGAGATCAAGTACAATTGGGTTTGCTTCCTGTTCTGCTTGGATGTCTTGCTGGATAGCCACATCTGGATTGTCTGACACCAATTAATGGTTCGCGTTCGCATCTTGTGCATCAGATGTTGGTCGTTGTGTGGCTAGATCTGTTTGTGCAACATCTGTTTGAACAGCATCTTGAGCTTTCGTCGCTTCAGCTCCAACAGCAGGCACTCTTGGAGAGATCTGATCCTGCGTTGAGTCAACGTTAGTCAAATCGATGACTACTGGATTACCTGTCAGATCTTGTTGAGCATTGTCATGCGGTGTGTCCAGCACAGGTTGTATCTCTGCTGAGTATCTTTGTTGTGCCACGTCATCATCTGAGTCATCAATGCTGGATGATTCTAGACGTGTGCATAAATCGTTGAGGCTTGCAGCAGAGTTGGATCTAAAACTTGTCTCATCAAAGACAACGTGTGCTGATTCTTCAACAGTCAGACTTAGATTGTTGAAAACTTGATAAGCTTTGCTCACTGCTGAATAACCTAGGAAGATACCTGCATCAGATTTTGCATAAAAGCTGTTAGGTGCTTTTTACCATTATTCTGAATGAAACACCTGCACCCAAACACCCTGAAGTATGATATATCAGGTTTCTGGCCACTCCATATCTCATATGGGGTTTTATCGTGAAATTTGTTAATCATAGATCTGTTCTGAGTGTAGTAATCTGTATTAACTGCTTCTGCCCAAAATTTTTGAGAAATGCCAGAGTAAGCAATCATAGATCTTGTAGCTTCTTTTAAAGTACGATTTCTCATCTCAACCATCCCGTACTGTTGAGGAGTTCTAGCTGCAGAAAGCTCATGCTTTATCCCTATGTCATCTAGATAAGAAGATAATTTTTTATTTAAAAACTCAGTACCATGATCACTTCTTATCCTGTTGACTGTACAAGATCTCTCATTTTGTAAACGTTTTAAAAGCCGAATGAGTTGGTCAGCGGTATCAGATTTTGCTTTTAAAAACAAAACCCAAGTAAATTTTGTAAAATCATCAACAACAACTAGGGTGTAGTTCGTTCCCCCTAAGCTAGTTACGGGAATAGGACCAAAAAGATCCATATGCAAAAGCTCTAAGCTTGGGGAAGAACGTTTGTCGCCTTTATTTTTAAAAGTATAACGGATTTGTTTACCAAGATGACATGCGGCACAGATAGTATTGGTACTAAGTACGGTCACACATACTTCATCACCTTTACCGACGATTACTCTAGGTATGGGTACTTGTACTTAATGAAGCACAAGTCTGAATCCTTTGAAAGATTCAAATAATTCAAGGCTGAAGTAGAAAATCAACTAGGCAAAAGTATTAAAGCACTTATATCCGATCGAGGTGGTGAATACTTAAGTGCTGAATTTCAAGACTATCTGAAAGAGAATGGGATTCTCTCACAGTGGACCCCTCCGGCCACACCACAGCTCAATGGTGTAGCGGAGCGTTGTAATCGGACCTTGATGGACATGGTTCGATCTATGATGAGCTTCACTGAGCTTCCTACCTCGTTTTGGGGCTATGCGCTCGAAACGGCGGTAATGTTGTTGAACAATGTCCACACAAAGTCAGTGGATAAAACTCCATATGAGATATGGATGGGCAAACCACCCAAGTACTCATACATGAGGATTTGGGGATATCCTGCTTACGTGAAGCAGACAGTGGGAGATAAGTTGGATACGAGATCCATCTTATGTTACTTCGTTGGGTATCCAAAGAATTTCATTGGATACTACTTCTACTATCCCAGTGAAACCGAAAGGGTTCCTAGGGCTCCTAAGAGATATGGTTTTCTCCTTGAAGATGATCAAGGTGATCAAGTTGTTGGATCTGATCCAAGAACTTTCAAGGAGGCAATTTCCGATGCTGATTCTAATTTGTGGCTTGAAGCAATGCAGTCTGAGTTTGACTCAATGCATGCGAACCAAGTTTATACTCTTGTTAACCCTCCCGAAGGAATTGTTCCTATTGGGTGCAAATGGGTATACAAGAGGAAACTTGGGTCTGATGGTAAGGTAATGACCTACAAGGCACGACTGGTCGCAAAAGGTTACACTCAAAGGCAAGGTGTTGACTATGATGAAACCTTCTCGCCAGTCGCGATGTTCAAGTCAATTAGAATCTTATTAGCCATAGCCGCATGGTACGACTATGAGATATGGCAAATGGATGTGAAAACTGCGTTCCTTAATGGAAACATTAAGGAAGAGATCTATATGAACGCATCCTGAGGGTTTCACATCTGTAGGAAGTGAGCATAAGGTATGCAAACTTCAGAGATCGATCTACGGTCTCAAACAAGCATCGAGGAGTTGGAACCTGAGATTCGATTAAACAATTAAGCAATTTGGTTTCATCAAGAATCTCGAGGAGCCATGTGTATATAAGAAGGTAGTTAGAAGCGCTGTGACATTCCTTGTACTTTATGTTGATGACATTCTACTCATTGGGAATGATGTAGGAATGCTGCAATCAACTAAAGTCTGGTTGTCTAGTAGATTTTCGATGAAGGACATGGGTGAAGCATCATATATTCTTGGAATACAGATCTATCGGGATAGATCTAAATGGATGCTCGGACTCACCCAAGCTACCTACATAGATACCATACTTAAGCGGTTCTCTTTGGAAGAGTCCAAGAGAGGACACCTACCTATGTGCCACGGGGTCACTCTATCTAAGTCTATGTGTCCGAAGACTGATGAGGAGATAGAGAGTATGACACGTGTGCCATATGCCTCGACAATAGGTAGTATTATGTATGGCATGATCTCAACTAGACCGGATGTCGCATATGCTCTGAGTGTCACGAGCCGCTACCAAGCCAACCCCGGCCAATTGCATTGGAAGGCTGTGAAGGATATTCTTAAGTACTTACGAAGGACTAAGAATATGTTCATGGTCTATGGGGGTGGTGAACTGAAACTGGAAGGCTACACTTATTCTAGCTTCCAGTGTGATGTGGATGATTCGGAGTCAACCTCTGGATTTGTGTTCATGCTCAATGGTGGTGCTGTCTCTTGGAAGAGTTCCAAGTAAGACACCATCGCGGATTCAACCACTGAGGCTGAGTACATTTCAGCATCAGCTGCTGCTAAGGAGGCGTTTGGATAAGGAATTTCGTCCAAGAGGTTGGCGTCATTCCTGATGGAGTTGGTCCAGTCCCGGTGTACTGCGACAACACGGGTGCCGTTGCGCAATCAAAGGAGCCTAGGTCTCACCAAAGATCCAAACATATACTGAGGAAATACCACATAATCTGGGATATTGTGGATAGAGGTGACATAGCAGTTGAGAGAGTCGCCTCTGCGGACAACGTTGCTGATCCACTTACGAAGCCCTTGCCAGGACCGTTGTTTGAAAAACATCGCGAAACAATGGGACTGCGTCTGATGATTAGTTGGCTTTAGGGCAAGTGGGAGATTGTTAGAGTAGATGCCCAACTAGCCAACTTGTGGCGTGTGGGTTTTATAGACTCTTGTATATGACAGTCTTTATATATGATATTCGCATTTGTTTATGGCATTCTTTATCTTCATTATGTTTATATATTGTTAACAATTGTGTTGGATAAAGACCTAGAATGCACCATAGTGTATGTTAGATGTGATAGTGGGTATGACGGCTATCATGAAACACATCTAATAGTCACTGTGTATTCTAAATTAGTTCCTAGTCGATTGGGCCGTCAAAATGAGGATAAGGCCGCTCAAGCTTGAGAATAGTATCTGCGATGCGAAGTACCATGTTTCATTAGTAGGGAACATTGTGATGATCTGAGCATGCAGATAGATAGTGACCTGGTGATCTATCGAACTACCCTCGTTCGAACTTTCCAAGTGGTTACCATTTGTAGAGTGGATAAGTCCGAGGTCTTGGTTGTACTAATTAGTCCTCACGACTAGAAACGTCATTGAGACTCTAAATGATAGGCGTCTCAGTTTGACCCGTTTTCCGACTCACTTGGGGTCATTAGGCGGCGGGATT
>KQ987934.1:173608-192244 GCA_001598015.1 Dorcoceras hygrometricum
CTCACGGCTAGCTGTATCCCTGAACCATTGAGGGTCACACAAGTACTGGATTCATGATTCCCGCACGGAAACTGGGCTCAATGTGTTGAGCATAGGAAGAGGATTTTTGGGAGTGCGACTTCCTAAAACTCAACAGGGGTGAAATTGCGATTTCCCACTGTTGAGGGGCAAAACTGTCATTTGGACTAGGTAATATGAAAAATCGTTTTTCGCATCAGAATATTTCTATTTTGGAAACTGAGTCGATCGGTCCGATCTGATCGACGATCGGAGTTATGATGAAACCGCAGTGAATTAAACGAACCGAATGTTCACATGGACCTGGGTTGGACCCAAGTCCATTGGGCCGGTTCAAGACCATGAATGACTTATATTTATGGGTTGTGTTTAGGGTTTAATCACTACACAAAATTACAACCTAAACCTAGCCTCCAACCTTGAGAAGCCGCCGCCCTTCTCCTCCAAAGCCTCACGCCGCCGGCCGCCGCCCAAGCGCCGCCGCCCACCGCCGCCGCACGTTGATCGGACTTGTTCCGATCACCATTTCGAGGAGTTTCCGTCCGTGATGATCTTGCCATGCTTTGTAGTGCAGGTTGACGAAAGAACCTTGCTTCCGGTCGTGGACTTGATTAGACGTAATCTACCACCGCCTACCGTGAAGAGCCAGTCTCCCTGTGATTCTGGTTTGAGCCAGGCGCCTGTCGCCAGCAAGGTAACACCCCAAGAAACGCCCTATGAATGGTTTATAGTGCTGCCTTTATTGTATTGAATGTTTCCCGGTGCTAATTTTTAAACTTCCGCTGCGTCGTCGAGAGACGGGATCCGGATCCGCCACCGTTTTCCAACAAGAGAAACCAACAGCTGGTTCCTGTTCACAAAATGTCGTCGCTTCAGAATCCCTTAGCGCTCTCTTCCGACCATCGCAACTAAAATACCAACGTTTGAAATCCACGTCAGCATTGTTGCTGCTTCCTACCAAAACGCAACGTCTGAAATACCCAATTCGATGCTGATCTCACACGAGAACCAGCAACTCACAGCTGATCAACTCTAAACCAAATATGAACACCCAGAAATCATAATTCCGTGACAATTTTAATCCAAAAGCTGATTAGCCATTAAATCATACTTAACAGAATTTCTAGTCCTCACAGTATTCCCCGACCTTTACCTACCAAAATAGTCAGACCTTCTGGACTCTGAACTGTGCAAGTGTGCTTTTGAAAGCTAACTATGTAACCCTTATCACACAGCTGACTTATGCTAACTAAATTATAGCACAGGTTCTCAACAATTAAAATATCAGATATTGAAATGTTACCGTGTGTAAGCTTACCCTTACCCACAGTGTTACCATGTGAGTTATCACCAAAAACTATCTTTTGCTCCTTTGTGTGGAGTAACATCTGATAGCAGCTTTTGGTTCCCTGTCATGTGTCTTGCACACCCACTATCAAGATACCAAATGATTTATTCATCTCCAGCTTTGTACCTGTTATCCTTCAATCATAAAAACAGACTTTGGTACCCAATTTTACTTGGGTCCAGATAGGATTACCCCTTTCGGGACCCATACTTGAATTACCTTAACAGTTTTCCCAGTATGATAGTCCATTCAGGTCTCTCCTCGGCTGAACATTTCTCCAAACATATTTTACCTTCTTCGAACTATGCCTGGGCTGGTGAGAAACAAATGACTTAGAACCAGCTTTCGCTTTATCTTTGTCAAGTCTGTTCTTTAGCCAGCTTGTCTTGGAGTTCTCAGGTCTAAGATAACCGATACCAGCTTTTCTTTTTTGATTCAGCTTTGAAGAGTTCTGGTCATCATACCTCACTGACTCGCATGTATCATGTGTCATACTAGCTTTGACAAAGATCATCTTTTTGAACTTGTCATATACCATATATGATTGAGTACTGGTTTCTCCAGCGCAGCTTTCACCAGCATTGAAACCTAAGCCAGTTCTATCATTCACTGGCTTCTGAATTTCACACAGCTTGTCTAGAGAAACAGAAGACTGGGTCCAGGAGCTCATTATCATATTTAAATTTTCAATTTCAGACTCGAGCTCACTGGATCTTATCCTCAAAGATTCATTCTCAGTCTTCAGCTTACTCAACTCAATTTGTAAACTGTCAGTTTTACCAAGTTTAACAGATATTGGTTCCACTGAAATATTTTTCAAATCTACGTTTTCAGCTTTGACTTCCTCGAATGTCTGAGAAAGATTACAGTACTCTTGCACCATTTCATTTAGTGCAGTGATCAGGTCCTCCCGTGTAAATTCAGTATTTGAGAAATCGAATACCTCATCATCTGAAGATTGGTTAGCCATTAGGAAGTGAACTTCCTCCTGTTCACTGTCGCTTGAAGAAGAACTGCTTCATGAGGAATCGGAATCTGTGTCCGCCCAGTTTTTGTTGCTCTCCTCAACAACCAGTACTTTGCGATCGTTCTTTCAGCTGGGCCTCTTATCAGATCTTGTCCTCATTCTTCTTTCTTTGGATCTTTCCTTTGATCTTTCGTATTTCTTCTCATCTTTTCTAGGTTTGTCCTCCTTCTTTGTCCTATTACAGTCAGCAGCAAAATGACCTGGAAGACCACAGTTGAAACAGTTCATATCAGTAGATAACTTTTTAGATTTATTATAATTATTGTAAAGAAAGAAGGGTTGTAGGATTTTCTCATGAATTTCACAAACTTCTTAACGAAGAGGGACATGGCATCGTTTCTAGCTGTTCTGCGGATTTGCTCGTGCTTGGAGAGCACTGTTCAGATGTTGTTGCCGCTGGTGCTTTGGTTAGTTTGGATGTTGAGGGTCCAGTTTCAGATCTTGTCTCTAGCTCAAACTCATACGCTTTTAGATTTGAGAACAGATCATGAAGCTCCAACTTGTTCAGATCTTTGGATTCCCGCATCGCCATGGTCTTGACATCCCACTCCCTGGGCAACTCTCTCATCACTTTGAGTTACAGCTCTCGGTTGCTGTACTCTTTTCCCAAGCTGGTAAGCTCTATCACCACAGCACTAAAACGCTCATCGAACTCCGCCATGATTTCTCCATCTTCCATCTTTATGGACTCATATTTTTGCTGGGCCACTGTACGCTTGTTCTCCTTTGTCTCATCATTGCCCTCACAGATTTGTATTAGCTTCTCCCAATTATCCTTGGCAGTGGTATAGGTTTTGATTTTGCTGAACATATTTTTGTCCAGCGTCTTGTACGGGATATCTCTGGCCACATTGTCCAGATTCGCCTTCTTTTTCTCCTCATTGGTATACTCATGTCTCCTCTTTTCAACATACTCAGGAGCACCATCAGTCGTCGTGAATGCTATGTTGATCTTCATTATTTTCATTTGGACCATCAGGGATGACTGACCACATATCATCGTCTTGAGCAGCTAAGTGCACTTGCATTATGATCTTCCAGTCATCATAGTCCTCCTTAGAAAACATAGGAATCTTGTTGTGAGAGGTAGACATATTGAAATATGTAAATCACGAGAATGATCTGATACCAATTGATAGGATCAATATGGATCGAAAATAGCCTTAGGAGTTCAGAAGGAGGGGGGTTGAATGAACTCCTTATATTTAAAATTTTCGAAACCTTAAAACGATTTTTACAAGCGCCTCGCTTAACTTAAATCTGTGTTACCAGATTTAAGGTATCTCAGTCCAAATGTTGATCTCTCTACTAACAAGTAATGTGCGGAATAAAGTCGATTAACCAGTGAACAGTGAAAACTGAAAATAAATGCAGTAAGTAAAAGTGCAAGGTCAAGAGATTTGTTTATGGAAGTTCGGATATCAAATCTACGTCTCCCCTTCTTCCTTTTCAGGAAGGTTCCACTAGAAGGCTTTGATGAGTACAGACACTGTAAACACCCGATCACTGAGCCACGCTCCAAGTGAACTCCTAGAAATCTCCAAATACAAGCAGACGCAGCTGCTGTTTACAAACACTTTGATTTTACTCAAACGGCTTTATGTATCACGTTTGTTACAGACTCAAAAAGATTATACAATGCAATACACAACTATTGAGTGCTGTAAATCTTCTGGTTCTTTTATCAACAAGAACTGTTTACAAATATAAACTAGAAGATAGCTCGAAGATTAACTCTATGAATCTGAACTGAAAGTTCTTCGAGTTTTACACACTGGACTTAGGATATTTTTGCAATGACAATTTCCAGTAAGTGTATGAGAGCTTTTCGATGAAAAAAGAGTGAGTGTTGTAAAACACTGATAACGTCAAGAGCAAAAGATAGCGGAGAGCCTCATCATTTGAATTCTTCAGTCTTTTATACTCTTTGTTCTCAACGGTCAGAAATATTCTCCTCTGAATATCTTCATCGTATCATACAATTGCATACACTGCTCCACTGAAGGTAAATTTCTCTTCGTCAGGGCTGAATTGTCGTACAACCATATTTGGGTAAACATCGTATAACGTCCTCTGCGTACTGTGTACTATTACCCAAAATAGCTCCGACATTGTCTCCTTAATTCCAGGTATTTGTACGATTCAATTGTGATCATTGATTCTTTCTAATTTAAACATATGATAGCATTTGAAGTTGTTCGTTCCTTATGCCTGAAAGCTCTTTCCGTTAAAACAGTTCTTTCTTCCTTGAAGAGAATCGCTATCTCATCGCTGCTTGTGTATTCGAAGCTGTCACAACTGAATACATAGCCATATCTTAAAATTTGTGACTTCTGAATACTTCCGATTTCTGAAAATATATTGTTCCTAAGTCTGAGTCGAACACTTCTGATAACCTCAAACCTGATTTTCACTGATAGCTCTGAAACCACTTCTGAAATACTGAGATCTGAATCAGTATACCACACTCTGTTACTCAAGTCTGAATACACTTCGCTCTAAAAATAGATCTCTCACTGTAGATTCAAGTCTGAATAACTGTTCTCGAATAGTCAACTCAGAAGTCAATGCTTAGCTCAGAACCCTCTTAAACTGGAAAACTATTACTAAAAGACATGACGTCACGAGATCTGAAAAGTTCAATTCTCTTGTCTACTGCGAAACTCTCAATGACGTCAAGGAATCTGAAATATTCAAATTTTCTTATCTTCTAGCAATACTTTTTGACGTCACGAAATTTGAGATCTTCAATACACTTGGATGATGTCACTGATATCTTCTGCGAAAGTTTAAGGTCATTTCTTGGTCTTTTTTTGTTATCACCAAAACTGATAAAATTTATCTTAACAAGATTTCAGTAGTTGGTTTGTCTGCTGGTTGCTTTTCCCAGTTATCTTGAACTCTTGATCTAGAGCTGTTTGATTTCGAGGATGAAATCCTGTTTTAGTAGGGGAGAGATGTGAGACCCGAAAGTTTAGAAGGATTAATTGAGCTAATTAATAGGGTTAACATAGACCAGATTTGAGCTTGAGCAGATCTGGGATGAATCAGATTTGAGTCGATATGCTTGGAGAAGCTATCGGGTTTTGTATAAGTCCTTGGAACAGATCTGGAGAATTAGAATTTACGCGGGATCTGTGTAGTGGTGAGCGTTGATCATCGCTGAGTGATTGTGTTCAGCAGTCGTGGTGGAATCTGTTGTCGCTGACCAGAAGATAGTACGCTAGCTTGTTTTGTAGAGAGTAGCTAAACTACATCATTTGGATTAGTTGGAACGACAGCGTTTTGGTTTCACGGGCAAGACTCAGTTGAGAGCTGCGTTGGTCTTCAGATTCGAGATAGATCTGTGTGTGTATAGAGCGACGCCATTGTGGGTTTCATATTCCTTCTTGCGCTAACGATTCAGATCTGAGTAGAAGGTGACGTGTCCTGTTGCGATAGTGGACTTGTGCGACGTCGTTTGAGTTAGTCGAGATCTGTTTGCGGTAGAGAGATCTGTTGAGAGATTCCGATCCGAGCGGGAATATCAGCTTTGTACCTTAAGTTGTCGATGGGATCTGTTCAGCAAGCATGGACAGACTTGAGTATATAGAGGACTTTGTCTTCGTTCTTTATTTTTTTTCCCAACACTTAGAATATTTCCCGATAGATAACTCTGTCGCGATACCCTAGCTACTGTTCATCGAACCTTATCTTCTTCGATTGCAGATGGTAGATAGCTCCGATTGAAGTGAGAGTGGTAGCGTTGGACTCCTCTTGCAGAGACGCTTTGTTTGGTACTGCTTTTGGACGCTTGCTTGAAGCTGGTGAGGTGTGCGAAGACATCTCCCTTGTGTAGTCTGTTAGAATAAGCGTCGGATTTCGTTCTCCTTCGAGGTAAATCATTGGGTAAGTGTTAAAGATCCTACCTTGTGCTTTGTTTAGAGCCTTCTGTTGTGTTAGAAGGGTAGGCCAGATTTGGGTTGAGCTTGTAGCTCCCAATTCGTGGTTTCTGTGTTACTGTCCTTGAGTTAGTATTTGTATTTGGTTTAGCAGGTGTGAGATCTGTGTTGCTCGGGACCCTGTTGTATTAATTGTAGAACAGAAGACCTGAGGTACGGATGTGAGCTTGTTTTACAGCTTTGGATTGAGCATGGGTAATTATGCTTGCTTCTGTGTATGCCTTGCGTATTGTATATGTTTCTGTGTTGAACATTGCAAATGTTGCATACACGCATTTATCTCTTGAGCTCAGATCTGTTATAGCCGTGCCTTGTTTATTGCTCTGAGCGTACCAGGATGCTGTTGAGGCTGAGCGGGTAACTCCCGTACCTCATCTCCCTGCTGGGATCTGTTAGCCACTATGGGCGGAGTGGGTAGCTCCCACACCTCATGAGTTGGGCAACAGCAGGTTGAGCCATGTGTTGTATCTGGTGCCGTGTGTTGAGACAAGTGGGTAGCTCCCATATACTCACACACCCTGTGGCCACAGTTAACTATTTTCCGTTGCTATTTGTCTTGATCAGTGATCATATTTGAGTTGTCTTCGAGATTCTGTATCCCTGCCGTTGGTTTTAGCCTTCTGTTGTGCTCAGCTGTTCATGCATAGCATCTGCATATTATTTGTTGCTTTCCGTTAGCTGTTTTATATTGCTCTCCGTACTAGGGTTTGACCACATGTCCCTCTGGGGCTTGGTGTTGTTTGACTGTGTATGTGTTTTCAGGTTATCATGGTTTACTCTGCTGGTCGTGGAGTACACCTAGCTGGAGGTGCCCCAGGAGGTAGTTAGAGTGTCCCAGTTAGCGTATAGCATATATGTATAAGCACTGTTAGCCGGGGGATGCCCTGTGCTTTATTGTATTTCAGTTGTTTTCTATAGTGCTTGTATCTGTTGAATGTTGTACTGTTTTACTGAGTTATTTTAATTACTGGGATATTTTAAGTATTGCGATATTTTATATTATGTATCATTCAGTCAGCCCAAGCGAAAATTTTAGCCACTATTTTGCTTCCGCTAGTGTTTTCCTGGTTTAACTTTGTGTTTGTGCACGAGGCCTGACACAGATCCAAGCTACAGTAGAAGTCAATCGCCTACAGGTCCAGATCTCATCGCTAAAATAGAAGTCCCTCAAATCTGGCATTAGCTATCATCCACATTTGACTAGGCTATCTCAGATCTGCCTCTCCAAAAAAACATGCGTTACTCAAAACAGTGTCGCGCTACTTAACAAAACGACGTAGCATAGTGGTCCAGCTCTCGCAACAGATCCCGCTAACGCCCATCCATACTTGACCACATAAACGCTCACATCTGTTCACGCCCGCTAAACAGATTCCACTTACTAGCGTCAAATCTGAATACTCGATACGACATCGCACTACCTATTGCAACGCCAAATCTGATTAGCACCTCAACGACAATGTTTCGCTCCCTGCTCGCGGCAATTCACGCAAACACGCGAAGAACACATCTGAACATCCAGATTTCACTCAAATCTGAATCTCGCTAATTCCCACGCCAGAATCCCAAAAGCTTATCTTCTTCCAGCGATAGGCCTCAAATCTGGATTCTTACTGGAATCAGATCCTGATAATCAGAAACTCAAGTAGCTAATCCCAATCCAAATCTGCGTAGCTAATGAATCGTACTTAACAATTTCTAGTCCTCACATTTGTTGGGCAACAGTTAGCTTATTTTCCTTCGTTTCATCGTTGCCTTCACATATTTGTGTCAGATTTTCCCAGATCTCTTTTGCAGTAGCGCATGTCTTTATTTTTCTGAACATATTTTTGTCCAACATCTTGTATAGTATATCCTTTGCTACGTTGTCCAGGTTTTCTTTCTTCTTATCTTCCTATGTGTACTCAAGTCTAGTCTTTTCTATCCATTGTGGAGCTCCAACAGTAATAGCCATGGACGTGTTGGCCTTCATGATCTTCATGGGTCCATCTGTTATGACGAACCACATATCATCATCCTGAGCTGCTAGATGGGCTTGCATCCTGATCATCCAATCATCATACTCCTTCTTATAAACCATAGGAATCTTATTGTGAGAAGTAGACATATTTGAATATAAGCATGAAGATCTGACAGTTCAATAACTGAATTGACTAGGCTCTGATACCAATTGATAGAATAAATAGGATCGAATGTAGAAACAAAATAAGCCTAGGACTTCAGAAGGGGGGGTTGAATGAACACCTTTGATTTTTATATTTCAAATCCTTTTAAAAACGATTTTTCAATCATGTGCTCAACTCAAAGCCTAATGACCAGCTTAGAGGTTCTCAGTTCTAATATGTTTTCTCGGTTAACAAAATAGTGTGGAAAATAAACCGATTAAACAGTGAACAACAATAAAATAACAATGCAAGTAAATAAATAGAGAGAGTCAAGAGTTTGTATTTGGAAGTTCAGATCTCAAGATCCTACGTCTCCCCTTATTCCTTTTCAGTAAGGTTCCACTATAAGATTTTGATGGTTACAGCATCTGCAAGCACCCACTCACTTAAGCCTCGTTTAAAGTGAAGTCCTAGCAACCAAATACAACGCAGAATCCTCTGCTGATTACAAATAAATGTATTTTAGAACTGCTTGAAATAGCAAGTTCTTTACAGACTCTGATCTGAATATTTCAACGAATACAAAACACACAGAGTTTGTAAAACTTCTTGTTTCTTATACAATAAGACTAGTTTGCTAATGTAAACCAGAAGGAAATCTCGAAGGTTAGTTTCTGATAAAGAACTGAAAAATCTTCGAAGTTGTTCTTAGAGATTGAAAGCTGTGATATCAAAATATATTGAAACTTTAATGATTTTATCCCGAGAGATGAGAGACGAAGTTGAATATTGTAAGACGCACAAAGAACCAGAGCTTTTCTGCTTGAATCACTTCAGTTATATATATACATCTATCTTCAACAGTCATTTAATGAGCCAGTAGACACAAACCTTATTTGAATATCTTCATAGTACCGAGCATTAATTGAGCCATTAATGCTGAGTTGAGGTTTGTCTGCTATTGTCAGAGCTTAGTAGACTTTATACCCAAAGTAGGTAAACATTGACAGTACCAAGTCTGCGATCTGAACAATATACTCTAAGTGGCTCTGATCTTGAATATCTTTAATCCAATTTGTTAATCTTGATCGTTGAATTCTCTGGAATAAGTAGCTGATAAGATCTGAAGCTGTGATCTGAAATATGTTTCTGAGCTGAACTCTTCTTCGGTTCTGAGCTGAAATCAGGTTTAAGCCGTTTCGTATATATAAGCTTCAAGACCTTTCTCCTTTACGAATTATTCCCTTTTTCTCTCTTTATCTGTATCTCTATCTGATCTGAAATGCCTTTCTACGAATAACATCAGCTTTCACTCCTGCTGAGATCTAAACTGCAAAAGACCAAACAAAAAGATTAATAGACCTGTTCTGTCCCTTAGAAGCCTCTGATCTGATCTGATCTGTTAACTAAGTCTTTGAACTGATTTTTTACGCTCTGATCTGAGTTGCACTGTTCTGAAATAAACGCCAGTCCAAATCTGATAGCCTTATATCAGTTCTTTATCTTGTTTGTGTTATCACCAAAACTTATAATTTTATCTTAACCGTCTGCTCTGACCTGAAGGCCCTCCTCAATGTGGCAGCATAGTTGGTAGGATCCGCCATCAATACATACCTGAGAATGGTAGGACTCAGGCCATCGAGAAAGTGCTGCAGTTTTTCGGTGGGGTCATTGAAAAAAGGGAGCGAAAAGTGACAGCCCCGATTCACGTACTTGGTCGCATACATATCTCTCTACCGAAGGTTTCATAACTCCCGCTTCAGTCTCGCCAGAACATCAGGTTTGAAATACTTGTCGTAAAACATCCTATTGAAATCGGCCCAACCCAGCGGTCCAAAGCCATGGTCGTCTCTGCTCACTCCAACCAGAGGGTAGCATCCTCGTATAGATGGAAGATAGCACAGGTTACCCACGCAGCGTCACTCAATCCCATGTACCTGAATGGATCGGTGGATCCTGAGAACTCAGGAGGCACAATCTTCCAACTTCTCATACGGCATCTCTGAACCTCCAGCCCGCGATGTTCTGGCATTCTGCCTAAGCATTTGAGCAAGTCCAACCAAAACTTGCTCACTAGAACTCAGAGGTGGTGGTGGCGGTGGAGTAACTTCATCTCGAGGGTGCGTAAAAAAATTTCACTACTTAATCTCAACATGACTTAGAAAATAAAGATAGTATAGATACATAGTCTCATAAATTAAATAACTCAATACTCTGAAATAATAAGCGTCAAATAATGGTAGTAGAAACTAGCATCTAGGACAATCAAACACTAAGACTTGCCGACTTTGAGGCGAGACTTCTTGAGCTTCTGGCAGTCAACTGTAGTAACAACCCAAAGCAAAATCTTTCTCTATACAAATTTGAAATGCCCTCGCTCACGTTTTATGATAAAATATATGCAATGTTTTTATAATAAAAGTATATAAATTTCTAGAACTTGAAAATTTAATTGAGAATTTACCCTACAAACAATGATAACTCAAAAAAATCAATAAATCCTCAAAACTAACTAGCTTGCAAGTTAAATTAAAAAAAAAACAGTAACTCAAAATATATCATCGCCGAACAACGTAAATCAAGTCAGGATTAAGATAAACATCCTTTTCGAACTATGCAGAAAACACGAGGTCGTTGGGTTGTATGCCACCGTGGACTGCTAGCCGCTCATGGGTCATGTGCCTCGATGTTAGGACCGAAATTAGGACTTAAACAGCGCTTTTATTATGAGGTTCAATACCTCTGGTTCTTGAACATTAAAACAGAGCACCGAAGACAGATCTGGTATGAAATAAAATCACGCGGAAAACACCAGAACTTAATCCTAAATTTTAAAACGTTGCAAACAGATTTCTGTAAACAGAAATCTGTTCGACTTACTGTGTGTGCAATGGTGTATGCGTGAGTGCTAAATGTAAAATTCATATGCGGAAGTGAATAACAGAATACAATACACAGCTATTTGTTTATGGAAGTTCGGACATCAATGTCCTACGTCTCCCCTTCTTCCTCCTCGGAAGGTTCCACTAGAAGATTTGATCTATACAACGTGTACAGACCCGATCCCGCAACCAGCAGCTGCGAGAACTCCTAGACTCCACCAGCCCTCGGCTGTCACTCACTTGTTTTACGCCTACGTGAGAAAGGCTACAAACATAGAGTTTAACGTCGTCGTGCTTGGACGGGATCTGATTTTGTATTGGGTTTGAGATTCATTCACTATACAATGAATGTGAATGAATCTTTGTGTGTGTGAGATTTAGTGGAAAAAGGCCGATTGATTTGTGAACAGTAAATAAACACAAGTAATAAAATAGTGCGTAATGTAAAAGATAGAGATCAGAGTTTGTTTCTGGAAGTTCGGACTTCAATGTCCTACGTCTCCCCTTCTTCCTCCTCGGAAGGTATCACTAGAAGACTTTGATGAGAGTAGCCTTTCTACAAACACCCGATCCCGTAACCCGCAGTTACGAGAACTCCTAGTATCTCACACCAACTATCCAAGCAGACACAGCTGCTGGTTACAACACTTTAGTGTTTTCAAACGGCTTTTTGAGAAGCCCGTTTGTTACAGACTCAATAAAATACAACAATGAATACACTTTGTGAGTACTGTAAAATCTCTGGTTTCTAAGACAAAGAAACTTGATTCAATAATGTGAACCAGAGAGTGACACTCGAAGGTATAACAGTGAATATCAAAAATGAAGATTATTCGAGTGCTTGAGCTTTGAATACGTTCAACGAAGAGTAAGCTCTGGGAGTATTTTGACAGCATTTTAGTAATAGCAGTGGCGAGTTGTTTTCTTCAATGCAAAATGTATGCTATTTATAATCTTCGTTCAACGGTCGATGAATCCAGATAAGGCAACAAATCCTTTTTGAATTCCTGACAGTAGAACGCCGTCAATCCTGCTCCATTATATGGAAAATTGCATTTCGTCAGGGATGCGAGTATCATTTCCTTATGTGTGCTCTCCCGTTGAAAACGCCTCTGCCAATGTGTACTATTTTTCCAAAGATAGTACCAATCTCGTCTCCTTAATTTCAGGCAGTATGAGGGATTCTTGTTTTGGCCATCGATCTTTTCCAATTGAGTATACGATCGAATTTGAATCAACTTTTTTCCTGCGCCTGAAATCGTTTCTATCGACAGATCTCTTCTTGAAGAAGATGAATGAACAGTGCCTTTCTGTCGAGAGATTTGTCGCGGTAAACGAGATTCAACAATTTGAAAGTTTCAGTACTGATGACGTCATCAAATCTTTCCATTTACAAACTTTAGTACTGCTGACGTCATCATATCTGTTGTGAGCGTTGTAGCTGATTATGATGATGACGTCATGATGTCTACTGCGGCTGACGTCATCAAATCCGTTGAAACCAACGATGTCGTGTTGAACTAACTGTTTGCGAAAGCTGTCGATAGTGAACGTTGCTTGCACTGTTCCCAAAAACAACACTGTAGCGAAATCTGATGTCACCAGCGATAAATAGTACTGTTTCAAAATCTGTCGAGTAAACTTATCAATGCATATGGCCCTTTCTGATGGTAGAGCAATTCACCGTTCCAGTTGCTGTTTGCATATACCATTACAGTACAGTAGACAAGAGCTGTTGGCAGATATCTTCAATCTCAATACTTTATCAAAACCCGAATAACTAAATCAATCACTCCACTGTTCCAAGATCTGATTTTGATCAACTCGAAACTATAACTGTAGCTTGAACCAATCACTGTTGTCAGCAATGTTGATCATCGTGAGAAGATTATTCGAATATTATCATTTAATTCCAAATCTTTTCGTTTCTTTGTTATCACCAAAACTATAAATTTTATCCTAGCAATTTCCCCCTTTTTGGTGATGACAAAACTTAGCAGCCGATAGGAAAAGATAAGCAAAGATATATTGCACAACGCCTGCTAAAAGCAAATATCATTTACTCAACAAAGTACAGGAGATTCTAGTCAATATCATCTTCTTCATTTGTAAGTTCCACTTCTGCTTTGCCTACGTTATCTCCTCTCTCTTTCCAACCTATCAGCTTCCCTTCTGTCGGCTTCAATCACTCTTTCAGCAGCCTCTTCTATACTTATTACTTGTCCAGTCTCTATGATATGCCTCCTCGCCTGTGCAACTCTTTCTTCGAAGGTTCCCGTCGTGGGTGGCAGCGTTTGAGTTTGCGCTCTCACAGCAGTTGGGCGGCTGCTACTTCCCATTTCCCCCTTTTTGGCAGCACCACTTCTTAGGAAATCGGAGATGTCACCAACTTGGGTGGAAAGGCTCAGTATGTATGCTGCTATCTTTGATTGAAAATCTAAATTTTCGTTCCTGATAGCAGCAATCTGTTCATCCATTGCAATTAGCCTGGCATCCTGCTCCCGTTGCTTCTTCTTGATGTCAAATAGGTCCCCAAAAATGGTGCCAACGGGTGCCATCAAGCCCTTTTTGAGATCATTGAATTGCGCTGTGTGAGTATTACTTTGTCGCTCAAGAACTCGACACGCAGTCTCAAAAGACTGGCGAAGCAGGCTTTGCACTTTGAGAATATCCCCACGAACACCCACTTCAACAGCATTAAGCTTGGATAACATCTCGCAATTTGAGTTATCAATGCGCTGAGCAAGATATGATCGAAGGTCCTCAAGAGCCTCGGTAAACTTAGTAAACTCAACTGAAGCGGGGGCTTGATGGTCAACTGGAGCATGCATAGGTACATCCGTAGAATCAAAATGCAAGGACACATCAGTAGACGAGGAACTGGATGCATGATGTGGAGAGACGGCTGGAGGAGATTCTAGGCTTTGAACAAAGTATAAGCGCTCCTCCTGCTCAACACGAGAGAAAATATCAGGGCCAAGGGCAAAACGCAGATCATGCTCAAGAGAATCGACCCCTGGTGAAAGTGGAGAAGGAGATCGATACACTGTAGATACATCGGAAGAAGCCAAGTCTACCTCTTCAACATCCGTTAAAACAACTTCCTCTATATCTCCCAAATCCTTCTGAACAACTGAATCAACAAAATTGTGAATGGACAAACCTCGTGCAAACACGTGGAGAAAATCAGTGGGGATACGCTCCACTCCTAAGTTAAAAACTGTAATATCCTGGCAGATATCCTTTCTTACTGGTCGCAGACCACCAACCATATTAAATTGAACGATTTCTTCACAAACTTTGGTCCAACGCCAAGTCCTCATCAACCACAGGACTGTTGTCCAATATTGGCCAGGCTCAATAAGAGAAACATGCGAAGCAAAAATCTCGTGAATGGCAGGTGCTGGCATTCGCAGTTTGTTCAAAAATAATGACAAGTGACAACCTCTTCTTCAAAAATCAGGACCCTGAACGGGCGTCCAAACTCCATTCATCAACATCACGGGCCGTACCCAACAAGTGGATTTTGCCATGGAATAAAAATGGGCAAGACGAACATCACCACGGTCAATGTAGTCAGTGGCAGTCAGAGAAGAGTGTGAATGCACCATTTCAATGTTGAGCTCTTGTTGTTGTGCTTTGAGATCTTGAAGAGAGTGAGAGTGAGCAACAGACAACAAATTAGCAACTTGGACGACCATAATATTCCATGGTAGATCAGGTGTAAGATATCTCTGATAGGATTCCAAAACTGTGCGCAGGAGCAATTCTCGATATTTTATAAGAACATATAGTTGCCTCCTGACAGCGATTGCTAGTGTGGTTGTCTCTGCCCATGCCAGCATCAACCTTTCCTTCTCTTTCAGATCCTTCAGTGATTCTATATCGGGCATATTATTGAGACTGAATGAGGCAAAGAACTCGATAACAGCCTGCATTACACTATCACGCACTTGAACCATAACTTCAACATCTCGGCAGATCAAAGAAAAAATTTCCTGAGCGTGGCTTGTTGTAACCTGTTCATCCTCTACCAGTTTACCTTTTCCCTTGTCCCCACTAGTGGAGAATGCACCAAGCTTGATCATGGTGACTTCAGTAGTAGTAATTGGCAGCAACAGGTCATCGGAGATTTGTATTAAAAGATCATCAATGGGCATGTTCACCTCCTTGTCAACCACAGAGTTAATGCTGCCCGTAGCTTGTGCCTCATTATTTGTGCTAACAAATTCTGGCTCATTGTGTCTTGCAACAAAATCATCCAACCATCTAGCAAAATCTTCCTCAAACAGTGCTTCATCAACACCCTGAATTTCCCGCTCTGTAGCACTCACCCCCAACTCCAAAGTTTCCTCTAATACCTTGGCTATGTCAGCTTCAACCGTACTCATAACAACAGCAGCATCAGCCTTTTTAATAATCTCCTCTGTTCCCACTGATTCATCATCAGAATCCCTGGATAGAACCAATCTCCTCTTGCGAGATTTTCGTTTGAGAATAAGAGAGGGGACAGTTGCTGCAGCATTGGTAGGGTCAACAATTTGAATTGGCTCAACATCCGTGGCCACCTGCACAATATCCAAATTTGCTTGGGAGACTGAGGGCTTGCTCTTCCCCGTGCGCCGCTTCTTGGTAATTTTAGGCGCATCAGCCTCAGTAGCTGATATCTTCTTTGAAGAAGTAACATAAGCAAAAATATCTACCAGCAACTCATCAGTAGATGAAGTTTTCTTCTTCATCTTTGGTGTCTTAACCATCGCAGGCTCCTCACTCTCCGCACGAGCATCGATAGTGGTATTGGTGACAATGTATGTGTGGACTGTTTTCATAGATAGAAATTTGGCACTTGGGAATGGAACACCATCGCCCATATTAACAGTAGGAATACCCTTCAATAAGAAACCAATTTGCGCAGCAAAGCCCTTTGCTTTCCTCTGCGACCTATCCACCATGTCTTTTAAAACATTAAACAACACTTTGCCCCAATTCACTTTCAGCCCATACTGAATCGCAGTCATCATCTGGAAATGTTCGACAGTGACAGAATCAAAAGAGCCTGCCTTAACAGTAATGGCCTTTGCCAAGATATCATTCAACAAACGAAATTCATGCTTCATATATTTCTTCTTGCCATGAACATCAATCTGCACACCCTTCTGTGAGAAAAGGCTCTGCGCATCATACACTTTATCCTTTGGTACTTCAGAGAAATTTGTAATCCCCTCCGAGGGCAAATCAAACAACGTTGTGAACAGAGTCGGTGAGATAGAGACAAACTTGCCTGAGATTACGCATGTGATATCTTCGTCTTGGATTAATGCTGTGTCGAAGATGTGCCCTAGTTCCGTTTCATACAAAACCGATTCACAGCCTAGAAATCGTCTAAGACCACTGGCCTCCAGAGCTTTAAACATGTTGAGCATCCCTTCATGGTCATGAATCATCAGAACTGACTCGAAGTTAATTTGATAAGAGTAGGTGATGAATGCGGATGCCATTGTAGAGTGCAAGGAGTGTTTGAAACAAGCGATTCTGCAAGGTAAAAGTCGAACGCACAAGAACAATAGAAAGCTAGAGCAATAGAAGGCAAAGATTATGATTTCTCAGTAAGTTTGAGTAAAAATTTGAAATGCCTTAAATAAAGATTGTGAATATGAACGGTTAGGAGAGAGAAAAAGTGTTGATGTGACGATGGGAATGAAGGACAACACGTGTCAATCATCCGATGGTGCGTACTATTTTTAGAAAAGATTTTGCAAATATTTTACCTGTACTGGAAAAGATTAAAATAATATTGACACGCCAAAATCTTTAAAACATCACACCTAAGCAAATCTGTTTTTAATATTTCGTGGGATGGAGAGGAATCTGTTAACAGATAAGCATCAATTGTGTACAGGAGATATCTGTTGATAGATCTCTCCTGTTCAATTGACTTCACGCTTAACAACGCAGAAACCATGTTCCCCCTACGACATACAAACCTCTATCAGCAATGCTTACGTAAGCAGATCTATTTCCTTTGAGTACGATTGTGATAGGATGACGTAAGCAGAACTGTTATTTTGATGGTAAGTATTTCAATGGCAGCGCTGACGCAAGCATCACGGTTCCCCCTGAACATGTGACTTGATGATGACGTAAGCAATGTTGTTTGCTTGGTAGAGCGATGTCAACGGTGGCGCTTACGTAAGCAGAGCTGTTCTTTATTAAGAGATGACCCACTGCTGACGTAAGCGTTGCTGTTCAACTTGCAACAATTTCTAGCACGTAGAAAGATTTATGGCAGTTCTAAGAGACCTAATATATTCCTAAAATAGGAGAACTTAGCGTCTGGTAGAGGTTTTGTGAAGATGTCAGCCACTTGTAGCTCCGTCGACACGTACTCCAACCGGACGTTCTTCTTTAGCACGTGGTCTCTTATAAAGTGATGCCTGATATCGATCTGCTTGGTACGCGAATGCAGTACAGGGTTCTGGGTAATTGAAATCGCACTTGTGTTGTCACATAGAATAGGAGATTCAGAAGCATCAATGTCATAATCCTTCAGTTGATGTTGAATCCAGAGGATTTGTGCACAACAGCTGCCAGCAGCAAGATATTCCGCCTCAGAAGTTGACGTGGCAATTGATGTCTGCTTCTTACTAAACCAAGAGATCAATCGATCTCCTAAAAATTGACATGTTCCACTTGTGCTCTTGCGATCAATCCTGCAACCTGCGTAATCTGCATCACTGTACCCAATTAGTTCAAAGCCGGAGTCTTTGGGATACCAAAGACCCACGTTAGGAGTACCCTTAAAATATTTCAATATTCGCTTTACAGCAATGTAATGCGATTGCTTTGGCTCTGCTTGGAATCTAGCACACAAACAGACAGCAAACATGATGTCTGGTCTGCTAGCAGTCAAATAAAGCAAAGAGCCTATGATACCACGATACAAAGATACCTCAATGGCAGTTCCAGCTTCATCTTTGTCCATCTTGATGGTGGAGCTCATGGGAGTAGCTGCTGCTGAACTGTTTTCCATTCCAAATTTCTTCAGCAATTCTTTAGTGTACTTCGCCTGGTTGATGAATATTCCATTCTCCAACTGGCGCACTTGTAAGCCTAAGAAAAATGTCAGATCCCCCATCATGCTCATTTCAAACTTGTCCTGCATAAATTTGGAAAACTTCTTGCACAGTTTGGGGTTAGTTGACCCAAAAATAATATCATAAACATATATTTGAACAAGCAAGACATGATTATCCTTAGCAAATTTAAACAACGTCTTATCTACTGTGCCTATTGTGAATTGATGCTCAAGCAAGAA
>KQ987934.1:220406-236822 GCA_001598015.1 Dorcoceras hygrometricum
TCTGATTCCTCACATTCTCCCCACCTTAAGAGATTTCGTTCTCGAAATCAAGGCAAACACAGGGAAAATTAATCAAACAATCAGAATACGAAATAGAAATCATATAATCCAAACCCAAGAGTTCAAGATAACTGGGCAATCAACAAACGACAACTAGGGAAGAACATAACCAGAAACCAAAAACTAATACAATATCTACTCAAACAGATGCGGCCACTCGTGCTGCATCTTCTCTTCCAGTTCCCAAGTTGCTTCTTCTTTGCCATGCTTGCTCCATTGGACCATCACCAACGGAACTACTTTGTTCCTCAGCTGCTTCTCCTTCATATCCAAAATCTGAACTGGATATTCAACATAACTCAAGGCAGAATCTAGCTCAACTTCATCGGTTCTCAACACATGGGACGGATCTGGCTCATATTTCCTCAACATTGACACATGAAAAACGGTCATGCATCGCTGCTAATCATCAGGCAGTCTCAATCGATAAGCCAATTGTCCAATTCGTTCAATAATCTCAAAGGGACCAACGAATATAGGAGCTAATTTGCCTTTAAATCTGAAGCGCATCACGCTTTTGAAAGGAGAAACTTTGAGAAATACTCGATCGCCAACCTTAAATTCTAACGGTCGACGCCTTCGGTTAGCATAGCTAGTGAATCTATCTTGTGCAGCCTTCATTCTACTCCGAATCAAATCAATCTGATCTTTCATATGCTGCACAAACTCAGAGGTAGAAAGCTGTCTCTCACCAACTTCTTCCCAACAAATCGGAGATCTGCACTTACGACCATACAACGCCTCAAATGGAGCCATTCCGATAGTCACTTGGTAGCTGTTGTTATACGAAAACTCAACCAAGGATAGAGAATCCTGCCAGCCACCACTGAAATCCATCACAGCAGCACGCATCATATCCTCTAAAGTCTGAATAGTCTGCTCAGACTGACCATCTGTCTGTGGGTGATAGGCTGTACTCATAGCCAATCTCGAACCCATCGCTGCCTACAAGCTCTTACAAAATCGGGAAGTGAATCTCGGATCTCTATCGGATACTATCAAAACTGGAACTCCATGCAATCTAACCACATGGTCGATATACAGCTTCGCCATTTTCTTCATTTAACACCTCACGTCATAGAGAATAAAATGGGCTGACTTCGAAAGTCTATCAATCACCACCCAAAATCGCATCGCATCCCCTACTCGACCGAGGTAGATGAGTCACAAAATCCATGGAGATGTGCTCCCAATTCCATTGGGGCACCTCAAAACTCTGAAGCAATCCACCATGTCTCATTCTCTCAGCCTTGACCTGCTGGAAATTCAAACATCTAGCAACAAAACCAGAAATGTCTCTCTTCATGCCTTCCCACCAATAGTGAGATTTCAAGGCATGGTATATTTTTCTCTCGCCCGGATGCACACTGTACTGACTACAATACGCTTCATTCATAATGTACTCTTTCAAATCGATCAAGTCGGAACCACCAATCTTCCTCGAAATCTCAAACACCCATCCGAGAAACAAAGAAATCATCAGACTGACCACTTCGGGCTTTAATCTTCAACTCATGAACATAAGGATCAGTCCTCTGCGCCTCCCTGATGTCACTCACAATCTGTGGTTCTACTTGAATCGAAGAAACCATAAAGTACTGATCACCCGACTGGAAACGGCAACCAGAAGTACTCAACTGCTCATAGACTTTAGAGACACTCAAAGACGAAAGCATCGCAGGCTAGGTCTTCCTACTCAATGCGTCGACAACTGAGTTCATCCGCCCAGGCTGATACTGAATCTCACAGTTAAAGTCCTTGAGCAATTCCATCCATCGTCGCTGCCTCATATTCAAATCTGACTGCGTGAAGATATATTTCAGACTCTTTTGGTCGGTGTACACCACAAATTCTTCACCATGTAGATAATGTCGCCAAATCTTCAAGGCAAACACTATCCCAGCCAACTCCAAATCATGAACAGGGTACCTCATCTCGTGAGGATTCAACTGTCGAGACGCATAGGCAATCACGTACCCGTTCTGCATCAGCACACATCCTAAACCATTGAGAGAAGCATCGGAGCACACAACAAATCCTCCGGATCCAGACGGTAGAGTCAAAACAGGAGCAGTAGTCAACTTCTCCTTCAACGTCTGAAAACTGTACTCGCTCTCATCAGTCCACACAAATCTCTTATCCTTCTGAGTCAACTGAGTCAAAGGCCTGGCTATCGAAGAAAAATTCTCTATAAAACGCCTGTAATAGCCAGCCAATCCCACGAAACTGTGGATCTCTGAAACGTTCCTAGGTCTCTACCAGTTAAGAACTGCTTCGACCTTACTCGGATCCACCTAAATCCCTTGCGCTGAGATCACGTGACCCAAAAAGATAATCCGATCAAGCCAAAATTCACACTTGTTGAACTTGGAGTACAATTGCGAGTCTCTCAATCTCTGCAACACCAGTCTCAAATGCTCCTTATGCTCTCTCAAGCTCCTCGAGTACACTAGGATGTCATCTATGAAGACGATCACGAATCGATCAATATACTCGTTGAAGACGCGATTCATCAAATCCATGAACACAACTGGGGCATTAGTCAACTCAAACGGCATGACAAGAAACTCATAATGCCCATATCGAGTCCGGAAAGCTGTCTTCGCAACGTCAACGTCTCTAATCCGCAACTGGTGATAACCAGAGCGCCAATCAATCTTCGAGTAAACGATCGATCCCTGCAACTGATCGAACAAGTCATCAATCCTCGGCAAAGGATACTTGTTCTTCACCGTCGCTTTATTCAGCTATCGAAAGTCCACACACATCCTCATAGACCCATCCTTCTTCTTCACAAAAAGAATCGGAGCTCCCCAAGGAGACACACTCGGTCTGATGAAGCCTTTCTCCAAGAGATCTCTCAACTGGTCCTTCAACTCTTTCAACTCTTCTGGCACCAACGGGTAAGGAGCTCTAGAAATCGGGGCGGTACCGGGCACCAATTCTATGCTGAAATCAATCTCACGTCTTGGAGGTAATCTAGGAATCTCATCTGGAAACACGTCGGGAAACTCTCGTACGATCGGAATATCACTCAACTCCAATCGCGGCTCTTGGGAACTGTCAAGCGCATAAATCATAAATCCCGCGTTATCCGGCGATAGCAGGCTAAACATCTCAATGGCGGACACCAGTGGAATCTTTGAGCACGAATCAGCATCGTAGAACTCCCACTTCTCACCCGAGTCAGGGCAAAATCTCACCACATCATGAAAACAATCAACCGTAGCCTTATAGCTAGACAACACGTCAATCCCCAAGATGCAATAAAAATCTCTCATTCCCAAAACAATCAAATTGGAAACCAAAACGTGCTCATCAAATCGAAGCACACAATCCACCACCACTTCATGGGACCACAAACTCACACCAGCAGGGGTAGACAAGGAAACAACATCACACAATGGGGAAGAACTCAACCCATGCTCACACACAAACATCTCAGAAATAAAGGACTGTGATGCACCAGTGTCAAATAAAACTTTTGCAGGAAAATCAAAAATAAATCATGTACCTCCAATCACCATGCCAGGCGTCTCCTCAGCCTGCTCTCTAGTCAAAGCGTTCGCCTGAGCCTGCTGTGGAATCTGGAACTGAGGTCTCTGAGGTGCTCCAAACCTAGACGGTCCACTAGGATGAAATCCAGATTGCTGAGTAGCAGCAGGAAACTGTGATCTCTGAGATGAACCACCAGCTAATCCCTGCTGCCAAGGAATCAATGACTGACCCCTCAACAGAGGACACACTCTAAGGAAGTGTCCTGGCTGTCCACAGTTACGGCAGGACCCCTGAACTCCACGACACTGCGAAGTCGGATGCCTTCCTTCGCACTGTCCACACGACATGCCACTAGAACCGCTGCCAAAACCACTGCCAGAACCAGAGGAACTCGAATCCGCCTTCTTCTTGAATTGTTTCCCTCGAGGTCGAAATCTCTGGCGGTTCGACTGCTGCTGCTGCTGCGACCCCTGAGGAGAATAGAAAGATTGCAACGCATCCTGAACAGACTGATAGGTTCGTCCAATAGTCGGCTGAATCGGAGCCTCAACCTCCATCAAACTCTCCTCAATATCCACTGCTCGGTTCACCGCATCAACATAGATCGCAGGCGAACTATACAATACCATCCGGTACAAATCAGGCCTCAAGCCTTTCAAAAACTTGTTCCTCTTTGTCCTCTCTTGGTTGGCAACGTGTAGTACATAGACCAAAAGCGCAGAAAACTATCGGGCATACTCAGCCACTCGCATGCTGCCCTGCTTCAGATTATCGAACTCCCGCTCCCGGCTGTTATAGAAGGACTTCGGGGTATACTCCTGTCGAAAGGCCTCACAGAAGCTCTCCCAAGTGATCACAGCCCCACTATCTCAAAGGATACGGGAAGTACCCCTCCACCAGCGTTGTGCATTGTCTCTCAGCTGCAACACCGCCAGCTTCAGTCTTTTCTCAGGAGCGTACTCCAAAGTATCGAAAAACTCCTCCATCTTAGCTAACCAAGCCTCAGCCATCGCACCACCCTCAGCTGCAGAAAACGTCGGAGGGTTCGTCCGCTGAAACCTAGCTAAGACCAACTCCATCCCGCCTATCTGTCTAGTAACATCCTCAAACCTGATGAACATCATCATCACTACCTGCCTAGACTCCTCCTCAGTGCGTCTAGTCGCCCTACCTCTTCCTCTTCTTGGCGACATCTAAACAAGTCTAGTGGTAAGATCTCACAGCAGATAGATATATCACGTAGACAGATAAAAGATCACATAAGTCACAGAGTCAATCAAAATCAAATCAAAACTCTGTGCCTGGACTCGAGTGTGATCAAAGAAAATCGAGCTTATCCCAGTTTAAGCTCTGATACCAAAAATGTCAGGCCCCGTGCTAATTACTCAAGATAATAGCACAATTAAGCACATAATCACGGGAGCGAAAAATCGGGCTTAAAAAATTTTCGAAATACTTTAGCCTGAACTTAAAATCATACATTCAAAATATTCATAATCAAAATATGAGTTGACTCAAACTCATACAAATCAGATAACAACAATAATTCTCAAATCAAATACAGATCCCCAATACATAGCGACACGGGGCATCCCCCGGTTCAATACATAAATATATAACTGGGACTCAAGGGAACGGGGATCGACCAGCTGAACCTCCACTCTGTCCATCTTGGTTACCTGAAACTCCTGCAAATGGGTAACACAGACCCAAACAAAACAAAGCAGGAAAACAAATACGAGGTCAAGCCTTAGTACGAAGAGCTAATCAAAATAGCTAATCATGAAACATGCTATAATCAATGCTATGAAATGCATGAGGGCTATCAAAGATCGGATAGCTAGACCAGCAAGTCAACTGGCAATCACATCGATCGAGCCTCTATACCACGCACAGCAAGTCAGCCGGTGGAAATCATCGGTCCGTGATCTTCAGGGCCCGTCAGCCCATCACAGCTCGATGGTCTTCAGACACGACAAGTCAGTCGGTCACCACTCCGATGATAGCGTTGGACTTTTCAGGCACGACAATTCAGTCGTCCAGTCACAATGTGGCTCTCAATCAGGTCATCAATCAATCTGTCAGGCTCAATATGTATGCATGTATGCCATCAATAATCAATGCAAAATGCATACAATAATTCATACGTGAAACAGAATGTACAATTCAATCAATTCAACAAACTGTAACACGTAAAATCATATAATCACATCAGCAGGTTCACAACATCAATCATAGTCATGTTCATGCTCTAAGATGCTAAATCTGCTCAATTCGTACCTTCAATCCTCAAATTATACCTCACAGATTCCTCAAATGCACGACAGGACTTCCTGGAAGCTGGAATCTATTTCAAAGCGTCAAAATCAGCTTAACTCAAGCATAAATCAGAACCTAAACACTCTAATACCTACGGCCAGAACTATACTCAAGTTCTAAACAATTCTACGCAGGTATTAGCTACTAGACAAAGCTCAATTCAACGAGAAATGCTCACCCCGAACCTTAAACCAGCAGGAGAACAACGAAACAGACTTCTCCAAAAAGCTTCGAACACCAGTAGCTACACGCTTCCACTCCAACGCTAATTCAGGGCTTCAAATGGGTAGCAATCGAAAGAGCAACTCACAACGAATCCAGCTCCACCAAAATCACTCAAATCATCGGCGGAGAACGGCGGCAATCGACGAAAAATAGGTCATGGTGAACTGTAGCTAATCGAGGGTTTGGGAAAAGAGATGAGAAATATCGGGTTCGAAATAATTCTAAGTGTCGATCAACACTCCTATATATATCTCTAAATCCACCAGCTGCTGCTCCTCTAATTCAGTCGTTGAGAAATGCTAAAGTAGAAATCTTATAACAGTAACCAGCTTTTGCTCTAAACAAAACTAGTCACAACAACCAGTCGCAACAACCAGTCGTTGCATTATCAAAAGAACATCAAAACGACACCGTTCCAACTAACTAAAACAACGTCGCAAGCTTCACCAGCTGACAACAGATCTCTACAAAAACCCACCAGTCGACTGGTTACGCAAATCAAGCCAAAACGACGACGCGTCAACTAATCCAAACGACGTCGTAATGATTACATAAGCATTGCTGCCAACAGATGGTCACCCAGTCGCAACGCATTCCTCACAACAAATCTCTCGCGACTGGTTCCTCAAACCATCGACTGGTCGCTTATTCTAACGCAACTGCTGAAACCAGTAGTCAACACTCAAAAATGTTGACCAACACGTGTCGTTCCCTCGATGATTCTCGCATAAGCGCGCCTGCTGCCAGCAGCAACCATCTTCAAACGCCACTACTGCCAGCAGATAACAACACGTCACGCCTACGTCATCTCTGTTGATTTAAAATCTACCTGACGAGAGCTACAGTAATGTTGACCAGCGTTGACTTCCTAAATTCGCTACGACTGGTGTCTAAACAATAGCGCAATGTCTGAATTAAAATGGGGAATCAGATTTCATTCTCAAAACCTTAAAAATTCATGCGATTAATTCCAAATCACTACGATTTATCACAAACCAAATTCTGATTCCTCACATACAACTCTGCATATTTATTCAAATCATAAGTTGTTTTAACAGGTAGGAAATGTGTAGACTTAGTCAATCTATCAATGATAACCAAAATTGCGTTAAATCCCTGAATGGTTCTGGGTAATCCTACAACAAAATCTATCGCAATATTGTCCCACTTCCACACTGGTATAGGGAGTGGTTTTAACATCCCAGCTGGTCTCTGATGTTCTGCTTTAACTTGCTGGCATGTTAAACACTCAGAAACGAATTTACAGACGTCTCGCTTCATCCCTGTCCACCAAAACAGATGTTGTAAATCTTTAAACATCTTTGTTCCTCCTGGGTGAATTGAATATGGAATATTGTGGGCTTCATTCATAATTTCTATGCACAAACCATTTGTGCGCGGTACCCAAAATCTATTCTGGTATTTCACAATTCCCCCTTCAATTGTATAAAGATTTCTTCCTCTGTCTTTGTCCTGCTTCTTCCATTTCTGCAGCTGATCATCTTTCCCTTGACCTTCTCGAATTCGATCCTTTAAAGCGGACTGGATTGTAAGTACTGATAAACTTGCTGCATTCTTCTTTGTAATTATTTCTAGTTCGAATGGATTGATTTCTCTTGCTAAAGGGATCTGAACAGAAATCTGAGCTAAACCCACGTTTCTTCTACTTAAAGTATCAGCTACTACATTAGCTTTACCTGGGTGATAGCTAATTACACAGTCATAATCTTTAACCAATTCGAGCCATCTCCTTTGTCTCATGTTCAGCTCTTTCTGCGTAAAGAAATACTTAAGGCTCTTATGGTCTGTGAAGATTTCGCATTTTTCTCCACAAAGATAGTGTCTCCAGATCTTTAATGTGAAGATCACTACTGCTAACTCTAAATCATGTGTAGGATAATTTTTCTCATGAACCTTCAGCTGTCTAGAAGCATAAGCGATCGCCTTCTTATCTTGCATCAAAACAGCTCCTAGTCCTATCTTTGATGCATCTGTATAAATTACAAAGTTTCCTTTCTCTGTTGGTAATGTTAAAACAGGAGCTTCAATCAGGGCTGATTATAATTTCTCAAAATTGGACTGACATTCAGGAGTCCACTTATACTTAACATCTTTCTTAGTCAAGGCGGTTAATGGAACAGCAATCTTGGAAAATCCTTCAATAAATATTCGATAATAACCTGCAAGTCCTAAGAAACTACGGACATCTTTTACACTCTTAGGCACAGGACATTCACGAACAACCTCTAATTTTGAAGGATCTACTTCTATTCCATTCTTCGAAATAATATGACTCAAAAATACAACCTTCTCAATCCAAAATTCGCACTTACTGAATTTCGCAAACAACCGCTTAGTCCTTAAGATCTGCAAAATTTCTCTAAGGTGATTTTCGTGCTCACTTCTGTTCTTTGAGTAAATCAGTATATCGTCTACACGATGACAAATTTGTCGAGGAAGGGTTGAAATACTCTATTCATTAAATCCATGAAAACTGATGACGCATTAGTTACTCGAAAGGGCATAACTAAAAATTCATAATGGCCATACCTGGTTCTAAAGGATGTTTTGTACACGTTTGCTTCTTTCACTCGTAGCTGATGATATCCCGACCTTAGGTCTACTTTTGAGAACACAACAACTCCTCGTAACTGATCAAATAAGTCATCAATCCTAGGAAGAGGATACTTATTTTTAATCGTCAGCTTATTCAATTCCCTATAGTCTATACAAAGACGCATACTACCGCCCTTCTTCTTCACGAACAGCACTGGTGCTCCCCATGGTGAAGTGTTGGGTCTGACGAAACCTTTATCCAAAAGATCTTGGATCTGCTCTTTCAGCTCTTTCATTTCCTTAGGGGCAAGTCTGTAAGGAGGCTTATAAACTGGGGCAGCTTTCGGTATTAAATCGATAGTGAATTCTAATTCGCGTTTTGGGGGTAAGCCTGAGACATCTGCTGAAATGACGTCTGGAAACTCTCTTACGACATGCACATCTTCCAAATTACCTTTCTTTTCAGATTCTAAGGATAAGACACTTACTAAAAATCCCTGGCATCCCATGCTTAAACACCTCTGGGCCCTAACGGCTGATATTATCTTGGAAGTACCATTAAAATTATCGGCTTTGAACAAAAATGAAGTTCCACTGGGTAATTTAATTTGAACAGACCTATGCTTAAAGTCTATAACAGCTGCGTATTTGGTTAACCAATCTATTCCCAATATGAAATCAAACTCAAGCATGGGTAATACTATCAAATCTGCGAAGACAATATTCCCTTGGAACTTATGTTCGATATTTCGCAATATAAAATTGGTTACAATGCTTTCTCCCGATGGAATATGAACACAATATCCTATCTCTACTTCTTCTGGTTTAATCGGCAGTTTCTTAGAAAATCTATCTGATACAAATTAATGAGTTGCACCAGAATCTAACAATGCTATTGTAGACATGCTGGCGACAGAAATCTTACCAGTCACCATGGTGGTATCTGCTGGAGCTTCTTCAGCGGTCATCACATATGCCCTACTGGTGATGAGTTGCTGCTTCTGGGAACAATTCCTTGACATATGGCCTGGCTTGCCACAAGTGTAACACACGTTCTGGCCAAAAAGACACTGGCCCGCATGGTTCTTCTTGAAAATAGGACAAGGAGGCCTATTCCCAGTATTTGGAACAGTAGATATGGGTTGAGCAGCAATCGGCCCTTTCCCTTGCGACCCTTGCTGATTGTTGTTCTGTTTCTTGAACTTTCTTTGATCATTTTTCTGGAAGGCTTGTCTTTTTAACTGCGTCTCCTCATCGATTGCTTTCCAGTCTTGTTCTGTCCGAAGAGCTTTATTCACAGCCGATCTATAATCCACGGGTTCTGCCAATCTAACATCATTTTTAATCATGGGCTTCAACCCGTTGATGAAATGGCGAAACATGACATCTGCATTTGTCCCAATCAGCGGAACAAAGTAACATCCCCCCTCGAATTTGCGGATATAGTCCCGCATCACCATCCCTTCTTGCTTAAGAGTTAAAAACTCACTCTGAACTTGTTCTCTCACGTCTATGGTAAAATATTGCTCGAAGAAGACCCTTTTAAATTCTTCCCAGGTGAGCATCTCCAAGTCAACTGTTAACTTGGCTCCCTCCCACCAAATCATTGCATCTCCTCGCAGCATATATATTGCACACCGAGGTCTCTCCAAGTCTGTCAGATGTAAGTACTCAAATATAACTTCTAATGACTTAATCCAACCTTCTGCTAATAAAGGATCAGTAGTGCCAGAAAACTCCTGAGGTCGCTGCCTCCTGAACCTCTCCTGAGGATCCTCTCTTCTAACTATTCTACTCGATGACTGACCATTCCCATTAGTGGTTTGGTCAACTAACCGTTCTAATAGTTGAGCCATGCTGCTGAGGACAGGGTTCATTCCCTCAGATTCACTGTCCCCTTTTGTATAACTTCTTCTTCCTCTACCTCGACCTGCCATTTCTGAAAACGTAGCCCAAAACCGCCACAGTTCTATTATGAGAGATTACTTTATGCTAGAACATAAATTAAAACTCACAAATTTAGAAGTGGATGGAGAGATTTGCTCAGACGGGAAGTGTGCTTATATCAAGGATCATGCTCTGATACCAACTGTAACGACCGGACTTTTCTTAACGAAATTTAGAAGTTTAGGGTTCGAATTGAAAGACCAAAAATTTTCGATCTTGTCTACATCATAAGTCGTTACTAATTTCTGGTTTTAATTGCAAATATAGGAAACTCGCAACTACTGAAATATACAACAAGCGAAACGGTGACGTATGCGGAAAGGATAACCAATATCTGATAAGCGCTTCCGTAAAAGTATAATATAAGACGAAACAGGTATCTACTGTTTAAATGTCTGTTGTAACACAAAAACATTACAACTGAAGTTTCTGAAGTACAAAACAAAAGCTGACGAAACAATGGAAAGACGTCCACGATTAACACCTCCTTCCTTTCTGTTCATCTCCCTCCAACTCCTTACTGATAATTACCTGCACTCAATGAAAATCTAGTGAACCTAAGGCCCAGCAGGTAAAATCTGGAATATCGAGGTTATAAAAACACAAAAAAACGATATTTGATACATAGCTGGAATCTGAAAGTTCTGAAAGCATAAAACAGTAACCAGTTCTGAAAACCTTTTTCTTTAAACTTTTGCAGAGCTGTGATTAAAATCACACTTGTGCTCTTCTTTCTTTTCTGAAATTACGGCAACACTTAAACATTTGGTCCAATTCGCTTGATCAAACTCCTGATATCAGTCTTAGCATAAAGCTCATGGTTGAAGGGGTATACAGATCCGTCAATCCGTAATCCTTATCCTTCCTGGTTGAAAGGTCACACGGTTCGTCAGCCGCACACTCACCCTTCCTCTAGGGACCCTTTTTGTCGTCATAACTTAAAACATTTCTAAAACAATGTTCTGCCCTTTCTTTTCTTTCGTAACATCTATTTTATTTTCTCTTGTACAATTTACTGATTTTCGTTGTTCGATGATGTTCTGGAAATGGTTGAGGATTCTCTGTAATACTTGCGAAGATGAAAACTGATAACTTTACTACTTGAATCTGTCAGTTAAATCGAATAATTCATTTAAATTGAAGTGGAAATGAATAAGGAATCAAATTCTGGATTTCGTTATCTGTTGAAGAAAATGAACAGTAACTATCTGATGAAGAAATTAACAGTAACTATCTGTTGAAGAAATGAACAGTAACTATCTTTTGAATAAATGAACATCGAAAGATGGGAACTATTCAAATACCTATTGGTCAATGTCGGAGTCAACGCAACTTAAATAAAGAATTTCAGTTGTTGAACAAACCAACAGCTGAGCACTGTTAAAACAACGCAACAGCTGACAGCAGATGAGTGCCAACGAGGTAATAGTTGTACATGAACTAATGCAACTGCTGACAACAACTGAGGATTAACAAAACAACAGCTGACGACAGTGAACATAAAGCAACAGCTGAACATGAAATAGTACAACGGCTGATCACAACTACTGAACTCGAATAATGCGACAGCTGACGACCGCTGAATACAAACAATAACATACAACAGCTGACCAACAATTGAAACAACTGATGAACATTAACCATGTTGTTAGGATAAAATTTATTAGTTTTGGTGATAACAAAATAAGACTAGTTGCTACTGGAAAATCAGCCGGTGAATTTTACAGGAGAACATTTTCTGTCGACGGGTTTATTTTCAGCAGATTTTCTATTCGGAGGAATTCAGTAGATGGAAGATCTCAGCAGATCAGTAGTTGGTTTGTTTTCAGCAGTTGGACTTCTCAGAGGTAACCAGCAGGTAGATTCTTCCAGGGCAAATCAGCAGCAGTTGCTTTAGTTGCAGGCGCAAGCATTTGAGAGTTAGCGTGTTTTGTTAAGGATTGCAAAACGACAGCATTTGGATTAGTCTAAACGACAGCGTTCAAATAAGTTGAAACGACAGCGTATTGGACTAGCGCTAAAATTCAGTCGTTGGAGTTTGCGTTGTTATTCCAGCAGGTGCATTCCTTAAAGGAAAATTAGCATACAGTTGTTTTTCAGCAGATGGCTACATTATTCTCTTGATCCAGTCGCTGCTTCTCTTAATCGTTGCAAACAGCCGATACATTATAAAAGGAAGTTATTCCAAGCGATCAGCTGGTGCATAATTTTTACGCATTGAAGCCATCAGTTGTTGCATACCTATCATAGGTTCAAGTCATCAGTGGTTGCGCATATAATGAATCGATTCAAACGTTCATATCAGAGGAAATCAAAGGTGGAGACTGAATCGTACATGTGTTTTAATTGAGGGAACAGTATCAGTACTATTCTAGGTAAATATTACACTATATCAGATAGCGGTTTAAGGTGTTTGCACAAATATGGAACGACGCCAAATTTTCTCTGACATTGTGCGACTTGCCTCTTGGTGGAGCAGGATTTACGGCGTACGAATTGACAAAAATTCAAAAGGAGATTTTGTTGCCTTTGAAGAAATTAATGACCGTTGAGATCGAAGACTATAAATAGCAGAAGTTTGGATTGAAGAACTCTCTCGCTCTCATTACTTTGCTGTTACGCTGCCATTTTTAAGAGCTATTCTCATATTGTATCATTCTCAAAAGGCTCAACATTCGAAGAAAATAAACGCTGATCTTCATAAGATAAACCTTCGAGTCATCTTCTGGTTCACATGTTGAATCGCGTTTCTACGTTTTAGAAACCAGAAGATTTTACAGTCTCAATAGTGTTGTATTTCATTGTTATATCATTCGATTGAGTCGTGCTCCTTAAAAGCCGTTAGAAAATTTCATTCACTTGTAAAACCAGCAGCTGCGTCTGCGCTTTAGATTGTGGTGTTGCTAGGAGTTCACCTGGAGCGAGGCTCGGTGATCGGGTGTTTGTAGAAGGACTACACGCATCAAATATTCTAGTGAAACCTTCATGAAAAGGAAGAAGGGGAGACGTATGATATTGATATCCGAACTTCCAGAAACAATTCTTGACTCTTGCTCTTTACTTTACGCATTTACTTATTCATTGAGTTATCAGTTCACAAATCAATTGGCCTTTTTCCGCACATACTTTGTTGGCCGAGAGATTTGATTAAATTGAGATCCTTAAATCTGGTAACTCAGATTTAAGTTAAGCAGTGCTTGTAAAACTGTTTTAAAAGGTTTCGAAAATTTGAAAATACCAAGAGCTCATTCAAACTGTTTTTCGAACCACATTGATCGTATTTTGGGACTATCACATGTAGAAGCTGCCAACAGCTGAATACAACACTTAGAATACTTTCAATATTGACATATCAGATGTTGGTTTAAGAACCAGATTTCAGACATAACCGTAGGGATGAACATGAATCACAACAGTTTCCTTTGTCTGAAGAATTCAAATATCTCAAGAAATTTCTGGAAATAATCGAATAAGCTACTTATGTGCTACTTCGATTAAATATCTAAATAACACTCAAAAACTACTGGACGAACATCATCAAACCATTTTCTAAAACATTTCTGGATCAAATTACAGTAGGAACGTACCTTTCATAAAAACAGATGTTGGATCTGTTTTGACAGATCCTAATTAAGTTTTGAATTACACAAAACCTATTATTGTGATTCTAACAATTCTACTTAAGTGCACAGGATTTAGGAACAAAGATGAATATCAGCAGGAAGAAGCTTATTGCGCAAAGAAGATAAGCTGATAAATATGTCCAGCAGTTGGTTTGGTATGGGCAGCTGGATTAGCAATGGAGACGTCCAAAGTTGAATCAGCTGTTCGTAATCAGCCAAAGTTGAACCAGCTGGAGCATAATCGTAGTGATGAACCAGCTAAAACAATGACAACCAGCTGCAAGCGCTAAAAAGCGAAGTGCGCTGGAGAATTGCGTCGAAGAAGAAGATTCCAATTATAAGTACTGTTGACGAATCTGTTAGCAGTCGCGATTATAAGTACTGTAGATGAATCTATCAACAGTCGCTATTCAAGAAGCAAGAAGAAGAAGAAGAATCGCAAGCTGGAGTTGGAGCGATGAAGAAATCAGCTGGAGCGCTAAAGTGTAGATGACATCAGCAGTGACGTCATCATTCAACAGGAAGCTACAGTGGAATAGAATCAGCAGAGAGCTTCACCAGCAGTTGATATTTGGAGTTGGAGCTGCAAAACGATGTCGCGTGAATAAGTTGGAACGACAACGTTTTGCATTCGCAAGAATCAGCAGGTAGCTTGCATCCAGACGCAAGAGAAGCGACGTCGTAGAGGAGTTTCCAGTCGCAAGCTACTGTTCACCAGCAGATACTTTTTGGAGTTAGCAAATAGCAAAACGATGTCGTTTACATAAGTTGATACGACAGCGTTTTGCTCTTGCGATGAAGATTCAGCAGGAAGACTAAAGGAAAAGGACACAAGTACTGTTCCCTTGTCGGTACTTTACAGAGGAGAGTTGCACTAAAATAGAAAGAAGACAAGATAGCCGTATGTAGCGCTGATCAGTTTTGGAAGCTATCCAACGGGAAGAAATTCTACAGAGCCTATATATTAGAGGCCTCGCAAATTGAAGAGGTGTTCTGAAGAGAGCCAGTGTTCGTCCAGTTGAGAGACGACGTTGGTGCAACTACATACTGTGGTAGATTTACTTTGAATAGACAGTGCACCAACAGAGGGAAAAAGAAGAGATAGACGAAGCAATCGACCGCCATTAGAGAAGAGCTTTTCACGAGTGTTGATTGCTGAGTCTAGATTAGCTTGTTAGAGCATGTCCCTCGTGTGTGAGAAAAACAGAGAGATGAGAGTTACAATGTATCAATCTCACACACCCGGATTCATTCACATCTATTTGTGAATGAATCTCGAAATATGTTCACAATTCCCGTCCAAGCATGAAGACGTAAAACTCTTGTGTATGTAGTCATTCACACAGCTGAGGCTGTTGTGCATTTGTGGAGTCTAGGAGTTCTCACAGCTGCTGGTTGTGGGATTGGGTCTGTACACGCAGTTGTAAGATCAAATCTTCTAGTGGAGCCTTCCGAGGTGGAAGAAGGGGAGATATAGGATGTTGATATCCGAACTTCCATAAACAAACCTGCTGAGTATCGTGTTCTTTAAGCATTCAGTATTGCATATTTACTTAGCACGCATACACGTTTATAGTTCAGCAGTTGCTTATATTTTAGCATACGCATAAACAGAATTCAGCACTTAGCATAACATTTCAGCAGCACACAAGCACAAGTCTCGAACAGATTTATGATTGTACAAAAATCTGTTTGAGTTTGTTTTAAAATATAGGATTCAGTTCTGGTATTTTCCGCATGATTTTTAAATCATACCAGATCTGTCTCCGGTGCTCTTCTTGTGTTGTTTTTAGATGTTCAAGAACAACGAGCTATTGCAGCTCCAAGCAGCGCTGAAAATTTTAATTGCTCATTTTAAAACCAGCGGCTGCTAAGTTTCCTTTGTTAAACCGGGACCAACAAGTGGTATCAGAGCAGGTTTGTTCTTGAACGAGCACTAATTTTAAAACACATGTGCTATGTTTTTAAGTATTTTAACTGTTTTGAGAAACTTATTTTATGAGGGCCAGATCTGTTTTTAATGTAGAACCGGTTTTTCGCTTGATAAACTATCGGGATGCGCGAGTCTCGGGCAGATACCAAGCTTCTATTTTCGTTGTGCTGTAAGATCACTTGGAGCGAGGCTCAGTGACAAGCACATGGGGCGAGATAGAAGAATGAAAAATCTGAGCTGTTCTCTGTACTGGTT
>KQ987934.1:241365-255673 GCA_001598015.1 Dorcoceras hygrometricum
AAAATAGAAAGAAGACAAGATAGCCTTATGAAGCGCTGAACAGTTTTGGAAGCTTTCCAACGGGAAGAAATTCAACAGAGGCTATATATATTAGATGCAACGCAAATTGAAGGTAATGCTGTAGTTCGTCCAGTTAAGAGACGACGTTGGTGCAACTACATACTGTGGTAGATTTACATTGAATATACAGTGCACCAACAGAAGGGAAAATGAATCTGAAGTGAAGCTGTCAATTACCATTCGAGAGAGAGCGTTATTGCAGATTGACAGTGGAGCTAGAATTAGCTTGTTAGAGCATTTCCCTAGTGTGTGAGAAAAACAGAGAGTTGAGAGTTTCATTGTATCAATCTCACACACCGAGATTCATTCACAAATAGATGTGAATGAATCTCGAAATCTTTTCACAGTTTCCGTCCAAGCACGATGACGAAAAACTCTTGTGTATGTAGTCAGTCACACAGTTGAGGCTGGTGTGCAATTTGTGGAGGCTAGGAGTCCGTACAAGTGCTGCTTGTGTGGGTGGGTCTGTACACGCAGTTGTAAGATCAAATCTTCTAGTAGTGGATCCTTCCGAGGTGGAAGAAGGGGAGACGTAGGACATTGAAGTCCGAACTTCCATAAACAAATCATTGTGTATTGTATTCTGTTATTCATTCAGCACCTGCATATTTACTTTAGCATAACAGCATGCACTTATATTCTCGCATCGCATACAGTTAGCACACAAGCACATTGAATAGTCTTAAACAGATTTATGTTACACATAAATCTGTTTGAGTTTGTTTTAAAATATAGGATTCAGTTCTGGTATTTTCCGCATGATTTTTAAATCATACCAGATCTGTCTCCGGTGCTCTTCTCGTGTTGTTTTTAGATGTTCAAGAACAACGTGCTATTGCAGCTCCAAGCAGCGCTGAAAATTTTAATTGCTCATTTTAAAACCAGCGGCTGCTAAGTTTCCTTTGTTAAACCGGGAACGTTTCTGGTTTTTAAGAACAGCCGAAGCATAACTTCAATTCTTTAAAAACTCATATATCATGCAAACATAATTGAATATATGATTTCACTGAGTGAGCAAGAAACAGAGTTTACTTTCTTGAATTCTTGAGCACAAATCACAGTAGAAATCCAGCAAATTATCAACACTCCGATCGTCTCCTTCGAAAATCTTTAAAAGGCTTTTTGTTGGGTTTCTTTGAGAGAGCACCGCTTAAAGAAATGTGTTTTGAAAGTAATGATGCATGAAGAAGCTAACATCCTATATACATATGATTGAAAATGCCTAAGGAAAGAAACACGATTAATCAATATGCAAAATCTTTTAAAAGCGCTACTCTAATTAAAACAAAATCTGATGCAAAGTAAAACCGAACCATTTTAGTTAAAAACAGAAGGATTCAATTGGCTTGCCATAACTGGCTAAACAGCTGCTGCACTTGTACTCCAACGTCTGAAATTCAAATAAATAGATTAGCATTTCAATGTAATCCCTCAACTCTTATAACTTTCTAATTGTGGCTCATAAAAATGGATGGGCGTTACAATATCAGTTTACAAACACTCAGTACAAGAGTACAACATTTAAACAAAACAAGTACTACCTCTTATAACTTTCTAATTGTGGCTCATAAAAATGGATGGGCGTTACAATATCAGTTTACAAACACTCAGTACAAGAGTACAACATTTAAACAAAACAAGTACTACAGCATACAACTGAATCCCACAAGCACATGGCATTCCCCGGCTGACAGTACTAGTACATATATGCTATACGCTAACTTGGACACTCTAACCACCTCCTGGGCCACCTCCCGCTGGGTCAAAGCCACGACCAGCAGAGAAACCTGGGAAACCTGAAACAGCACACAGGAAACAAACACCAGCCCCAGAGGGACATCGGGGTCAAACCCCAGTACGGAGAGAAACTGAAACACAACAATAGACAACAACAGATAAAATGCAGATGCTATGCATGAGGAACAGGGCAACAGCCGAAGGCTACAACCATAGCAGGGAGCCAAAGAACTCAGGCATAGATTAACAGCTGACAACAGATTCTGCAAAGATAGTGGCCACCGTGTGTGTACCAGCATATGGGAGTTACCCATTCATATCTACACCACACCCGATACCAGATACTACACAACTGCTCAACCTGCCGTTACCAACTCATGAACTTTGGTAGTTAACCACTCGGCCCATAGTGGCTAACTGAACCCAGCAGGGAGATGAGAGTGCGGTATTGCCGCTCGCCCTCGCATCCTGGCACGCAACAGAACAGAACAACAACACAAGGCTGAACTGGATATGATATATGCGTATGCAATGCAACAGCTTTCCATATAAATCACGAAATATATGCAAGCAACAACAATACAGAACAAACACAGCATTACACATAATATCCATGCCAAATCCACGTTGTAAAACAAGCTCACATCCGTATCTCAAAACTCTGTGCAACAATTACTACAATTACCACAGCATATTGCCACAATGACGTCCCGAGCACACAAATCTGCCACCTGCTCAACGGTAACATACAAAACCTCAGGGACCGAAGCACAGAAAAGCAACAGCTGGGAGCTTCCAGTGCTATCCTACTCCATCTAACTCAACAGAGAGCTCTAAACAACACAAGACAGTATCTGAACACTTACCCCAAAAAGATAGGAGCGAAATCCGACGCTTATGCTAACAGACTACACAAGTGAGATGTCTTCGTGCACCTCACCAGCTTCAAGCAAATGTCCGAAAGCTATATCCAAACGAAGCGTCTCAGCAAGATGAGTCCAACGCTACCACTCTTACTTCAATCGGAGCTATCTACCATTGGCAATCGAAGAATATAAGGTTTGGTGAACAATAGCTAGGGTATCGCGACGGAACATGCTATCAGGAAATATCTAAGTGTCGGGAACAATAATAGAGAACAAGGCCAAGCTCCCTATTAAATCTCACTGCTGACAGAAACTGGGAACAGATCCACCGACAACTTAAGTTATCACAACTGATATTCCCGCTCGCAAACAGATCTTGCAACATATCTCACTGTACGCCACAACAGCGATCACTTAAACTAAACGACATCGCAGATAACTATTGTTGCAACTGGACACGTCACCCGCTACTCACTGCTGAACAACTAACCAATATCTGTTCGCAACACAACAACAGATCTCTCACACAGTAGAGAACTAACACAAATCACAGCTGAGTATTCTTCGCTAATCCAAAACGCTTTCTTTCCAACTAATCCAAACGACGACGTACTAGAACCCGCTACTGAAAACACGCTAGCACGCTCTCTACTGCTCAACGACAACTGATCCCGCTACGACTGCTGAATACAACCATTCAGCGACAACTGCTGACGTCACCACTGCTGAACGCTAGCACCAAGCGATGATCCAACACTCACTACTGAACAGATTCCGTGCCAACTCTAAATTTCCAAACTGTTCTAAGGACTAACAAAACCCGATAGCTTCTCCAAGCACCTCAACGCAAAGCTGATCTCAAAACTGATCACCCAGATTCGATCACACTCAAATATGATCTCAATAAAACTTGATTAATTAACTCAATTAATCTCATCACCTTTTCGGGTCTCACAAAGACTCATCGGCTGCCAAAAAGATCACCACAGACTCAGTCATGATTCATCAAACCAGGAATCCACGAAGCTCAAGACTCAGCTAAACAGCTGGGAATTTCAAACTCATGGCACAGCAACTCTGCTGGCAGAACATAATCTCCGTAGCCACGTGCAGTACCAAAGGCACAACATCCAACTCAACACGCTGGTGCACTAGCTCGTGAGAGTGTGAGAGCTACCCACACCATCCCATAGCAGTACAACCGAGAGTGTGGGAACTACCCACTCCGTCTCATAGCGGTACATTCTAGAGTTTGGGAGTTACCCACACCATCTCCAACCTGCTCAACAGTAAAAAATCTGGTACTCGCGGATCAACCACAAACGGCTAGCAAAGGTACATGCTCAACAAAAAAAAAACTTCTAGCAAAGGATAACAAGGAAGGAGCTCAATTACAACAGACGGCCAACAAGGGATATAGGCTCAGCAACAACAAACGTCTAGAAAATAATCCCAAGGGAGGAGCTCGAGATGTCATTCCTGTATGCAGAAAAAATAGCTTACGATATAACAACAACACATATGCAAGCAATAACAGAACACAGCATACATACGGCACAACATAACAGCACGCATACAGATATATCGATGTCTATCTCAAAGCTGTAAACATGAGCACATGCGTACTTTGTGCAGATCTTACCCGATACCTCAGCACAACTCACAGGTGAAGCAGACGCACTCCCTGCTCCGCTCAGCCAACAACTCAGGGCCAGAAGCTCATGACAAGCCACAAGGGAGGCTCTAATCTGTCGAGATACCTAAGAAATCATCACTGCCTAAGCTTACACAACTCATGATCGAGGCCTCACAATTCAGAACAACTAGGGCTTACGACAGAGCACTAACCAGCTCAAAGGTAACTGCCAAGAACAGAAACTAACACCAGCAAAACAGGGTACGTGAATCGAAGCTCAACCCAGTCGAAAATCGTGAAACCTAGTGTAATTCCTAGAAATTCCTGAGTACGAAGAAATGAGTGTATGGCTAGGGGGAAAATAATTTTAGGTGATTACATGTCATTTTATATGATTTATTTATGATTTTATGTTGCATGGTATGCATGTGTTGTTTTTCACCCTGTTTGAGTTACAGACGCGTGGACGAGATTAGGGCCGGCCGGAATGAAAATAATTTGAGATTTTTAAGTTAGTGGATTTTTAAGAATGAAATTATTTTATTTTAAGCAAAAATTTCTGAAAATTTGAGTTTTATGATTATTTTGGAGGGGAACCCGTTTTCGCCTATACGGGCTGGTATATTGAGTTTTAAGGTGTTTTAAAATATGAGGAGGCCTTGATTTTGAAAATATTTAATCTTTAAAGCCAAGATAGAGTTTTAATTATCTTTTCAATTAATTAGAGAGCCAAGCATGTCATTTTCTCCCCTTTTTCCTAATTAAACCCACAGGGATCAATTGTGTCACACATTATTTTTAATAACTCACAATTTACACTCAACCTAGCCTCCACAACACACACCAGCCGTCCCTCTCCTTTCCCCATAGCACAAGTTTCGAAAATCTCAAGTTGTTGGTGAATTTTGGTGATCCAAAGCCGGTGGTGCTCCAAAGCCGGTGGTGCCCCGATCTCGCATCTACAACGTCGGTAACTCGCAGATCTCTACTCCAACCAAACCAGGCATGTAATATCGATTATTTTTCTAACCATTTAAGCAATATTAAACTGTTTTTAAAGTTTAATTCATGAATTGTATGTGATTTATTCAGATCTATGCACCATGTTTGAGATCCATGCATGAATCATGATTTTCAAAACGTATTTGATTCGTTTCTTGTGATGATTCGGTAATAGTCGGTTCATGGAGCTAGATTTTGGTCCAAGGGTGGTCCAGGTAGTTATTCCATCGATTTGGATCAGGTAGGTCCAAACGGGAAGCGATTTGGTTAAGGAATGAATTAGTTATGAATTGGCTCTCGCGTGCGTAGGGTTTGTGTTGGGCCGACCGGTCTAAGTGAACCGGATGGTTCGGTTGGGCCGGGGTCGGTCCATCGAGTCTTGAGTCAAAATGTTTTAATGTTGACCCGAGTTATTTTAATTATGGACCTGTTATTTTTAATTTTAAGTCGAATGTCCAGTTTTAAAGTAAATAGCCAGATGTTTTAAGATTGAGTCAAACTTTAAAAATAATTAAAGTTATGTTTATTTTTAAGTTTTTAGTCAAAATTAGAGTATTTTGATTTTTAATTAAGTCAAAATTGATTTCTGGATTTTAATTTGGTCAAAATTGACTATTGGGGGTCAAAATTGAATTAAGTTGTCATTTTAAAGTCAAAATTGATTTTTTAAGTCAAAATTGATATTAAATTAGTCAAAATTATTCTTGATTTCTAAAGTCAAAATTTAATTAAAATAGTCAAGATTTGAAAAAGGGTGAACATTCGATTCATTGAATAAGTTAAAAGCGATGTTTAGTCCAGTTGTACTGGGCCGGATCTGAACCAAACCTTGACCTATGTATAAAAAAATGTAGAAGCCCGTAATTGTATATTTTATATAGGTAGTATGCTATGTACGTAAATGTTTTAAAGGAAATGATTAAATCTACATTAACGGGCTAAGCTTTTAAACCTGCATAATTTTACGAAATGCATGCATCATGAATGTTTTATGAATGTCAAAGGCATGTTCTTTTAAAAGACAAAACCCGAGGGATTGAATGATTTGTGACAACTTATGATGAGGGGATGCGGGATACCGGGACCTTTGAACTTCTGTTAATGTATTATGAGTTTATGGATACATGTGTTGATATCATGGTAAAGTGGCAGCATAGAGGTGTGACATATAAGGATCTCGGCTCGTGGTCAGGTGAACACACCGCCACGTACGTTGGTTTATAGATTGATCAATCGACTATGGTCACACTACAGGATACGACTCATATGTTTTTCATGTTACGTTATGTCATGCCTTATATGTTATATGTTATGTTATGATATGAAATATATGAAGCAATGTTTTAAGATCATGCACGCATTCATGCTTTTAACGTTATTTTATTACAAGTATGTGCTTGCATGCGATTTTATTAGTATGTACTTTGTTATAATATAACATAGAGCTGTTAGAGTAGATGTCCTGAGCATGCAGATGGATAGTGACCTGGTGATCTATCGAACTACCCTCGTTCGTACTTTCCAAGTGGTTACTATTTGTCGAGTGGATTAACTCCGAGGTCTTGGTTGTACAGATTAGCCCTCATTACTCGGAACGTCATTGGGACTCTACTTGATAGGTGCCTCACTTTGACCCGTTTACCGACTCAGTTGGGGTCATTAGGTGGCGGGATTGGTTGAGGTCCCGATGCATGTAGGAGTCGATGCTTCGTTGTCGAGGATTCACCGCTCGCCTTTGTGCGTGGATATCCTATGCTATCTGAGGAGATAATAGTGTGATAAATCTCTGGCCAGAGTACTGGATGTATTTTAGGTAAATGGGTTTATCTAGTAACACACGCGATGTCACTAACTCCGAGATGTATGCATGGTTATTGGATCTCTAGCGACTCTCGTTTTACCAATGGTCGTTGATCTGATCGGGATATATGTGTTGAAAGGACCGTACTGTACGCTAACCATGACCGACTGGTTCTTGCAGGCACTATCAGTGATACCTAAGGGATCATGGGGCGATGTTGCTAGGCGCTTTACCATGATCCGATGGGCTAGTCCGAAATTGTGGTTTCGAAGTCACACATGTTGTGGGCCCACGGCTAGCTGTATCCCTGAACCATTGAGAGTCATACAAGTACTGTTTTATCAATTCCCGCACGGAATTTAAGCTCAATTTGTTGAGCATAGGAGGAGGAAGGATGGAAGTGCGACTTCCTAAAGGTCAACAGGGGTCAAAATACATTTTCGCTAAACTTTGGGCTAGTTTGACTATCCTTGAAACTTGGAGGGGCCAAACTGCTATTTTGGACTAGGTGGTTCGAAAAATTGTTTTCACATCATAATACTCAGTTTTGTAAACTGTGTAGATCGGTCCGATCTGATCGTCGACCGGGATTATGATGGAGCCACGGTGATGTAGTTGAACCGAATGTTCATACGGGACTGGGCCTGACCCAGGCCCATTGGGCCGGTTCAAGCCCATCACAGGTCTATATATACATGACCTAGGGTTTGCATGACACACTCTACACTTCACAACCCTAGTAGCCGCCTCCCTTCCCCCTCTTCTCCCACTCACGGCCGCCGCCCCTTCACGCGCGACGTCGCCCGTCGCACGCCCACTGGCCGGTGCCCATGCGCGCATGTCGCGCACGGTGGCGCGCGACCCCGCCGCGCCCTCTCGGCGGCGCCCATGCGCGCATGTCGCGCACGGTGGCGCGCGACGCCGCACCCACTGGCCGGCACCCGTGCGCGATTATCGTCCACGGTGGCGCGCGACACCGCCGCCCCACCTGCGCGAACTGGTCGTGCAAGTGGCCGCCCCCGTGTGCACACGTTGCGCACGGTGGCGCGCACGACGTGCGGCGCGGTGGCTGCACGCGTGCGGATATTGGGCCTTTTAGGTCGGACCAAAATTAAATTTTGGAATTCTTGAGATTTTTTGGCCTAAAATTGTTTTAAGCCCAATTTGATACAATTAAAATGACAAAATAAGATTTTATTTATAAAATATGATTTTATATTTAAAATGCGATTTTGTTGGAAATTATCAAGTTTTATTTGATTATTTTATTTATGTCGATTAATTGAATTGATTGATGTTTGGGATGATCGAGAGCAATGCCCAATATGTTAGGTGTATGCTAGGTTTTACAAATTTTGGTTGTAATATTGTTGATTTCAATTTCAAAGTGGGTCGTTCCCACCCCTTTAAATTGTACCCCTATTTGTCATGACTATTTAAATTTAAATATTAGACTTAGTGGGAGGACTTTTTGAAGATGGTGGACACAATGATCAAAGATATTGAAGATCGAAGGTTTGTAAAACTGGAAGCTGATATAATAGGATTGCATTTGCATACTGCATGTCACCTAGGATTGGACCTAGATCCGTGCTTGGCAACCACGGATCGCATAGCTCTCGCTTATCGATCATCCCATTATATATACGTGATATATATCAGTTGAATCCACGATTTTGAATTTGATTTAAAATTATTGAGACCAAATTTCAAAATTAAAATCCCTCATTTTAAATTTGATTTAAAATTTATATCAAGATTAAAAGTTTATTCGATAAATTAAGGTGAATTTAAATATTGTTTAAAATTTCCTACCTTCCATCAAAAATGGGTGTACGCCGATGCTACCCGTATACATGGCCCGACTCATATTATTGAGGGGGTTATGTATGCCGGAAAGCTGTACATGCCATTGACACTTGCTGTGAGTTGGTTGGAACTCCCTTTAACGTTGGCTCATATTATTGGGGACGTTAAGGGGACCGTCCATCACAACTCATCATTGATGGGTCATCTTGACACGTGATAGTAATCGGCGTCATATTATTGGGCCCTTACTGGATGTGAGGTAAATACATAGAGGTTGCACCTGGTGCAATTGGGCTCTACCTTTTGAGGGTCATGGTTGGCTGATATTATTCGTGACCATGATTTCTTGATTGGACTCTGTGTACCCACTAAGGAAACTTGCTTTCTCGATTTCATTATAGGGTGGTGAAATCGTTAAAATAGTGGGAGGGTAATTCATAAAACTAAATGACCATGTTTTATGTCTTAGCGTTTTTCATGAATAGTTAGTATTGCATGTCTGTTTTCCTTTTAGTATAAACTGCTATTATCATGTCTTCAATCAATAATCCACTTGCTGCTATACTGGATAGCAACAAGTTCACTGGTTTGAACTACCAAGATTGGCTTCGAAACCTCAAGATTTTCTTGGCTTCGGAGAAACTTCTCTACACGCTAGAGAAGACCCCTCCGAAGGAAGCCCCTGTCGATGCCAGTCCTGAGGAGCTGGCAAAGCTGGACAAATGGTGGGACGACGAGCTTAAGGCACGGTGTTATGTGATAGCATCGATTTCTAACGAATTGCAGCGGCGTTTTGAGAAGACGGAGTATGCTGCTGGCATACACCTTCATCACAAGGAGCTATATTGGGAGAACTCTCGGACTGAGAGGTTCACTACTGTCAAGGAGCTCATGACAAGCCGCATGCGCGATGAGACTTCGGTCCGCGAGCATGGGGTTTGTATGATTGGGCTCATTGAGAAGCTAGTGGGCCTTGATATCACACTTCCACATGAGCTGTCTGTGGATCTGCTTCTCCTCTCCCTCCCTGCTGCATTCGACCCATTTGTGGTCAAATTTAACATGAACAAGCTGAAAGCCACCCTTGAAGAGGTGGTGAACATGCTTGTCGTGTTCGAGGGGACCATAAAGAAGGACAAGCCCGTCCTCCTTATGGTCTCTTCTTCCTCTGCGAAGAAGGGGCCCAAACGCAAGGGTAAGAAACTTTATGCCCCTGCAAAGAAGGAACACCAAGAAGCCAAAGGCAAGGACTTTAAAGCCAAATAAATCTGAGGATGTTTGCCACCACTGCCACAAGCCTGGGCATTGGAGGAGGAACTGCAAGGAGTACCTTGAGCAGTTGCGAACTGCAAAAGGTATGTTCTACATTGAAATAAATATGTCTCTTAATTCGACTTCTTGGGTACTTGATACCGGATGTTGATCTCATATCTGCAATGATTTTCAAGTAATGACAAGAAGCCGACGTCTTAGAGAGGGTGAGACCCACTTGAGTCTTGGCAACGGAGCAATGGTTGCTGCTGTAGCTATAGGAGATGTTTATTTGTTTCTGTCTTCAAATTTTAGGCTGTTATTGAGAAACGTTTTATTTGTTCCCGAATTAATAGAGAACATCATTTCTTTCTATTCTTGATAGTGATGGATATTCTTGTCATTTTGCCAATTCGATTTGCAATATATACAAGAATGAATGTTTGATTGGAATTGGGGAACGCGAAAACGATCTATACACCTTAAAATTAAAAGAAGTTCCAACTCGCGATGTGGAAACACATACAACAACAATTAAAAGGAGAAACGATAGCTTGAACCCGGCACAACTTTGGCACACTAGGCTAGGTCATGTTTCCTTGAATAGGATGAACAAGTTGGTTAGGAGTGACATGTTTGATATGTCAGATATTAACTCCCTACCGACTTGTGAGTCTTGTCTCAAGGGAAAAATTACTAAAAAACCCTTTACGGGCAAGCCTGAACGTGCTCAAGGCCTGTTGGATTTGATCCACACTGATGTGTGTGGCCCACTTAGCATTGGTACTAAGTACGGTCACACATACTTCATCACCTTTACCGATGATTACTCTAGGTATGGGTACTCGTACTTAATGAAGCACAAGTCTGAATCCTTTGAAAAGTTCAAAGAATTCAAGGCTGAAGTAGAAAATCAGTTGGGGAAAAGTATCAAAACACTTCGATCCGATCGAGGTGGAGAATACTTAAGTACCGAATTTCAAGACTATCTTAAAGAAAATGGGATTCTCTCACAGTGGATCCCTTCGACCACACCACAACTCAATGGTGTAGCGGAGCGTCGTAATCGAACCTTGATGGACATGGTTCGATCTATGATGAGTTTCACTGAACTTCGTACCTCGTTTTGGGGCTATGCGCTCCAAACGACGGTAATGTTGTTGAACAATGTCCACACCAAGACAGTGAATAAAACTCCATATGAGATATGGATGGGCAAGCCGCCCAAATACTCATACTTGAGTATTTGGGGATGTCCTTCTTACGTGAAGCAGACAGTGGGAGATAAGCTGGATAATAGATCCATCTTATGTTACTTCATTGGGTATCCAAAGAATTCTATTGGATACTACTTCTACTATCCCAATGAAACAAAATTGTTTGTTTCTAGAAATGCCACCTTTCTGGAAAGGGAATTTCTACTTGATAGAAAAGGCAAGATAGTAGAACTCGAAGAGGTTCGAGAACCAACTAAAGTACCAAGTGAATCTCCCGCATCTCAAGATCCAATACCAGAAATGGACGCACCTAGAAGATCTGAAAGGGTTCCTAGGGCTCCTGTTAGATATGGTTTCATCCTTGAAGATATCATAGTGATAAAACTATTGGATGTGATCCAAGAACTTTCAAGGAGGCAATTTTCGATGCTGATTCTAATTTGTGGCTTGAATCAATGCAGTCTGAGATTGACTCGATGCATTCAAACCAAGTTTGGACTCTTGGTAATCCTCCCGAAGGAATAGTTCTTATTGGGTGTAAATGGATATACAAGAGAAAGCCTGGGCCTGATGGTAAGGTACTGACCTACAAGGCACGACTGGTCGCGAAAGGATACACTCAAAGACAAGGTGTTGACTATGATGAAACCTTTTCACCAGTCGCAATGTTCAAGTCAATTAGAATCCTAATAGCCATAGCCGCATGGTACGACTATGAGATATGGCAAATGGATGTGAAAACTGCGTTCCTTAATGGAAACATTAAGGAAGAGATCTATATGACGCAGCCTGAGGGTTTCACATCTGTAGGAAGTGAGCATAAAGTATGCAAACTTCAGAGATCGATCTACGGTCTCAAATAAGCATCGAGAAGTTGGAACCTGAGATTTGATGAAATAATTAAGGAATTTGGTTTCATCAAGAATCCCGAGGAGCCATGTGTGTATAAGAAGGTAGTTAAAAATGCTGTGACATTCCTTGTACTTTATGTTGACGACATTCTACTCATTGGGAATGATGTAGCAATGTTGCAGTCAACTAAAGTGTGGTTGTCTAGTAGATTTTCGATGAAGGACATGGGTGAAGCATCCTATATTCTAGGAATACAGATCTATAGAGATAGATCGAAAACGATGCTCGGACTCACCGAAGCTACCTACATCGATACCATACTTAAGTGGTTCTCTATGGAAAAGTCCAAGAGAGGACACCTACCTATGTGCCATGGGGTCACTCTATCTAAGTCTATGTGTCCGAAGACTAATGAGGAGATAAAGAGTATGACACAGTGCCATATGCCTCGGCAATAGGTAGTACTATATATGGCATGATCTCAACAAGACCGGATGTCGCATATGCTCTGAGTGTCATGAGCCGCTACCCAGCCAACCCCGGCCAAATGCATTGGAAGACTGTGAAAGATATTCTTAAGTACTTACGAAGGACTAAGAATATGTTCATGGTCTATGGGTATGGTGAACTGAAATTGGAACGCTACACTGATTCTAGCTTCCAATGTGATGTGGATGATTCGAAGTCAACCTCCGGATTTGTATTCATGCTCAATGGTGGTGCTGTCTCTTGGAAGAGTTCCAAGCAAGACACCATCGCGGATTCAACCGCTGAGGCTGAGTACATCACAGCATCAACTGCTGTGTCAGGCCCCGTGCTAATTTATAACAATTAACACAAAATCAACGCAAAAACACGGAAGCTTAAAATCAGGGCTTAAAAATTTTTCGAAAGAAATGGGCCTGAACTTCAAATCATTCCTTCAAAATATTCAATACTCAAAATATCAGTTAACTCAAACTCAACCAACAAGTAACCATAAAAATCAATTCGAAAGACAGATCCCCAAATACATGATAACACGGGGCATCCCCCGGTTCAATACATATCATAAATAAACTGGGACTCAGGGATGAGGGGATCGACCAGCTGAACTTCCACTCTGCCCAGCTTGGTTACCTAAAGCTCCTGCAAATGGGCACGCAGACCCAAACAAGACAAAGCAGGAAAAACATGCACGAGGTCAAGCCTAAGTACGAAGAGCTATCAAAGCAGATAAACATGCAACATGCTACAAATCAATGCTATGAATGCATGAGGGCTATCAAGAAATCGGATAGCTAGACCAGTCTATCAACTGGCAACTCAAATCAAGCCTCTATACCACGGTCTATCAACCGGGAAATCATCGGTCCGTGATCATCGGGGCCCGTCAGCCCATCACAGCTCGGCGATAAACTCTCGTATCCGGTAGTCACCGCTTCGACGATAGCATTGGACTTTTCGGGCACGACTCAAGAGTCGTCCAGTCACAACGTGGCACCCAATCAGGTAATCAAATCAATCTGTCAACGGCTCAAGATGAATGCATGAATGCCATTCGATATCAAAGCATAAAGCATACAATGCATAATACGTGAAATAAAGCATAACTCAATCAATTCCATAATTCAATTTCACGTAAGTCACATAACCACAATTCACAACATCGATAACTAGCCATGTTCAAGTTCAACTGCTAAGGGCTGCTCAGTCGTACCTTAATTCCTCAATTTACCTAACAGCTTCTCCTGGCTCAAATCACGCAGCAGGAACTTCCAGGAAGCTCAAATCTGTTACAGCATAGCTAATAACTTAGCTCAATTCAACTGCCCAAAACGCTAATCCTACGACCAGAAGTATAATTCAATTCCTACACTTCCACGCAGGCATTAACTACTAAAAACCGAGCTCAAATCTACAAGAATTGCTCACCCAAAAGCTCACGCTAGCAGCAGAACGCACGCACAGGCTGTCCTCAAAAGCTTCGAAGTCCAGCAGCTACGCGTTTCCACCTCCAGCGAAAACCAACTTCTCAAATGGGTAGCAAACGAAAGAGCTAAGCAAGGGGAATTCAGCGCCACAAAGATCTCCAAAA
>KQ987934.1:262972-283548 GCA_001598015.1 Dorcoceras hygrometricum
AAACGTCTATAGTAGCCGGCCAATCCCAAGAAACTGCGGATCTCTGAAACATTTCGAGGTCTCTCCCAGTTCAGAACTGCTTCGACCTTGCTAGGATCCACCGAAATCCCTTGTGCTGAAATCACGTGACCCAAAAAGATAATCCTGTCGAGCCAAAACTCACACTTGCTGAATTTAGCATAGAGTTGCGAGTCTCTCAATCTCTGCAAAACAAGTCTCAAGTGTTCCTTGTGCTCTCTCTTGCTCCTCGAGTACACCAAGATGTCATCTATGAAGACGATTACGAATCTATCGATATACTCGCTGAAGACGCGATTCATCAAATCCATAAAGACAGCAGGGGCATTCGTCAATCCAAAAGGCATAACAAGAAACTCAAAATGCCCATATCGAGTCCGGAAGGCCGTCTTTGCCACATCAGCGTCTCTAATTCGCAACTGGTGGTAACCAGAGCGCAAGTCAATCTTCGAGTAAACAACCGATCCTTGCAGCTGATCAAACAAGTCATCAATCCTCGGCAGAGGATACTTGTTCTTCACCGTGGCCTTATTCAACTGTCTAAAGTCCACGCACATCCTCATAGAGCCATCTTTCTTTTTCACAAAAAAAAACTTCTCAAGAGGTTTCCAACGCTACCAAGAACTCGAAAAACGGAGGTCGGAATCAACGGAAAATAGCGATAGAAGGTGACGGTGAACAGTAGCTAAAATCGAGGGTTTCGAGTTTGAGGATAAGAAATATCAGGTCTGGAATGCTCTAAGTGTAACTCAACACTTATATAAATATCCTCTACTCAAAAGCTACCAAACAAGTCCAACACCGACAAAAACAGATATCTACTACTCAAAAATCGCCCAACAGATCTCGCACAATGCAAAAGCAAACCAACGTTCAGCGTATAAGCACAAAACGACGTCGCATGAGCAAAACAGATCTTAGCGCTAAAAGCAACAGATCTCACGCCCGCGCGCAACTCCAAAACGACGGCGTATAGGCACTAGATCTTCTTACGTCACCCGCAGACTTGCTTACGTCGTCAGATCTATCGCGCAATTCTCGAATGAACGCTACACGCTTCTAACGACAGATCTGCTTACGTCATCTACCAGACCTGATGACGTCACCCTCAAGCGCTGCCAGATCTTTCGCTACGACTCAAATGCGATCACCATCTAGCAATGCTTACGTCACACAAGAGCTGCTTACGTCATGAGATCTGAATTTCAAAAGAACAACGCATTCATTTGTCACGTTCTTCTCGACCACCAGGTCTCTCCAGAACGACACCGCTTATCCAAATCTTACGATGCTTTACGAAACGCTAAGGAGAAACAGATCTCATTCAAAATTCCAACAATACACGACCAGATTTCACACGAAAACATCAACTAAAATCTGGACAATTCCAACTAAAGATCTAACTATTTCCAAATCAGATTTCATCAAAATTCGAAATTCCAAAATTTCAATTCTTAATTCTCGTGACTAATCTATCTCAAATTTCGATTAATCACTAAATAGAAATCTGAATCCTCACATGCTGCTAAAGAGGCAGTTTGGATAAGGAATTTCGTCCAAGAGTTGGGCGTTATCCCTGAAGGAGTTGGTCCAGTCCCGGTGTACTGTGACAACACGGGTGCCGTTGCGCAAGCAAAGGAGCCTAGGTCTCACCAAAGATCCAAACATATACTGAGGAAATACCACATAATCCGGGATATTGTAGAAAGAGGTGACATAGCAGTCGAGAGAGTCGCCTCTGCAGACAACATTTCTGATACATTTACGAAGCCCTTGCCAGGACCGTTGTTTGAAAAACATCACGAAACAATGGGACTGCGTCTGTTGAGTAGTTGGCTTTAGGGCAAGTGGGAGATTGTTAGAGTAGATGCCCAACTAGCCAACTTGTGGCGTGTGGGTTCTTATTGACTCTTTGTATAACGATCTTTATTTATGAAATTCGTATTCTTTTATGGCATTCTTTATTTTAATTATTTTATAATGTTAACAATTGTGTTGGATAAAGACATAGAATTCACCATAGTGTATGTTAGATGTGATAGTGGATATGATGGCTATCATGAAACACATCTAATAGTCAATGTGTATTCTAAACTGACCTAGTGATCTATCGAACTACCCTCGTTCGCACTTTCCAAGTGGTTACCATTTTTCGAGTGGATTAAGTCCGAGGTCTTGGTTGTACAGATTAGCCCTCATTACTCAAAACGTCATTGGGACTCTACATGATAGGTGCCTCACTTTGACCCGTTACCGACTCAGTTGGGGTCATTATGTGGCGGGATTGGGTGAGGTCCCGATGCATGTAGGAGTCGATGCTTCATTGTCGAGGATTCACCGCTCGCCGTTGTGCGTGGATATCCTATGCTATATGAGGATATAATAGTGTGATAAATCTCTGACCAGAGTACTGAATGTGTTTTAGGTAAATGGGTTTACCTGGTAACACACGTGATGTCACTATTTGATCTCCGAGATGTATGCATGGTTATTGGATCTCTAGTGAATCTCGATTTACCAATGGTCGTTGATCTGATCGGGATATATGTGTTGAAAGGACCGTACTGTACGCAAACCATGATCGACTGGTTCTTGAAGGCACTATCAGTGATACCTGATCCAGTGATACCTAAGGGATCATGAGGCGATGTTGCTAGGCGCTTTACCATGATCTGATGGGCTAGTCCGAAAATGTGGTTTCGGAGTCACACATGTTGTGGGCCCACGGCTAGCTGTATCCCTGAACCATTGAGAGTCACACAAGTACTAGTTTCTTGATTCCCGCACGGAATTTAATCTCAATTTGTTGAGCATAGGAGGAGGAAGGATGGAAGTGCGACTTCCTAAATCTCAACAGGGGTCAAAATACAATTTCGCTAAAGTTTGGGCTAGTTTGACTATCCTTGAAACTTGGAGGGGCCAAACTGCTATTTTGGACTAGGTGGTTCGAAAAATTGTTTTTGAATCATAATACTCAGTTTTATAAACTGTGTAGATCGGTCCGATCTGATCGTCGATCGGGATTATTATGGAGCCACGGTGATGCAGTTGAACCGAATGTTCATATGGGACTCGGCCTGACCCAGGCCCATTGGGCCGGTTCAAGCCCATCATAGGTCTATATATACATGACCTAGGGTTTGCATGACACACTCTACACATCACAACCCTAGTAGCCGCCTCCCTTCACCCTCTTCTCCCACTCACGGCCGCCGCCCCTTCACGTGCCGCCGCCCGTCGCGCGCCGCCCGTTGTCGTCGCCGTCGGACTTGTTCCGACCGTCTCGACAAGGAGATTCCGTCCGTGAAATACTCGTCACGTTTTCTAGTGCAGACTAACGAAGGGATCGAGATTTCAGTCGTGGACCGGATTAGGAGAACGACAATCTCCTACTGTTGAAGTGCCGATTTCCTCGTGAAATTGGTCAAAGCCAGGCGCCTAGACGCCAGCAAGGTACCAAACTAAACATCATATGAATGCTTATTTGCTGTATCCATTATGTATTGACGTTCCCGGTGAAAAATTTTAAATCTTCCGCTGCGCCCCGGGAGCGGGATCCGGATCCGCCGCTGCGCCAAAAAGAGCATGATGAGCCTCTAGGCTCACTAGGTTTAAATGATGCAGGTGACAATCCTGCTGAGTTTACCCCGACTGGCGATGAGGACCTCTGAGTGCCTGCTGCAGCAGTACCCCGTGACCACCTTTATGTTTCAGTTCTGTTATGATACATTTTTCAGATGTTGGTTTTAAACATGGTCACTTTCAGTATTTTTACTCAGTTGATTTTTATTCCGTTTGGATGTTTTAACGATTTTAAATATTCCTTTATTTATGTTTGAATTATGGGTGAGAAAATGATTTAGAAATGTTTTAGAAGGGAACGAGTCATACTTTAAGTTTATGTTTTCCGCACATGTTTTAAAAAAAAATTCTAGAGTCTGGTTCGTTTCACCTAGCTCATGCAGCTCCTCAGCGATTCCTCCGTCCAGCCTCCTCTCGACTCCAAACTGGTACTAAAATGTTGCCCCTGAAGAGAAGTTTCCAATCGAGGTACTCTCTCTCAAAACTGACCGGCCAATCTCCGGAAATCTATAAAATACTGGGACGGGTGAACACTAACCTCTAGGGTTTGGAAATATCTATCGGGAGCTTCCAAAAGAATACATAGAGAAGTGTGGTTAAAATTGACTAAGTGTTGGTCAGCGAGAGGGTATTTATACTCACTGCTCAATAGCTCACGGCTACAGTGATTTCAGTTCAGCTCAAGCATCTTCACTGTATTCACTCCAAGAAAATAACCCATCTTGCGCATACAAATCAGCTCTCATCTGTTCAGCATCGTACGCTGTTCAGCTGTCATGTGCACTTCTGTTTACAACCAAAATCAGCTTTCGTGAATCATATCATACCGTGCTCCAACACACAGGTCAGCTCTCGTCCCCTACTCCAATAGGAGGATCGATCAGCTCTCTCCAAAGCTGACCCTCACTAAAAGATTTCGTCCAAATCTGAAAACCACGAACAACTCTTGTCTACACTATGCGTCACCATCAGCTTGCGCCCAAGCTGATTTCACCCACAACACAGCACAGCACCCGTGATCTGATCCCCCAGCACCGGGCATCCAGAACATCTCTAAGCTGAATACAGCTTACACTAATTCTCCTAAGCTGATAGCTAAAACACTGCTTTCGCTAAACAGCTCACAAGATACAATTCAGCTCAGCGCTCAAACCTGCTGTTCAGCTCAGAACTATTATGCCCAAACCAGCTCACACCAAAAATGGTCTTGGTTTAATATTAACATCCACCAGCAACCTCTAAGCTGGAACCAGAGCATAATGGAACTAATCACACTACAACAGCAACGGTTCGTCTCACAACCTCAGCAGAGTTGAATACAGCAATACCCTTATACCTAGTAGTTGTACCAGATCTGGCCCAACTAATCAGTGCTTGAAACCATACTCCAAACAAAAACTGCTCTTCTCCATCAGCTTTCTCCAATATCTGACCACATTGACAGCTTGCGCCACGCACAGTAGTACAGGCCACACTAGCAGACCACAACACGCTAGCACAGGGTAACCTGCACAGTACCACAAAACAGCTTGTGCAGTCTCAGGTCAGATCACACCCTAACAAACAGCTCAAGATGTTCCATCCGGCATACGACCACAAAAACAACCCGTGATGCTCTCATCTCGCAGAAACTGGCCAGATAACGCACTGGCCAGCTTACGCATTCTGGATAGTTCTCATCAAGGCTGAAACCATAAACAGCTTCTAACCTAAGCTGAAGACCACAACAACACTGGTCTGCACAGGACGATATTACCAGCTTACGCCTAAGCTGATACCACTAAACAACGCGGCACAACCCTCGTTTCTGTGATCAGCACAGAGCATTCAGCTCAGCTCTAGTACTCTCATCGATGCTGATCTAAACTGCAACCTGAATCAGTTTCTTCTGTCAGCATAGCACAAAACAAAGGATCAGCTCACGTCTGAGCTGGTCCATCTCAACTGATACTCCCTAAGCTGATTAATCTCGATTAGTTAATCACTAATCTGGACTGATTGAGCCACTAATTACCTCGACTAATTACAGTCCTAACATTCTCTCCACCTTAAGAGATTTCGTCCTTGAAATCAAATGCAACAGTCTTTAAACACCAAACCAGGTCACATCACACACCAACTGCATTCAGGAGAGAACTCAGAAGAAGATGAGGCTACTCTAGCCATCTCTAGATTGCACTGCTCAGGTAACCTCTTCTCTACCACACCAAGTCCAGTGCACTGATACCCATGGTATGGTCTGCACCTCAATGGTTTCTCATCTCTATCCAGACTCTCACCGGAAAAAAACAACACATAACAGGGTTCGCTCCTTCTCAACTCCATCAGTCCTCAACAACACAGAAAGATCTGGCTCGCGTTCCCATGGCTTAGACATGAAACTCCTCATGCGTCAACTACAACTCAGCCGGAATCCGCAAACTGCATGCCAAAGATCCAATTCGCTCAAAAAGTTCACAAGGACCGATGGCATTAGGAGCTAACTCACCCTTGCCTAAATATCTCTACACGATCTGAAAAGAGAAACTCGCAAATCACACGATCTTCTACCCGAAACTCAACACAACATCTCGCAGGAAATCCCTAAAAGCTGCATGGTCTGCTCAGATTGGCCATCTGGTTAGGGTGGTATGTTGCTCTGACCGCCAAATATAGACCTCAAAGTTGCCTGTAAGCGCTCCAACATCGGTAAGTAACTCGAAAATCCTTGCTGGACACGATCAAAACCCGCACATCATGCGAAATAACCGCAGTACAACTTTGACATCTTCTGCAAACTTCAGCCAAACTAAAGAAACTTAGCAGGGACAAACTCCAATCTTTGACCCACTATTACCCGAATCGTCTCCCAATCATGACCCTAACGAGGAAAAAGGGTAACTAAACCCCTAGTCTCGAGCTTCCACTTCCCAAAGAAGCACACAACAACGCAGAAGCATCAGAATCACGCTGCAAATCTTTTGCACAACAAGGTACTATCAGGGCAGGAACAGTAGCCAAGCATGCTCCAAGCGGACTACAGCACAGCCTAGATTACCCAATTACACAGTAAACTCGGACTGGCACAGCATACGATCACGGTAACTTTAAGCTGCTACTCAGCCCAGAACATCCATCTCAACTCATAGCTGAAAGCTCCACTCAACACAAACCACTCTGCCTGCACAGATCAGCACGACAAAGATCAGCAAGAATCTATGTTACTACTCAGCTCACAAGAGCCTAAGGTCAGCTTACGATCTACGTCCGGAGATGTCATCTAAGTTGATCCATCTTACTTCGACTCCAAGGCCTCTCATGATGCATAGACCAGCTCATACCATCATCTGATGGATAGACTCTTATCCACTTCTCCAAGCAACAGTTCCCTATCTCACTGGGTTAGCTGCAGCATCAGCCTGGCTATCGTCGAAATTTCCTCAATCCAATAGGTGCACAACAACAAAGGAACTATAGAAATCAAAGCAGTTCCTGGCACCAACTCAAAGCTGAAATCCATCTCTCGTTCCCAAGTCAAGTCCAGCAAACTCATCTGGAACTATATCGGGGAACCAACAATCCACAGGGATGTCCACAAAACCTTCTCCTCAACCCAACCATATCAGTCAACACTATCTCCTGGGACAATCTAACTCACACCGGTAGGAGTATCAAAGGACACCACATCACACAAGCCAGGTGGGGTAGACTCAACCCACATGCAAACACAGTCATGCAGAAACACACATGTGTGTTGTTCTCGTGTCAACACAAAACTCACGCAGGATAACCCAAATGCAAAGCAAATACCTGCGATCATTCATTCGACAAATCATCAGCTTGCTCCTTCGACAATGCATTCACTTGAGCCCACTGTGGTCTCGAGTGCTGGGATTGAGAAGGTCCTATGAATGTAGATGCTTTCGACAGCTGGAAAACTGATTGTTGGGGCTGAGCAGGGGGATGTGGCATTCATGAAGAACCTCCAGAAGGACCCTGCTGTGATAGGTTAGAATGTTGTCAACTAGCAGGAAGACACACTCTCACAAAATGTCCAATCTGCCCACAAGTATTGCACGCGCCTCGTACTCCAGGACACTGGGATGCCTTATGCCTACCTCCGCACAGACCACAGAACCAAGACTTCGAACTCTCTCCTCCAAAACTATCCGAACAAGAAGAACTCAAACCTATCCTCTTGAATTGTTTCCCTCGAGGCTTGAAATGAGTATATCCCTTTAGGTACAGGATGAAAACCTTGTCCATCTGTCGGCTGAACCCGAGTTTGCGCATCCAAAAGACTCTCCTCTATGTCTACCGCCCTATCCACTGCCTCAGCATAAGTCGAAGGAGAACCAGCTAGCACCAACTGAAACAAATCTGGTCTTAAGCCTCTCAAAATTTGTTCTGCTTCGTCCTCTCTTGGTTAGCAACATGAGGAACACACGACAGTAAAGAAGAGAACTGTCTAGCATACTCAGCTACTCTTAGATCTCCCTGCACCAGGTTATCAAATTCCCTCTCCTTGGTGTTGTAATATAATTCTGGAGTGTACTCCTGGTGGAAAGCAGTACGGAAACTCTCCCAAGAGATCACTACACCCATCTCTCGCATGGCTCGGGAAGCACCCTTCCTCCAGCGCTGTGCATGTTCTCTCAACTGAAGGACGGCCAACTTCAATCTCTTCTCATCAGAATAGTTCACTGTATCAAACAGTTCCTCCATATGCTCTAACCAACCCTCGGCTATCATACCACTCTTTGATCCATCAAACTTGGGGGGATTAATTCGCAGAAATCTAGCTATAACCAACTCTATATCATCAACCTGTCGAGTCATTCCAACTCAGCCTCGGTCCAATCCAGCTAAACTCCATCTCGTCAACTTGTCGAGTCAGACGGCGCAAAGGAACACTAGGTTGAGGTACTACCTGAAACGAAATAGACTCTACTCTTTTATTTTTTAAAACATGTGCGGAATACTTAAACTTAAATTGTGGCTGGTTCCCCTTTAAAATCGTTTCTGAATAATTTTCTAAAGAAATACTTTAAGCATAAATAAAGGAATATTTTAAAAAGTTAAACAACCATACTGTACAAAATCAAATAAATTCAACTGCGTCAAAATACCAAAAGTAAACGTGTTTAAAACCAACATCCACTGTATCAACTCAATATAACTCTTCTGTGGTCAACGGGTACTGCTGCAACAGGCGCTCAGATGTCTTCATCGCCAGTCGGTGTAAACTCAACAGCAGGATCATCACCTGCACCATTTAAACCTAGTGAGCCTAGAGGCTCAGCATGCTCTATCGTATATCATAGAAAAGTACATACTAATAATATCACATGCAAGCACATACTTGTAATAAAATAAAGTTAAAGACATGAATGCGCGCATGATCTTAAAACATTGCTTCATAAATTTCATATCATAACATATCATATAACATATAAGGCATGACATAACGTAACATGAAAAACATATGATTCGTATCCTGAAGTGTGACTGAACTCGATTGATCAATCTATAAATCAACGTACGCGGCGGTGTGGTTCACCCCGATATCACACGAGGATCCCTATATGTATATGTTGTCACTTCACCCCGATATCTCACGAGGATCCATAGGCTGCCACTTTACCACGATATCACACGTAGATCCATAAGCTCATAATTTGCCACTTCACCCCGATATCACAGGAGGATCCATAAGCTGCCACTTCACTATGATATCACACATGAATCCATAGGCTCACATACATCATCATAAGTCACAAATCATTCAATCCCTCGGGTATTGTCCTTTAAAAGATCATGCCTTTAACATTCATAAAACATTCATGATGTATGAATTTTCATAAAATTATGCAAGTTTAAAAGCTTAGCCCGTTAATGTATATTTAATCCTTTCCTTTAAAACATTTACATACATAACATACTACATATATAATTAAATATACATTTACGGGCTTTTATATTTTTATACTTTGGTCGAGGATTGATTGCGGGGCCTGGCTCACCACTTCTAGGCTAATCATCGCTCTTTACATAACCGATGAAACGAATGTTCACCCTTTTTTAACATTTTTGCCTAATTAAATTAAATTTTGATTTTTTAAAATCAAGGCTATAAGTGACTAATAAAAATCAATTTTGACTTCTAGAAATCAATTTGGACTTATAAAAATCGATTTTGACTTTTAAAATCAATTTAAATCGATTATGACCCCAAAAGCCGATTTTGACCAGATTAAATCAAGAAAATCAATTTTGACTTAATTAAAAATCAAAAGACTCCAATTTTGACTAAAGATTTAAAAATAAACATAAATCTAATTATTTTAAAAGTTTGACCCAAATTTAAAATATCTGGCTAATTTTTTTAAAATTGGACCTTTGACACAACAATTAAAATAACAGGTCCATAATTATAATAACTTGACCAAATTTTTAAAAACATTTTAAAATATTCTTAAACATCAAATAAAGTCATCCACGAACTTTGACAGCCCTAAAACTCAAAATCTTAATTTTCACAAAAACGACCCGACGAGGCTCACTACGAGCGAAAAAAGGTAAAAATCATTAAAAATCTATTTTTTAACAAAATCACTCCCTGTTCCAACCCACATCACCTAACTCAATATAATAGTCACTGGAACAAACAAAACTAAAAAAAGATTCAATATGTGACCAACTCGATGCCCGCAATGACACTGCTCGTGCACAGACTTCAACCAGGACATGTTCCAGCCATAAAAATCATAACTAATTTGTTTCTCAACCAGATCGCCCCCAATTTGGACCTACGTGACCCTAACGCAATGGGCTATCCCCAGAAATCAACCTCAAGCACACAGACCACAAATATCCGCTTACCCGAACCCAACAACTCTACTGTCGGGCACATACGACAAGCCAGGACACATGCTTATTAGAAAATTCATAACTAATTCATTACTTAACCAAATCGCTTCCCGTTTGGACCTGAGTGATCCTAACTCAATGTACTAACTACCTGGACCACCCTTGGACCAAAACCTAAGCCCCATGAACCGACCATGACCGAAGCATCACAAGAACGAATCAAAAACGTTTTGAAAACTATGAACGACTCCAAACTGGTACTAAAATGTTGCCCCTGAAGAGAAGTTTCCAATCGAGGTACTCTCTCTCAAAACTGACCGGCCAATCTCCGGAAATCTATAAAATACTGGGACGGGTGAACACTAACCTCTAGGGTTTGGAAATATCTATCGGGAGCTTCCAAAAGAATACATAGAGAAGTGTGGTTAAAATTGACTAAGTGTTGGTCAGCGAGAGGGTATTTATACTCACTGCTCAATAGCTCACGGCTACAGTGATTTCAGTTCAGCTCAAGCATCTTCACTGTATTCACTCCAAGAAAATAACCCATCTTGCGCATACAAATCAGCTCTCATCTGTTCAGCATCGTACGCTGTTCAGCTGTCATGTGCACTTCTGTTTACAACCAAAATCAGCTTTCGTGAATCATATCATACCGTGCTCCAACACACAGGTCAGCTCTCGTCCCCTACTCCAATAGGAGGATCGATCAGCTCTCTCCAAAGCTGACCCTCACTAAAAGATTTCGTCCAAATCTGAAAACCACGAACAACTCTTGTCTACACTATGCGTCACCATCAGCTTGCGCCCAAGCTGATTTCACCCACAACACAGCACAGCACCCGTGATCTGATCCCCCAGCACCGGGCATCCAGAACATCTCTAAGCTGAATACAGCTTACACTAATTCTCCTAAGCTGATAGCTAAAACACTGCTTTCGCTAAACAGCTCACAAGATACAATTCAGCTCAGCGCTCAAACCTGCTGTTCAGCTCAGAACTATTATGCCCAAACCAGCTCACACCAAAAATGGTCTTGGTTTAATATTAACATCCACCAGCAACCTCTAAGCTGGAACCAGAGCATAATGGAACTAATCACACTACAACAGCAACGGTTCGTCTCACAACCTCAGCAGAGTTGAATACAGCAATACCCTTATACCTAGTAGTTGTACCAGATCTGGCCCAACTAATCAGTGCTTGAAACCATACTCCAAACAAAAACTGCTCTTCTCCATCAGCTTTCTCCAATATCTGACCACATTGACAGCTTGCGCCACGCACAGTAGTACAGGCCACACTAGCAGACCACAACACGCTAGCACAGGGTAACCTGCACAGTACCACAAAACAGCTTGTGCAGTCTCAGGTCAGATCACACCCTAACAAACAGCTCAAGATGTTCCATCCGGCATACGACCACAAAAACAACCCGTGATGCTCTCATCTCGCAGAAACTGGCCAGATAACGCACTGGCCAGCTTACGCATTCTGGATAGTTCTCATCAAGGCTGAAACCATAAACAGCTTCTAACCTAAGCTGAAGACCACAACAACACTGGTCTGCACAGGACGATATTACCAGCTTACGCCTAAGCTGATACCACTAAACAACGCGGCACAACCCTCGTTTCTGTGATCAGCACAGAGCATTCAGCTCAGCTCTAGTACTCTCATCGATGCTGATCTAAACTGCAACCTGAATCAGTTTCTTCTGTCAGCATAGCACAAAACAAAGGATCAGCTCACGTCTGAGCTGGTCCATCTCAACTGATACTCCCTAAGCTGATTAATCTCGATTAGTTAATCACTAATCTGGACTGATTGAGCCACTAATTACCTCGACTAATTACAGTCCTAACATTCTCTCCACCTTAAGAGATTTCGTCCTTGAAATCAAATGCAACAGTCTTTAAACACCAAACCAGGTCACATCACACACCAACTGCATTCAGGAGAGAACTCAGAAGAAGATGAGGCTACTCTAGCCATCTCTAGATTGCACTGCTCAGGTAACCTCTTCTCTACCACACCAAGTCCAGTGCACTGATACCCATGGTATGGTCTGCACCTCAATGGTTTCTCATCTCTATCCAGACTCTCACCGGAAAAAAACAACACATAACAGGGTTCGCTCCTTCTCAACTCCATCAGTCCTCAACAACACAGAAAGATCTGGCTCGCGTTCCCATGGCTTAGACATGAAACTCCTCATGCGTCAACTACAACTCAGCCGGAATCCGCAAACTGCATGCCAAAGATCCAATTCGCTCAAAAAGTTCACAAGGACCGATGGCATTAGGAGCTAACTCACCCTTGCCTAAATATCTCTACACGATCTGAAAAGAGAAACTCGCAAATCACACGATCTTCTACCCGAAACTCAACACAACATCTCGCAGGAAATCCCTAAAAGCTGCATGGTCTGCTCAGATTGGCCATCTGGTTAGGGTGGTATGTTGCTCTGACCGCCAAATATAGACCTCAAAGTTGCCTGTAAGCGCTCCAACATCGGTAAGTAACTCGAAAATCCTTGCTGGACACGATCAAAACCCGCACATCATGCGAAATAACCGCAGTACAACTTTGACATCTTCTGCAAACTTCAGCCAAACTAAAGAAACTTAGCAGGGACAAACTCCAATCTTTGACCCACTATTACCCGAATCGTCTCCCAATCATGACCCTAACGAGGAAAAAGGGTAACTAAACCCCTAGTCTCGAGCTTCCACTTCCCAAAGAAGCACACAACAACGCAGAAGCATCAGAATCACGCTGCAAATCTTTTGCACAACAAGGTACTATCAGGGCAGGAACAGTAGCCAAGCATGCTCCAAGCGGACTACAGCACAGCCTAGATTACCCAATTACACAGTAAACTCGGACTGGCACAGCATACGATCACGGTAACTTTAAGCTGCTACTCAGCCCAGAACATCCATCTCAACTCATAGCTGAAAGCTCCACTCAACACAAACCACTCTGCCTGCACAGATCAGCACGACAAAGATCAGCAAGAATCTATGTTACTACTCAGCTCACAAGAGCCTAAGGTCAGCTTACGATCTACGTCCGGAGATGTCATCTAAGTTGATCCATCTTACTTCGACTCCAAGGCCTCTCATGATGCATAGACCAGCTCATACCATCATCTGATGGATAGACTCTTATCCACTTCTCCAAGCAACAGTTCCCTATCTCACTGGGTTAGCTGCAGCATCAGCCTGGCTATCGTCGAAATTTCCTCAATCCAATAGGTGCACAACAACAAAGGAACTATAGAAATCAAAGCAGTTCCTGGCACCAACTCAAAGCTGAAATCCATCTCTCGTTCCCAAGTCAAGTCCAGCAAACTCATCTGGAACTATATCGGGGAACCAACAATCCACAGGGATGTCCACAAAACCTTCTCCTCAACCCAACCATATCAGTCAACACTATCTCCTGGGACAATCTAACTCACACCGGTAGGAGTATCAAAGGACACCACATCACACAAGCCAGGTGGGGTAGACTCAACCCACATGCAAACACAGTCATGCAGAAACACACATGTGTGTTGTTCTCGTGTCAACACAAAACTCACGCAGGATAACCCAAATGCAAAGCAAATACCTGCGATCATTCATTCGACAAATCATCAGCTTGCTCCTTCGACAATGCATTCACTTGAGCCCACTGTGGTCTCGAGTGCTGGGATTGAGAAGGTCCTATGAATGTAGATGCTTTCGACAGCTGGAAAACTGATTGTTGGGGCTGAGCAGGGGGATGTGGCATTCATGAAGAACCTCCAGAAGGACCCTGCTGTGATAGGTTAGAATGTTGTCAACTAGCAGGAAGACACACTCTCACAAAATGTCCAATCTGCCCACAAGTATTGCACGCGCCTCGTACTCCAGGACACTGGGATGCCTTATGCCTACCTCCGCACAGACCACAGAACCAAGACTTCGAACTCTCTCCTCCAAAACTATCCGAACAAGAAGAACTCAAACCTATCCTCTTGAATTGTTTCCCTCGAGGCTTGAAATGAGTATATCCCTTTAGGTACAGGATGAAAACCTTGTCCATCTGTCGGCTGAACCCGAGTTTGCGCATCCAAAAGACTCTCCTCTATGTCTACCGCCCTATCCACTGCCTCAGCATAAGTCGAAGGAGAACCAGCTAGCACCAACTGAAACAAATCTGGTCTTAAGCCTCTCAAAATTTGTTCTGCTTCGTCCTCTCTTGGTTAGCAACATGAGGAACACACGACAGTAAAGAAGAGAACTGTCTAGCATACTCAGCTACTCTTAGATCTCCCTGCACCAGGTTATCAAATTCCCTCTCCTTGGTGTTGTAATATAATTCTGGAGTGTACTCCTGGTGGAAAGCAGTACGGAAACTCTCCCAAGAGATCACTACACCCATCTCTCGCATGGCTCGGGAAGCACCCTTCCTCCAGCGCTGTGCATGTTCTCTCAACTGAAGGACGGCCAACTTCAATCTCTTCTCATCAGAATAGTTCACTGTATCAAACAGTTCCTCCATATGCTCTAACCAACCCTCGGCCATCAAACCGCTCTTGGCTCCATCAAACGTGGGAGGATTCATCCTCTGAAATCCAGCTAAAACAAACTCCATCTCGTCAACTTGTCGAGTCAGACGGCGCAAAGGAACACTAGGTTGAGGTACTACCTGAAACGAAATAGACTCTAGAAATTTATTTTTTAAAACATGTGCGGAATACTTAAACTTAAATTGTGGCTGGGTCCCCTTTTAAAAAGTTTTTGAATAATTTTCTAAAGAAATACTTTAAGCATAAATAAAGGAATATTTTAAAAAGTTAAACAACCATACTGTACAAAATCAAATAAATTCAACTGCGTCAAAATACCAAAAGTAAACGTGTTTAAAACCAACATCCACTGTATCAACTCAATATAACTCTTCTGTGGTCAACGGGTACTGCTGCAACAGGCGCTCAGATGTCTTCATCGCCAGTCGGTGTAAACTCAACAGCAGGATCATCACCTGCACCATTTAAACCTAGTGAGCCTAGAGGCTCAGCATGCTCTATCGTATATCATAGAAAAGTACATACTAATAATATCACATGCAAGCACATACTTGTAATAAAATAAAGTTAAAGACATGAATGCGCGCATGATCTTAAAACATTGCTTCATAAATTTCATATCATAACATATCATATAACATATAAGGCATGACATAACGTAACATGAAAAACATATGATTCGTATCCTGAAGTGTGACTGAACTCGATTGATCAATCTATAAATCAACGTACGCGGCGGTGTGGTTCACCCCGATATCACACGAGGATCCCTATATGTATATGTTGTCACTTCACCCCGATATCTCACGAGGATCCATAGGCTGCCACTTTACCACGATATCACACGTAGATCCATAAGCTCATAATTTGCCACTTCACCCCGATATCACAGGAGGATCCATAAGCTGCCACTTCACTATGATATCACACATGAATCCATAGGCTCACATACATCATCATAAGTCACAAATCATTCAATCCCTCGGGTATTGTCCTTTAAAAGATCATGCCTTTAACATTCATAAAACATTCATGATGTATGAATTTTCATAAAATTATGCAAGTTTAAAAGCTTAGCCCGTTAATGTATATTTAATCCTTTCCTTTAAAACATTTACATACATAACATACTACATATATAATTAAATATACATTTACGGGCTTTTATATTTTTATACTTTGGTCGAGGATTGATTGCGGGGCCTGGCTCACCACTTCTAGGCTAATCATCGCTCTTTACATAACCGATGAAACGAATGTTCACCCTTTTTTAACATTTTTGCCTAATTAAATTAAATTTTGATTTTTTAAAATCAAGGCTATAAGTGACTAATAAAAATCAATTTTGACTTCTAGAAATCAATTTGGACTTATAAAAATCGATTTTGACTTTTAAAATCAATTTAAATCGATTATGACCCCAAAAGCCGATTTTGACCAGATTAAATCAAGAAAATCAATTTTGACTTAATTAAAAATCAAAAGACTCCAATTTTGACTAAAGATTTAAAAATAAACATAAATCTAATTATTTTAAAAGTTTGACCCAAATTTAAAATATCTGGCTAATTTTTTTAAAATTGGACCTTTGACACAACAATTAAAATAACAGGTCCATAATTATAATAACTTGACCAAATTTTTAAAAACATTTTAAAATATTCTTAAACATCAAATAAAGTCATCCACGAACTTTGACAGCCCTAAAACTCAAAATCTTAATTTTCACAAAAACGACCCGACGAGGCTCACTACGAGCGAAAAAAGGTAAAAATCATTAAAAATCTATTTTTTAACAAAATCACTCCCTGTTCCAACCCACATCACCTAACTCAATATAATAGTCACTGGAACAAACAAAACTAAAAAAAGATTCAATATGTGACCAACTCGATGCCCGCAATGACACTGCTCGTGCACAGACTTCAACCAGGACATGTTCCAGCCATAAAAATCATAACTAATTCGTTTCTCGACCAAATTGCCCCCCGTTTGGACCTACGTGACCCTAACTCAATGGTCTTTCTTATGAAATCAACCTTCACCACACATACTGCATATAGCGACTTACACCACCCCAACAACTCTGCTGTCGCGCACAGACGACTAGGCAGAACACATGCTGATCACAAAATTCATAACTAATTCATTTCTTGACCAAATCGCTTCCTGTTTGGACCTACGTGATCCTAAATCAATTTAATAACTACTGGAACCACCCTTGGACCAAAACATAAGCCTCATAAAACGACCATGACCCAAGCATTACAAGAAACGAATCAAAAACGTTTTTAAAACTGTGAAACATGCGTGGATCTCAAACGTTATACATAGATCTAAACAAACATACAATTCAGGCAAGTTTTCATTAAAACAGCTTAATATGGCTTAAATGGTGAGAAAAAAAATAGATATTACATGTCTGGCTTGGAGAGAATAGAGATCTGCTAGTTACCGACGTTATAGACGCGAGATCGGAGCACGACTGCCTTTGGATCACCAAAAACTGAAATTTTCGAAGGTCTTGGGGGGAGTGGAACGAAAATTTGAGGGAAGGAGGGAGTGGAGGCTATGGCAAGGGTAGAAGTTGATTAAAGTTGGGATTGAAAAGAATGAATGTGCCAAAAGTGCCCCCTAAGACTTAATTAAGAAATTAATAAGGATTTTTACATGCTTACCCCTCACTTAAGCCTCCAAGTTGATTAAAACTCTAAACCAAGCTTTTAAAATTCCTAATTTTTAAAATAAAGGCCCTCTCAAATTTTAAAACACCTTAAAATCCAATAAAACAGCCCGTACTGGCGAAAAACGGGTTCCCCTCCAAAATAATTATAAAAACTCCAATTTTCATAAATTTTTGCTTAAAATAAAATAATTTCATTCTTAAAAATCCAATAACTTAAAAACCTCAAATTATTTTAATTCCGGTCAGCCCTAATCTCGTCCACACGTCTGTAGCTCAAACAGGCTGAAAAACACACATGCATACCATGCAACATAAAATCATAAATAAATCAAATATGATGGCATGTAATCATCTAAAATTATTTTTCCCCTAGTCATGCACCCATTTTTACGTAATCTGGATTTCGGGGCGTTACTCTACCTCATCCTCAACGCTAACATCAGCTCTCGAATCATTCACCCTCTGCCTAGCCGCTCTACCTCTCCTCGGTAGCATCTAAGAGACACTCAAGGATAAGCACAAAAGCAGGTAAATCACATAGTCAAACGCAAACAACAGATCAATCATTGTGCCTAGACTCAAGTGTGATAGAAAAAATCGAGCTTATCCCTGTTTAAGCTCTGATACCAAAAAATGTCAGGTCCGGTGCTCTAAATCAGATATTAAGCACTCAAAACACGGAAGTTTAAAAAGTGGATATAATTTTTCTTTTTTCCTGAGTAAAAATCTATCATTCAAAATAGGTTCATACTTAAAATAAAGACTTTAAATCAAAAGTCTAATAGTGTAACTCAACAGTGAAAGCATCAACCACGGAATATATATATATATATATATATATATATATACATGCAAACTCAAATCAAATCAGTCAGAAACAACTATACAGGACATCTCCTAGCAATGACTCGATACAGCACACACACACCAACACACACACACACACACACACACACACACACATATATATATATATATATATATATATATATATATATAACTGGGAACTCAATGATTGGGGCTCACCAGTTGTCTCCCCTCGACCAGCTGATCTACGTGAAAAAACCTGCCAAACAGCTAGGGATTCGAAACTCATGGCACATCATGTCTGACATATCAAACATGTCACTCCTAACCAATTTGTTCATCCTACTTAGGGAAATATGACCTAGCCTAGCGTGCCAAAGTTGTGCTGGGTTCAAGCTATCGTTTTTCCTTTTAACTGTTGTTGTATGAGTTTCCACATCGCGAGTTGGAACTGCTTTTAATTTTAAGGTGTACAGATCGTTTTCGCGTTCCCCAATTCCAATCAAACATTCATTCTTGTATATATTGATTCTTGTATATATTGCAAATAAATTTATCAAAATGACAAGAATATCCATCACTATCAAGCATAGAAACAGAAATAATGTTCTTTATTAATTCGGGAACAAATAAAACGTCTTTCAACAACAACTTAAAATTTGAAGACAGAAATAAACTAATATCTCCTATAGCTACTGCAGCAACTCTTGCTCCATTGCCAAGCCTCAAGTGGGTCTCACCCTCTATAAGACGTCGAATTCTTGTCATCACCTGCAAATCATTGCAGATATGAGATCCACATCCGGTATCAAGTACCCAAGAAGTTGAATTTAAAGACATATTTATTTCAATATAGAACATACCTTTTGCAGTTCGCAACTGCTCGAGGTACTCCTTGCAGTTCCTCCTCCAACGCCCAGCCTTGTGGCAGTGGTGGTAAACGTCATCGCTCTTGTTAGGCTTAGAAGCCCTTGCCTTCGGCTTCTTGGCAGATTTCTCCTGCAGGAGCAGAACGCTTCTTGCTCTTGCGTCTGGTCCTTTCTTCGCAGAGGAAGAAGAACCCAGAAGGAGGACGGGTTTGTCCTTCTTTATAGTCCCCTCGAACACTACAAGCATGTTCACCACCTCTTCAAGAGTGGCTTCCAGCTTGTTCATGTTGAAGTTGACCACGAAGGGGTCAAATGCAGCGGGTAGTGAGAGGAGAAGTAAATCCACAAACAGCTCATGTGGAAGTGCGATATCAAGGCCCGACAGCTTTTCAATGAGCCCAATCATGCGAAACCCATGCTCGCGGACCGAAGTCCCATCGCGCATGCGACTCGTCATCGCTCCTTGAAAGCCGTGAACCTCTCATGTCGAGAGTTCTCCCCGTACAGCTCTTTGAGATGATGAAGTATGTCAGCAGCATACTTCGTCTTCTCAAAACGCCGTTGCATTTCATTGGACATCGATGCCATCACATAGCATCGAGCTTTAACCTCGTCGTCCCACCATTGTTTAAGCGTCACCAGCTCCTCAGGGCTGATATCGGCAGGGGCAAACTTAGGAGCAGTCTTCTCTATCGCATAGAGAAGTTTCTCCGAAGCCAATACAAGATTGAGGTTGCGGAGCCAGTCTTGGTAGTTAAGACCAGTGAACCTGTTGCTATCCAGTATAGCAGCAAGTGGATTTTTAATCGAAACCATTTTTATAGCAGTTATACTGAAAAGAAAACAGACATGCATTACTGACTATATAAAGAATAAACGCTAAGACATAAAACATGGTCATTTAGTTCTATGAATTACCCTCCCACTATTTTAACGATTTCACCACCCTCTAATGAAATCGAGAAAACAGGTTTCTTTAGTGGGTACACGGAGCCCAATCAAGCGACCATGGACCCGAATAATATCAGCCATCCATGACCCCCAAAAGGTAGTTTCCGATTGCAACCCCCATGTATTCACCTCACGTCCAGTAAGGGCCCAATAATATGACGCCGTTTACTATCACGTGTCAAGATGACCCATCAATGTTGAGTCGCGAAGGACGGTCCCCTTAAAGTCCCCAATAATATGAGCCAACGTTAAA
>KQ987934.1:287811-321207 GCA_001598015.1 Dorcoceras hygrometricum
CCTATCATGTAGAGTCTCAATGACGTTTCGAGTTGTGAGGACTAATCAGTACAACCAAGACCTCGGACTTATCCACTCGACAAATGGTAACCACTTGGAAAGTCCGAACGAGGGTAGTTCGATAGATCACCAGGTCACTATCTATCTGCATGCTCAGAACATCACAATGTTCCCTACCAATGAAACATGGTACTTCGCATCGCAGATACTAGTCTCGAACTCGTGCGGCCTTATCCTCATTTTGACGGCCCAATCGACTAGGAACATGTTCAGAATACACAGCGACTATTAGATGTGTTTCATGATAGCCGTCATACCCACTATCACATCTAACATACGCTTAAGTGCATTCTAGGTCTTTACTCAACGCAATTGTAAATCATTACACACATAATGAAAGTAATGAATGCCAATAAGAAAATGCGAATATCATATATAAAGATTGTTTGTACAAGAGTCTATAAAACCCACACGCCACAAGTTGGCTAGTTAAGCATCTACTCTAACAGTTACCCACTCCGTCTCCAACCTGCTCAAAAGTACACAATCTTGTACTCGCGGATCAAACACAAACGGCTAGCAAAGGTACAAGCTCAACAACAACAAAATCCTAACAATGGATAACAAGGAAGGATCTCAATTACAACAGACGGCCAACAAGGGATATAGGCTCAGCAACAACAAACAGCTAGGAAATAATCCCATAGGAGGAGCTCAACATGTCATGCGTGTATGCAGAAAAACATCTTGCAATATAACAACAGCACATATGCAAGAAATAAAAGAACACAGTACGCATCATACGACACTGCATAACAGCACGCGTAAAAATATATCCATGCATATCTCAATGTTGTAAACATAAGCTCACATCCGTACCTTGTGCAGATCTTACCCAATACCTCATCACAGCTCATAGGTGAAAGCAGACACACTCCCTGCTCAGCTCGGCCAACAACTCAGGGCCAGAAGCTCACGGCAACCCACAAAGGAGGCTCTAATCTGTCAAGATACCTAAGGAATCAGCACTGCCGAAACTTACACAGCTCACAGCAGAAGGCGTCACAGCTTAGAACAACTAGGGCTAACGCTAGAGCACTAACTAGCTCAAAGGTAACTGCTAAGAACAGAAACTAACACCAGCAAAATAGGGTACGTGAATCGAAGCTCAAACCAGCCAAAAATCGTGAAACCTAGCTCATGCAGCTCCTCAGCGATTCCTCCGTCAGGCCTCTTCTCGGCTCCAAACTTTTACTGAAATGTTTCCCCTAAAGAGAGGTTTCCAACCGAGGTACTCTCTCTCAATTTTCGGCAATCTGTATAATACTGGGACGGGTGAACACTAACCTCTAGGGTTTGGAAAATATCTATCGGGAGCTTCCAAAAGATGACATAGAGAAGTGTGGTCAAAATTGACTAAGTGTTGGTCAGCGAGAGGGTATTTATACTTAATGCTCAGCAGATCACGGCTACAGTTATTTAAGTTCGGCTCAAGCATCTTCACTGTATTCAGTCCAAGCAAATAACTCATCTTGCACATACAAATAAGCTCTCATCTGTTCAGCATCGTACGATGTTCAACTATCGTGTGCACTTCCTCTTACAACCAAAATCAGCTTTCGTGCATCATATCATACCACGCTCCAACACATAGTCAGCTCTCGTGTGAGACCTGAAATGTAATTAAGATTATTTGGTTGCAATTAATCGGTTTTTGGAGAATTCTGGGTTTTCGGAGTTCTATTTGAAGGTTTCGTTTGCATTTTCGGGTCGGAAATCATGTTTAGAGCAATTCTGGAAATTTTGGTATTTTCGAGATTTTAATGAGAAATCTGGTTTGAGAGATCTGCTCAGGTTTGTGAGAAATCTGTTCGGCGAGAGGTGAAATCTGGGTGCTTAGCGTTGCGGCGTGTGTTGTAGCAAGAAGGCTTGATACGCCGTCGTTTTTGTGAGATCTGGACGTCTTGTGTAGGAGAGATATGTGCGCTATTTTGTGTGAAATCTGCTCTGTGTGTTTTGTATGGTGTGAAACGCTGCCGTTTAAATAAGTTAATACGGTGTCGTTTAGGCTTAGCATAGTGGTGAGATCTGATGCGCGCGGGTGAAATCTGTTAGGCGTGGGCGTTATGCGATACGTCGCCGTTTAGTTAAAATGGTGTGACGCCGTATTGAGCTAACGTGAGAGATCTGGTCGCGTGGGATGATATCTGTTGATTTAGCAACGTTTAGCGTTAAACGCTTATTGTCCAGACTTCTCCGCGGTAGTGTTAGCATTTCCAGATTTCACCGTGTCGTTGTGAGACGTCGTTTTAGTGATAACGTTCTTTCCAGCTTTTAGCGCATTTTGTTCAGATTCCTCTCACGATTTATGTTAGCGATCAGACTTCTCCGTGGCCTAGGAGCGACGTCGTTTTGGGGTTTGAGCGTTGTTTAGCGCATGCGTTGGATTTTGTGGAATCTGTTGTGCGTTTAGAAGTCTTGAAAGTTGTTTCTGTCGGTGGGCATTTTATTCAGACTTCTCGCATGTATATATTGGAAGCGTAGGCCTTCAATTATTGAGAAAAATAGAATCCATACTTAGCAATTTCTCTCGACCTCCGTTCTTTGTTTCTCAAACCCTCGGGTACTGTTCACCGTAGATTTTATCCGGCAATTCCCGTTGATTCCGACCACCGTTTTTCACGTTCAAGGTAGCTTTGGACTCCTCTCGGAAAGCTCTTTCATCTTGTACCCATTTTGGAGGCTGTAGTTGACTGGAACAAAAGCTCGAAGCTGCTGTGATTCGGCCGTGTGTTGTTTGGTCGCAGGTAGCCTTTCGAATTTGTGTTGAGATCTGGTTCTTGGCTTTGTTTTGAGCTCCCTTCGTAGTGGTATTGTTGAGATTAGTTACTGTATTTTAGTGTTTAATTCCAGCCGTGAGCTTTTGGGTTGTTGGCCGTGATCTTTTGTGCAGGGCCGTGAGTTTGTTGTGTTTCCCTGAATCTTTCTTGCGTGTGATTTTAGCAGGTTTCTATCAGATCTTACGGGCCTTGTTGTGGTGAGCGTTTAGCAGAATTAAGGTACGGATCTTGAGCTTGTAATTCAGCGTGGAACTTGGCTTGGATGAATTGCGAGATGGCTGTGTTTGGATTGCCGTGCTTGGTTGTTGTCCTGGTTGAGGACTGTGTATGCTATTTGTGTTTAATTGATGTGTGGCATATGTTTATATGCTTGCGTTCCAGCATGTTGCATACACGCATGACATTCCATTTCAGTTGTGGCAGCCATTGCCTTGTTTTGTTGTTGCTTCTTTGTTTTCTTACCAGGATGCGAGGGCGAGCGGTGATTCCGCACTCTCATTTCCCCTATGCGCCGAGTGGCTAGCTACCACAGTTCATAGGTTGGGTGTTGATGCATCTGGTAAGGGTAGGCGAGTAGGGGTGAGTGGGTAGCACCCACATGTCCTACACTCACCGTGGCCACATATCCTGTTGCAGATCCTGTTGAGCTGTTGTCTCCTTTCTCATGCATAAAATCTGCATTTTATTCTAGCTTTTTACTGCTGTTTTATAGTTGCTCTCCGTACTGGGGTTTGACCCCATGTCCCTCTGGGGCTTGGTTGTTTTCCTTGTTTGTGTTGTTTTCAGGAAACCCAGGATTTACAGCTGGTCGTGGTTTTAACCCAGCTGGTGGAGCCCCAGGAGGTGGTTAGAGTATCCCAATGACGTATAGCATATTTATATGTATCAGTATTCTTAGCCAGGGGATGCCCTGTGCTTTGTTGTGGTTTTTCGTTGTTTGAGTCTGATACATGTTGATGTTATGCTACATTGTTTGTTGTTGGCTGGTAGCCCGTTCGTGATTGTTTTCTTAAACTGGGATATATATTTTGAGTATCGCAATATTTTAAATTATATTGTTTTAACTCGTCAGGCCAAAAGCGAAAATTTTACCCGCTTTTTGATAGCTTCCGCATGTGTTTTGGTGTTTTTACTCTGTTTAGAGCACGAGGCCTGACATCTCGTCTCCTACTCCAGCACAGGAGGATCGATCAGCTCTCTCCAAAGCTGACCCTCAATAACAGCTTTCGTCCAAAGCTGAAAACCACGAACAACTCTTGTCTACACTGTGCGTCACCATCAGCTTGCACCCAAGCTGATTTCACCCACAAGTACAGCACAGAACCCGTGATCTGATCCCCTAGCTCAGGGAATACAGAACATCTCTAAGCTGAATCCAGCTTACACTACACTAATTCTCATAAGTTGGTCGCTAAAACACTGCTTCCGCTAAACAGCCCACAAGATACAATTCATCTCAGCGCTCAAACCTGCTGTTCAGCTCAGAACTATTCTGCCCAACCAGCTCACAATAAAAATGGTCTTGGTTTAATATTAAAATCCACCAGCAACCTCTAAGCTGGAACCGAGCATAATGGATCTAATCACACTACAACAGCAACGGTTCATCTAACAACCTCAGCAGAGCTGAATACAGCAATACCCTTATACCTAGTAGTTGTACCAGATCTGGCCCACCTAATCAGTGCTTGAAACCATACTCCAAACCAAAATTGCTCTTCTCCATCAGCTTTCTCCAAGGTCTGACCGCACTAACAGCTTGCGCCATGCACAGTAGTACAAGTCATACCAGTAGACCAGACAACGCTAGCACCGGGTAACCTGCACAGTACCACCAAAACGTTTGCACAGTGTCAGGTCAGATCACACCCTAACAAATAGCTCAGGATGTCCCATACAACTTGCTACCACAAAAAAAACCCGGGATTCTCTCAACTCACAGCAACAGGACAGATAACGCACTGGCCATCTTACGCATTCTGGACAGTTCTCGTCAAGGGTGAAACCATAAACAGCTTCTGACCTAAGCTGAAGATGTGAGGATTGAGAAATTCGAATAGTGATTAATCAATTTTGCTTAGGATTAGTCACGAGATTTTAGGGATTTTGAATTTCAGATTTTTGAGGAATTGATGCTCAGTATTAGCGTGAACAGTTTTGAGCTGTTGCGCGAGGAATTCAGCAGTGAGTGTGTAACATAACCCAGCTGTTGGTGTCACTAGCGTGTTTCTTAGTGGGTAACGAAACTACGTCGTTTGGATAAGTTGGAACGACAGTGTTTTGTGGTGTAGAGATTTGTGTCAGCTGTTGGTTGTATTGATATGATCAGACGTTGGTTTGATCAGCTGTTGACAGCGATGATGATGTGTCCCTCTACGACGTCGTGTTGGATTAGCGTAGAAGACAAGCAGTGAGTCGCGCGAGCATTCAGCTGTTGGTAATCAGCAGTAGTGTAATCAGATGTCAACTCTAGTCAACTCAGTAGTGAGTGTGTAGCGGGAAGCAGCAGTTAGCGTTAACGCGTGTGCGAGCAGCTGTCAAGTGTTGGACAACAGCTGAGTTGACTGCTGATATGCTAGAGATAATCAGTCGTTGCCTTTGCAAGGGGTTTGATTCAGTAGAGTTATCAGCTATTGGTTTGAGTGACCAGCTGCTGGTAGTGAGGCGACGCCGTTTTACCTTTGTTAGCGGGAACCTTGATACGTCGTCGTTTGTGTTAATTAGCGTTTCAGCTGTTGGTTGTTTCGCGAGAGATTTGTCCTCAGCTGTTGGAGCGCTGCGGAGTCGTTTTGATTAGTTGCTACGGCGTCGTTTGATGTTGTGTAATTGAAATGCAACGTTTGTTGGTGTCGGATGTTTCCGTTGAGAGGAAACTTTGGATTCAGTTGTAAGATCTCTACTGTGGCATTAGCTGACGACTGGTTTAGGGGAACAGCAGCTGTTGTATGGAGATTTATATGTTCAAGTGTTGAGCAACACTTCGATTATTTTCCACCCGATAATTCTTATCTTCATCTTCGAAACCCTCGATAGCTACTGTTCACCCAAATATTTCTTCCCTATATTTATGTCGATTCCATCCGTTGTTTTGAACGAGATTGGTGGCGCTGGATTCTACTTGAGTTGCTCTTTCGATTGATACTTTCTAGGAGGCCTGAGTCGGCGTTGGGGAGAAGCGCGAAGAACCTGTTTGTTCGAAGATTTTTGTGAGATCTGAACAGTGTGTTCTTTGGTTCTTCTGGAAGCTGGAATTTAAGGCGCAGGATAGCTTCTGCCGAGGTTGAGGAGGTCATGAGAAAGCTGGTTTGCTTAGGCTAAGTTCTGTCGTGCCTTTGAGAAATCTGTTGAGGTATATTGAAGCTGTGATGTACGAATTGAGCAGCTCTAACAGCTTTGAGCGTGAACATGGCTATATTTCGTGTTATGAATTCTGTGTTGAATTGATGGCTGAATTACGTGAATAGATTTTACCTGGTTTGGTTATTGATGTTCTGTTTTCACGTATAGTTATTGTATGCATTTAGAATTTATTATTGAATGGCATTCATGCATACATCTTGAGCCACATTGATTGATTGATGTCCCGATTGAGATCCATGTTGTGACTGGCCGAAAGATGTGTCGTGCCTGAAAAGTCCAACGCTATCATCTGAGTGGTGACTGCCGGATTCGAGTGTCTACCACCGAGCTGTGATGGGTTGACGGGCCCCTAAGATCACGAACCGATGATTTCCCCGATTGATACACTGTGTGGGTATAGAGGCTCGACTTGAGATTATTTTCCAGTTGATACACTGGTCTTGATTACCGATTCGTTGATAGCCTCATGCATTTCATAGCATTGATTTATAGCATGTTGCATGATTTGCTGTTTTGATGGCTCTTTGTACTAAGGCTTGACCTCGTATTTCTTTTCCTGCTTTTGTGTCTTTTGGGTCTGTGTTACCCATTTGCAGGATCTTCAGGTAACCAAGCTGGACCGAGTGGAGCGCCAACTGGTCGATCCTCATTTCCTTGAGTCCCAGTTATATATTGTATTATGTATTGAACCAGGGGATGCCCTGTGTTTATATGTATATGGGGATCCGTATCTTATTTGGGATTTTAATGTACCTGTTTTGCTTGAGTTTGATTTAACTCGTATTTCGATTATTGGTATTTTGAATGACGATTTGAGTTCAGGCCCAAATTGTTTCAAAAATTTTTAAGCCCGATTTTACTCTTCCGTGATTATGTGCTTGTTTCTGCGTTAATCTTGAGTGAATAGAACGGGGCCTGACATTTTGGTATCAGAGCTTAAACTAGGATAAGCTCGATTTCATTTGATCACACTCGAGTCTAGGCACAGAGTTTTGATTTGATTTTTGATTGACTCTGTGGCTTACGTGATTATATTATCTGCCTATTTGATATCTGCTATTAGTCTTACCTTGAGAATTGTTTAGATGCCGCCGAGGAGAGGTAGAGGTAGGACTACTAGACGTACCGCAGAGGAGTCTAGGGCCTCGGATAGTGATGAGGGCAATCAGCAGGTTGAGGATGTTACGAGACAGATAGGCGTGATGGAGCTAGTCTTAGCTAGGTTCCAGAGGATGAACCCTCCGAATTTTGCTGCTGCTGATGGTGGTGCGTTGGCCGAGAGTTGGCTAGTGAAGATGGAGGAGCTGTTTGATACTTTGGAGTACACTCCTGAGAAGAGAATAAAGCAGGCGGTGTTGCAATTGAGGGATAATGCGCAGCGCTGGTGGAGAGGTACTTCCTGTATCTTACGTGAGAGTGGGGCTATGATTACTTGGGAGAGCTTCTGTGTCGCGTTCCGACAGGAGTATACCCCGGAGTCCTACTACAACAGTCGCGAGCGGGAGTTTGATAATCTGAAGCAAGGGACGATGAAGGTGGCCGAGTATGTCAGGAAGTTTTCTTCACTTTTGATGTACGTGACTCACGTAGCTAACCAGGAGAGGACGAAGAGGAACAAGTTCATGAAGGGATTGAGGCATGACCTGTTCCGGATGGTGTTGTCTGGTTCTCCTGCGACTTATATGGACGCTGTGAATAGAGGGGTAGACATTGAGGAGAGTTTGTTGGAGGCAGAGGCTCCGGTTCAGCCGACGTCTGGACGTGCTTTTCAGTCGGTGCAGAGTATGTCGCAATCGTTCCAATCTCCTCAAGGGTCGCAACAATCGAATCGCCAACAGTTTAGACCTCGAGGGAAGCAGTCCAAGAAGAAGGCGAATTCGAGTTCCTCTGGTTCTATGAGTTCTGGTAGCAGTGGTTCTGGCAGTATGTCTTTTGGACAGTGCGGGGGGAAGCATCCGACTTCGCAGTGTCGTGGAGTTCAGGGGTCTTGTCGTAACTGCGGACAGCCTGGACACTATGTTAGAGTGTGTCCTTTGTTGAGGGGACAGACTTAGGTTCCTTCGCAGCAGGATACGGCTGGTGGTTCTTCACAGAGACCGCATTTTCCTGTTCCGACCCAGCGATCTGGATTTCAACCCCATGAACCGTCTAGGTTTGGAGGACCTTCTAGACCTCAGTTTCAGATATCGCAGTAGGCCAAGGTGAATGCCATGACGAGAGAGCAGGCTGAGGAGACACCTGGTATGTTTATCGCTGGTACATGTTCTATCTTTGATTTTCCTACGAGAGTTTTAATTGATACAGGAGCGTCACAATCCTTTGTTTCTGCATGGTTTGTGCATGAGTGTGGGTTGAGAGTTACGCCACTGTGTGATGTCATATCTGTATCTACTCCTGCTGGTGTGTGGGTGATGTCCCGTGAGATCGTGGTGGATAGTGTGATACGATTTGATCAGAACATGCTAGTGGCGAATCTAATTGTCTTGGAGATGAGGGATTTTGATTGGATCTTTGGAATGGATGTATTGTCTAGCTATAAGGCTACTGTTGACTGTTTCCATGGTGTGGTGAGATTTCGCCCCGATTCGGGTGAGAAGTGGGATTTCTACGGCACGGATTCGAGGTCGAAGATTACACTGGTGTCTGCCATGGAGATGTTTAGTCTGTTATCGCTGGATAATGCTGGATTTATGATCTATGCGCTTGAAGTTTCCCAAGAGTCACGATTGGAGTTGAGTGACATTCCGATCGTCCGAGAGTTTCCCGACGTGTTTTCGGATGAGATTCCTGGATTCCATCCGAGACGTGAGATCAACTTCAGTATCGAGTTGGTGCCCGGTACAACCCCGATTTCTAGAGCTCGGTATCGGTTGGCGCCAGCAGAGTTGAAGGAACTCAAGGAACAGTTGAGAGACCTTCTGGAGAAAGGCTTCATTAGACCGAGTATGTCGCCTTGGGGAGCTCCGATTCTTTTTGTGAAGAAGAAGGATGGATCTATGAGTATGTGTGTTGATTTTAGACAGTTGAATAAAGCGAAGGTGAAAAACAAGTATCTTTGCCGAGGATTGATGACTTGTTCGATCAGTTGCAAGGATCGGTGGTGTACTCGAAGATTGTTTTACGCTCTGGCTATCACCAGTTGCGGATTAGAGATGCTGATGTGGCGAAGACAGCTTTTCGGACGAGATATGGGCATTATGAGTTTCTTGTGATGCCGTTTGGGTTGACGAATGCCCCAGCTGTTTTCATGGACTTGATGAATCGCGTATTCAGTGAATACATCGATCGGTTCGTGATTGTCTTCATAGATGACATCTTAGTGTATTCGAAGAGTTTGAGAGAGCATAAGGAGCATCTAAGATTGGTGTTGTAAAGATTGATAGACTCGCAGTTGTACGCCAAGTTCAGTAAGTGTGAATTTTGTCTTGATAGAATTATCTTTTTGTGTCATGTTATTTCAGCGCAAGGAATTTTGGTGGATCCGAGTAAGGTCAAAGCAGTTCTTAACTGGAAGAGACCTAGGAATGTTTCGGAGATCCGTAGTTTCTTGGGATTGGCTGGATATTATAGACGTTTCATCTAGAAGTTCTCCTCGATAGCCAGGCATATGACTCAGTTGACTCAGAAGGATAGGAAGTTTGTTTGGACTGACGAGTGCGAGTCTAGTTTTCAGACGTTAAAGGAGAAGTTGACTACTGCTCCTGTTTTGGCTCTACCATCTGGATCTGGAGGATTTGTTGTATGCTCCGATGCTTCTCTGAATGGATTGGGATGTGTGCTGATGCAGAACGGATACGTGATTGCGTATGCGTCTCGACAGTTGAAGCCTCACGAGACGAGATACCCCGTCCATGATTTATAATTGGCTGCGATTGTGTTTGCCTTGAAGATTTGGCGACACTATCTGTATGGTGAAGAGTTTGTGGTGTACACCGACCACAAGAGCTTGAAGTATATCTTCACGCAGTCAGATTTGAATATGAGGCAACATCGTTGGATGGAATTGCTCAAGGATTTCAATTGTGAGATTCAGTATTAGCCTGGGCGAATGAACTTAGTAGTCGATGCTTTGAGTAGGAAAGCCCATCCTGATATGTTAGCATCTTTGAGTGTCTCGAGAATCTACGAGCAGTTGAGTACTTCTGGTTAGAGATTTCAGACGGGTGATCAGTACTTATTGGTTTCTTCGATTCGGGTTGAACCGCAGATTGTGAGTGACATTAAGGAATAGCAGAGAACTGATCCCTATATCCATGAGTTGAGGATTAAAGCCCGAAGTGGTCAGTCTGATGATTTTTCTGTTGCTTCTGATGGGTGTCTTAGATTTCTAGGGAGATTAGTGGTTCCGAACCTGATCGACATGAAAGAAACTATCATGAATGAAGCGCATTGTAGTCGGTACAGTGTGCATCCGGGCGAAAAGAAGATGTACCATGCCTTGAAATCTCACTACTGGTGGGCAGGTATAAAGAGCGACATTTCTGGTTTTGTTGCTAAGTGTTTAAATTTCCAGGAGGTCAAGGCTGAGAGGATGAGACCTGGTGGTTTGCTGCAGAGTTTAGAAGTGCCTCAATGGAATTGGGAGCACATCTCCATGGATTTTGTGACTCATTTACCTCGATCGAATAGGGGATGCGATGCGATTTGGGTTGTGATTGATAGACTTTCGAAGTCAGCCCATTTCATTCCCTATGATGTGAGGTGTTCGATGAAGAAAATGGCGAAGTTGTATGTCGACCATTTGGTTAGATTGCATGGAGTTCCTGTTTCGATAGTGTCCGATAGAGATCCAAGATTCACATCTCGATTTTGGAAGAGCTTGCAGGCAGCGATGGGTTCGAGATTGGCTATGAGTACAGCCTATCACCCACAGACAGATAGTCAGTCTGAGCGGACCATTCAGACTTTAGAAGATATGCTGCGTGCAGTGGTGATGGATTTCAATGGTGGCTGGCAGGATTCCTTGTCCTTAGTTGAGTTTTCGTATAACAACAACTACCTAGTGACTATCGGGATGGCTCTATTTGAAGCCTTGTATGGTCCCAAGTGCAGATCTCCAATCTGTTGGGAAGAGGTTGGTGAGAAACAGCTTTCTACTCCTGAGTTTGTGCAGCATATGAAAGATCAGATTGACTTGATTCGGAGTAGAATGAAGGCTGCACAAGATAGATTTACTAGCTATGCTAACCGAAGACGTCGACCGTTAGAGTTTGAGGTTGGCGATTGTGTGTTTCTTAAGATTTCTCCTTTCGAGAGTGTTATTAGATTCGTTGGTTCTTTTGAGATTGTTGAGCGTATAGGAATGTTGGCTGATAGATTGAGGTTGCCTGATGAGTTAGCAGCGATACATGACATTTTTCATGGGTCAATGTTGAGAAAATATGAGCCAGATCCTTCCCATGTTTTGAGAACCGACTAAGTTGAGCTGGATTCTGTCTTGAGTTATGTTGAATATCCAGTGGAGATTCTGGATAGGAAGGAGAAACAGTTGAGGAACAAGATAATTCCATTGGTGATGGTCCAATGGATTAAACATGTCCGAGGAGAAGCTAACTGGGAAGTTGAGGAAAATATGAGACAAGACTGGCCTCATCTATTTGAGCACTGACAGTGAGAATTTCAGGTAAATTCTAAGCTTTGATTCGAGTTGTTCAGTTGTTGGTGTTTTACTTGAAATGTTGGTTTGAATTCTTCCCTGTTGTGCCTTTGATTTCGAGGAAGAAATATCTTAAGTTGGGGAGAATGTGAGGATTAAGAAATTCGAATAGTGATTAATCAGTTTTGCTTTGGATTAGTCACGAGATTTTAGGGATTTAGAATTTCAGATTTTTGAGGAATTGGTGCTCAGTAGTAGGGTGAACAGTTGTGATCTGTTGCGCGAGGAAGTCAGCAGTTAGTGTGTGACATAACCCAGCTGTTGGTGCACTAGCGTGTTTCTTAGCGGGTAACGAAACTACGTCGTTTGGATAAGTTGAAACGACAGCGTTTTGGGGTGTAGCTCTTTGTGTCAGCTGTTGGTTGTATTGATATGATCAGACGTTGGTTTGATCAGCTGTTGACAGCGATGGGGACGTGTCCCACTACGACGTCGTGTTGGATTAGCGTAGAAGACCAGCAGTGAGTCGCACGAGCATTCAGCTGTTGGTAATCAGCAGTAGTGTAATCAGATGTCAACGCTAGTCAACTCATTAGTGAGTGTGTAGCTGGAAGCAGCAGTTAGCGTTAACGCGTGTTCGAGCAGCTGTCAAGTGTTGGTCAAGAACTGAGTTGACTGCTGATGTGCTAGCGCTAATCACTCATTGCCTTTGCAAGGGGTTTGATTCAGTAGAGTGATCATCTATTGGTTTGAGTGACCAGATGCTGGTAGTGAGGCGACGTCGTTTTACATTTTTTAGCGGGAACCTTGATACGTCGTCGTTTGTGAGTGTTTCAGCTGTTGGTTGTTTCGCGAGAGATTTGTCCTCAGCTGTTGGAGTGCTGCGGAGTCGTTTTGATTAGTTGCTACGGCGTCGTTTGATGTTGTGTAATTGAAATGCAACGTTTGTTGGTGTCGGATGTTTCCGTTGAGAGGAAACGTTGGATTCAGTTGTAAGATCTCTACTGTGGCATTAGCTGACGACTGGTTTAGGGGAACAGCAGCTGTTGTATGGAGATTTATATATGCAAGTGTTGAGCAACACTTCGATTATTTTCCACCCGATAATTCTTATCTTCATCTTCGAAACCCTCGATAGCTACTGTTCACCCGAACATTTCTTCCCTAGATTTCTGTCGATTCCATCCGTTGTTTTGAACGAGATTGGTGGCACTGGATTCTACTTGAGTTGCTCTTTCGATTGATACTTGCTAGGAGGCCTGAGTCGGCATTGGGGAGAAGCGCGAAGAACCTGTTTGTTCGAAAATTTCGTGAGATCTGAACCGTGTGTTCTTTGGTTCTTCTGGAAGCTGGAATTTAAGGAGCAGGATAGCTTCTGCCGAGGTTGAGGAGGTCAGGAGAAAGCTGGTTTGCTTAGGCTGAGTTCTGCCGTGCCTTTGAGAAATCTGTTGAGGTAGATTGAAGCTGTGAGGTACGAATTGAGCATCTCTAACAGATTTGAGCGTGAACATGGCTATATTTCATGTTATGAATTCTGTGTTGAATTGATGGCTGAATTACGTGAACAGATTTTACCTGGTTTGGTTATTGATGTTATGTTTTCACTTATAGTTATTGTATGCATTTAGAATTGATTATTGAATGGCATTCATGCATACATCTTGAGCCACATTGATTGATTGATGCCCCGATTGAGAGCCACGTTGTGACTGGCCGATAGATGTGTCGTGCCTGAAAAGTCCAACGCTATCATCGGAGTGGTGACTGCCAGATTCGAGTGTCTACCACCGAGCTGTGATGGGCTGACGGGCCCCGAAGATCATGGATCGATGATTTCCCCGGTTGATACACTGTGTGGGTATAGAGGCTCGACTTGAGATGATTTTCCAGTTGATACACTGGTCTTGATTACCGATTCCTTGATAGCCTCATGCATTTCATAGCATTGATTTATAGCATGTTGCATGATTTGCTGTTTTGATGGCTCTTTGTACTGAGGCTTGACCTCGTATTTCTTTTCCTACTTTTGTGTCTTTTGGGTCTGTCAGGCCCCGTGCTAATTACTCACAATTAACACTAAATAAACGCATAAACACGGAAGCATAAAATCATGGCTTAAAATTTTTTCGAAATACATATGGGGCCTGTGTGTTACCCATTTGCAGGATCTTCAGGTAACCAAGCTGGACCGAGTGGAGCGCCAGCTGGTCGATCCCCATTTCCTTGAGTCCGAGTTATATATTGTATTATGTGTTGAACCAGGGGATGCTCTGTGTTTATATGTATATGGGGATCTGTATCTTATTTGGGATTTTATGTTACCTGTTTTTCTTGATTTTGATTTAACTCGTATTTCGATTATTGATATTTTGAATTACGATTTGAGTTCAGGCCCAAATTGTTTCAAAAATTTTTAAGTCCGATTTTACGCTTCCGTGATTATGTGCTTGTTTGTGCGTTAATCTTGAGTGATTAGCACGGGGCTGACAGACCACAACAACACTGGTCTTCACAGGACGATACTACCAGCTTACGCCTAAGCTGATACCACTAAACAACACGGCACAACCCTAGTGGTCCGTGATCAGCACAGAGCATTCAGATCAGCTCACGCTCTCTCTTCTCAGCTAGCAATACGTATATCAGCTTAGAGTGCTCCACTCAGCACACATCACTCAAGTCATATTGTGATGTTCTATTCAACTTTTGCTGCGTCACTCTGATCGCGACGCTTCTAGATCAGGTCACGCACACAGATCTCAAGGTATGTACTCCTACCAACTTGTGATGGTCAACCCAACTCTCAAGGGTCATCTCAGCTTGCTTCCAAGACGAGTCCTACAAACTATACATCTAGTGCACTCCGAGCTGCAACAGAAACTCCAGCAACTCTAAAAAGCTTGCTCTTCTAAGATAATAAAAATCCACAGAACCAGCACACCCATGCTGGTCTAGACAGAATACCAAAGAAGCTCCTTGCATCACCAGCTTAGCACGAACTGCAGGATCAGCTTGTATTCGATCTGGTCCAGCTCATGTAACTAGCCAGCACGCTTCTAAGCTGGATCTCTCAAGCTATGTATCCAGCACCCTCCACAAGGATTCATTTCTCCAGCAAACACGATTCAGTTTGCATCACTATGGTCAGCACGGGACACCAGAACAACTAACACCGGTGCTGATCTAAACTGCAACCCGAAGCAGTTTCTTCTATCAGCTTAGCACAAAACAAAGGATCATCTTGCGTCTGAGCTGGTCCATCTCAACTGATACTCCCTAAGATGATTAATCTCGATTAGTTAATCACTAATCTGGACTGATTAAAACACTAAAGACCTCGACTTATTACAGTCCTCATAAGTCACGCCCGATCCCTGCCCCTTCCCTGAAAACAACAGACCTTTATCCTCTCCTTAGACCGAGCCATGCATGGCCGGCTCTAGCCCTCAACCAATCTACTCTCCTAACTCTCGGCCACCACCAACCATCGGTCCTTCTCCGATCTCCCTTTTAGGCAGCCATGTCATGAAATCTCAAAGCAATCACACTAGTAAAATCATCAGGTGTAATTCGAACCAAAGAAATTTCATGATCTACACATCCATGCGTTATTATGAATGGAAGGTGCATTCAAGAAAGATTTTGAACTTGCCTCTTCTTGGATAACTTATGACCAATTCATCAAAGCTTTTCAAGGAGAGGGAGAACACATGGATCTGCTTCAGAATTTTCCTTGAAAAATCTTGAGACTCAATGGGGATGAAAGGTGGGAACTTGGGTGTCTAAGGTTCCTTCTTCAACGTTTTTTTTTTTTTGTTGTTTTGAAGTTGTTTGTGTGACCTTAAGGGGAGGGGGCCGATGTTGTGTTTTGAAAATTGTTATAGGAAGGAGGGAAATTTATTAAATCAATTGTGATGAATGTGCTAAAAAACTTTTCTTCCCATATTTTCGAAAACTTTGAGTTGAAATTTGGACGGGAACCCATGTTTCTAATAGTAGCATAGGAGTGAATAAAAGTCGTCATTCACTAATAAAAATGCTACTTAATTTAAAAAATTATTAAATAAATGAACTCCAAATCTCATATTTCTAACTTTAAAATATTTAAAAGATTAAATAGACTTTTAAAATTATCACTATAAAAATCTTCTAAGACATCGGGAGTGATCTCAAGAATTAATTTTATGAAATTCGTCTTTACCTCGGTATTCTCGTCTCCTCCTTTCTGCCTCGAAACATCTAAACTAAAATTCTAAAAGAAATCATTGTTAAACTATTAAATTAAATCCCATAGAAAAATCATGGAGAAAAAAACACTAAGGCATGCGATTAGGTATAAAAATTTTCGGATGTTACATTTTATACTTAGTTAAAACTTTTACTTCATTTCTTAGCTCGGGAAGAAACCCTGCTCCATTAGTCATTTTATACTTAGATAAAACTTTAACCTCTTAGCTCGGGTAGAAACGTTGCTCAAGTCCTTTTATATTTAGTTAAAATTTGAACTTCATTTCTTTCATCGGGTAGAAACCTTGCTCGACTAGTGATTTATATTTAAATCAAAATTTAATTTTGATGCCCCCCATAATCACCTCGGAACCCGAGGACCGAGCACTTCCCCATCAAAACTACCTACGACATCTAAGGCGAGAGCAACCGAGGAGCACGAGCACAGCTCGGGAGTCCTGGCCGAGGCCTTGAAACCTTCTCGAGAATCATACCTCGGGATGTGCCCGAGGATCTACGTCATGGAGAGGAGCTAGTGATTCGAGAAAGCAATTTGAGCTCGGGGTACTTCCCGACGACTCCCACCCGACGTGCTAGAGAATCCTTCCTAGATACGTCTTTCCTTCTTTAGAGAATCTGAGGACGATACGACTTTCCTTGTTTACATAACAAGATCCGCGAAGATCACGGAGTATCTCGACCGCCCGAGATTTCCGCCGAGATGTCCTCCTCTCCACCGACTTAGCCCCTCTATAAATACCACCAGGTTTGCTCCTTTGTATTCATTCACTCATTCTTGCACACTCTCGCACACAGTTATATTTGCTCTCGCTCTCTCTCTCGCGCGCATCGTCTGACTTAAGCATCGGAGGGGCTTCGCCGGACACACTGACGAGTGTTTTGTGGTTGCAGGCATCCAGACTTCCTCTCCAGTTACCGACGCCCAACGTGCTCGAGGTCCTCGACGTGGTGTTAGCTCTCGGCTGAACTATTTGGATACATCAATTGGCGCCGTCCATGGGAAACGAAGAAGAGAAAAGATAAGATGCCACCAAAGAGGACTAGAGCTCAGTGTAGTGGGGAGACCAGTAACACACAGAGTACCACTCAGTGGTCGGAGAATCCCACTCTTACCCCCGCCCAGATAGCTGAGTTGGTAGCCGCCACTGTGGCGCAAATATTGGCAAATCAACCTGTTTCACAACAGCAACCTAATCTCGACCGGCACGCCGAGGAGATGAGGAAGATGCGTGAGGAGTTAGAGAATCTGAGGAAGGAAATGAGCTCGGCGCCTCCTCCCCCACCTGCTCGAGAGGTGCCCTTATCTGTTGAGGTGCTGGAGGCCGACCTTCCCCAGCATTTCAAATATCCGAATGTGGGAGAATATGACGGGATGGGAGATCCCGAGGAGCATCTGTCTCGATTTGAGAACGCTGCACTTCTTCACCGATACTCTGACCCTATCAAGTGCAGGATCTTTCTCACCACTCTGGTCCGAGCTGCCCAGCAGTGGTTCAATCTCCTGCCAGCGGGGAGTATAAAGTGCTTTCAGGATTTCAGTCAGGCGTTTCTCCATCAGTTTGCTAGCAGCAAGAAACAGCCTCTGATGACCTTGAACCTATTTACCGTGAAGCAGAAGGAGCAGGAGACTCTTCGGGAAGAAGCCCCCGAAGACATTTGACGAGCTTCTGACCAAGGCAGAAAAGTATGTCAATGTGGAGGAGATACAATCCTTGAGGAAGAACGAACAGAGGCCGCCACCTCGGGCTGGTCGGGATGCTCGGGTGGAGAGACCCCAGCCGAGGCCGGTTAGACAGGAGCCCCCTTTGTTGTTGGGGGAGTTTAGTGCTCGAACAACTTTGAAAGTGAGCAAAGCTCGGGCTCTTGAGATTTGTGATGAGAGGAAGGTTGTCCAACGTCCTCGGGATATTGATGGGGCCCCAAGGAATCCTAAGTCAGATAAGTTTTGTGATTTCCACAGGTACTATGGTCACACTACTGCGGAATGTTGGCTCTGGGATCAGGAGTTAGAGCGGATAATGCAGAATAACCCCGACGTGTGACAGGCAGTTTAACAATAGAGCTCCTGGTCAGGACAGGACGCCTCGGGGACAGGATCAGCAGCCTAACCGAGGGGAGCGGAGAACACCTCAACCCCGAGGATTTATTAATATGATTTCAGGAGGACCTACTGATGGGGATTCCAACAGGGCGAGAAAGACGAGGTGTCGGCGGATGGAAGCTATGGAGGTCGAGAAGAGGCGCTCGGGACCTACCATATCCTTCGGTCCCGAGGACATGCCTCTGGATGCGGAATCACACAATGACGCTCTAGTCATCAGGGTTATGATTGAAAACTATGAAGTGGCCCGTATTTTCGTGGACTCGGGGAGCTCGGTCAACGTATTCTTCAAGAACGCGGTGGATCAAATGGATCTTGGGGAATACCGTATGGATCCAGTGAACACGCCTTTGTATGGGTTCACGGGGGATTATTTGCAGCCGGTAGGGGCTGTTCAGTTGCCTATGTCGCTCGGCTCGGGCGAATACAGGAAGATCAAGGTGGTGGAATTTACTGTGGTGGATGCACCTTCTTCCTACAATGTTATTCTCGGGAGGCCAGCCATGGCTACGTTCTCGGCTGTGGCATCGGCCTTGCACCAGAAGATCAAATTCCCCGTGGGAGACTCAGTAGGGGAAGTCCTTGGGGATCGTAAGATGGTGAGGAAGTGTTATGTTGAGGAGGTGAGAGTGGAGCAGAAGGTTGCTAAGTCCCGAGCTCAAGACAATCTAGGGCTCGGGAAGACAGAGGTGTGAACTTGGTGGGAGAAGATTTTCAGCTGACTACGGGGGATGAGGAAGAAGAGGTGGTCCTCGTTCCTCCTTCGGGGACTGTGAAAGTTGCTAAGTCCCTTCCCGAGGAGGTGCGAGGACAGTTGGTTCAGTGCTTGGAGAAGAACAAGGATGTTTTTGCTTGGTCACCATCCGATCTAAAGGGGGTCAAGCGCGAAGTAATGGAGCATCGGTTGAATGTCTCCTCGGGCTCTCGACCAATTATTCAAAAGAGGAGGCACTTAGGGCCCGAGAAAGACGTCATGATCAGGAGTCAGGTCGAGGACCTGCTACAGGTCGGACATATCCGCGAGGTACATTTCCCTACTTGGTTATCTAACGTTGTTCTGGTGCCGAAAGCTACAGGGAAGTGGAGGATGTGTGTGGATTTTCGGGATCTGAACAATTCTTGTCCCAAAGATTGTAATCCTCTCCCGAGGATCGATCAACTTGTTGACTCCACCTCGGGTCACGAGTTTCTCAGCTTTCTGGATGCTTATCATGGTTATCACCAGTTACCATTGGCCTAGGAGGATCGGCGAAAGGTCAGTTTTAGTACTGCGGATGGGACATTTTGCTATGTTGTTATGCCCTTCGGGCTTAAAAATGCAGGGGCAACGTATCAGCGATTAATGGATAAGGTGTTCAAGGAGAAGATCATGAGAAACGTCGAAGTTTATGTCGACGATATCTTAATTAAGTCTCGGGAAGAAGCCTGTTTTATATCTGATGTGGAGGAAACTTTCCACACTCTGCGGAATTATCAAATCAATCTTAACCCGGGAAAATGCTTTTGGAGCTCGGACAGGAAAATTTCTGGGTTATATGGTGACTCGTCGGGGAATTGAAGCTAATCCAGAGAAGGTGCGAGCTCTTGCTTCTATGTGTCCTCCTCGGAATATTCAAGAGGTACAGAGGTTGACAGGGAGGATTGCTGCTCTCTCCCGATTTATCTCCAGGTCGGCTGATAGGAGCCTTCGTTTCTTCAAGATACTTCACTGAGCTAAACAGTTTGAGTGGACCGAACACAGTGAGAAAGCCTTCCAAGAACTGAAGGAATATCTAAGGGAATTTCCGGTCTTGAATAAGCTCGAGCTCGGGGAGCCATTATTTATCTATCTGGAGGTTACTCCGCAAGCAGCAAGTTTAGTGCTAGTTCGGGAGGAAGGACAGGTGAATCAGCCTGTGTATTCGTAAGCCACGCTCTAAAGGGCGCCGAGCTTAATTATACCACTCAGGAGAAGTTGGCTCTAGCTCTGGTTATCACGGCTCGGCGCCTCAGGCCATTTTTCTTATCTCACCCGATCACAATGCTCACCAACAGCACGCTCGGGCAGATTGTCTCTCATCCTGATGCTTCTGGAAGACTGGTTAAATGGGTTACCGAGCTCAGCGAGTACGATATTTAGTTTAAACCTCGGACAGCCATCAAAGCTCAGGCGTTAGCAGATTTCTTGGCAGAAACAGTACATCTCGAGCAAGAGGAGAGATGGAAAGTGTATGTCGATGGGTCTTCTTGTTCCTCGGGAAGTGGCGTCGGGATAGTTATGGTGTCCCCCTGGGGGGAGGAGACAAGCTTGGCAATTACCCTTGACTTCAAGGCCTCTAACAACGAAGCTGAGTATGAGGCCTTACTCATCGGACTCCGAGCTGCAAAGAACATGGGGATAGCTCGGGTCCTGCTCTACTCCGATTCTCAGTTGGTGATTCAACAGAGTAACGGAAAATTCGATATAAAGAATGAGAAGATGGTGAAATACGCGGAGGCATTAAACAAATTGACTGAGGCTTTTTCTGAGGTGGTTCTGGAGCAGGTACCTCGGGAAAACAATGAAAAGGCACACAAACTTGCAAAGATGGCCAGCTCTCTCGCTCCATATTCTGGAAAGGAAATACAGGGGAAAGAACTAATATCGCAAATATATCAGGTGCGGAGGCATTAAACAAATTGACTGAGGCTTTTTCTGAGGTGGTTCTGGAGCAGGTACCTCGGGAAAACAATGAAAAGGCACACAAACTTGCAAAGATGGCCAGCTCTCTCGCTCCATATTCTGGAAAGGAAATACAGGGGAAAGAACTAATATCGCAAATATATCAGGTCGGACAGAATCAGGGGGAGTGCCTGCTTCAGATTGGCGGCACGCTATCTTGGAGTATATCTTGCGAAGAGTGGTGCTCGACGACCCACGGCGTGCTCGGGAACTCAAACGCCGAGCACTACGTTTTGATATCTTGGATGATAAGTTGTATAAGCGGTCCTTCTCATGACCGCTGCTGAAGTGCTTGGGTCCCGACGAGGCCAAATATGTGTTGAGGGAGATTCATGAAGGGTGTTGCGGTAATCACCTCGGCGCCATAGCTCTAGCTCGGAAGGCAACACTTGCAGGATTCTTTTGGCCCACTATGCAACAGGATGCTACTCGTCCGATCTTGTCGAGGCTGCCAGAAGCATGCTAATCTCCAGAAGCAGCCTGCCGAGCCCTTGAAAACTATTATCTCTTCGTGCCCATTTGATCAATGGGGCATGGATATTGTAGGACCTTTCCCACCAGCTGGAGGACAGAGGAAGTTCTTGTTGGTGGCAGTGGATTACTTCTCTAAGTGGGTGGAGGCTGAACCCTTGAAAAAATATCTGAGGCCGAGGTGCTGACATTCCTATGGAAAAACATCGTCTGCCGTTTTGGAATACTCCGGCGACTTATCTCTGATAATGGGAGACAGTTCTGTGGAGCTAAAGTTCGGGCATGGTGTCAAGAATTGAAAATTGAACAAGTCTTCACCTCGATGGCCTATCCTCAAATCAATGGACAGGTAGAGGTCACCAATCGAACTATCGTGCAAGCTATTAAGTCACGACTGGAATCTTCTCGGGGAAGATGGGCGGATGAACTATCGAGCGTACTTTGGGCTTATCAAACAACTACCCGAGCCACTACGGGTGAAACACCTTATTCCATGGTATATGGTACCGAGGCGCAGCTACCAGCTGAGATCGGACAGGATAGTCTTCGAGTCATGGAGTATGCCGAGGACAACGACGACATAAGAGGCCTCGAGCTGGATCATCTAGAGGAGAAAAGAGCTCGGGCAGCCATGCGGTTATTAGCTTATCAGAAGAGAATGGTCGAGGCCTACAACAAAAGGGTCAAACCTCGGAAATATGAGCTCGGAGACCTCGTCTGAAGGAATGTACAGTATCAAGGGGAAAGAGTAAAGCTAGATCCGAAGTATGAAGGACCATACAAGGTGGTCGGGAAAGCTGGTGTCGCCGCTTATTATCTGGAGGATGCACAGGGGAAGCGAGGACGTCGGCCGTGGAATGTTATCTACCTCCGGAAATATTACGCTTAGGCTGTCTCCTTACTATTGTAATCATATTTTATTCGGATATTGCTTATAACAACTATCCTATGGAATAAAAGCTATTTTCTCTCAACTCATGGTTTTAATTACTAAGCTCCTCGGGTGACGACCCGAGCTGAGCACTTAAGCCTAGTTCCGCACTGGCAATTTCACGTAGCTCTTCTATGCAAAACATATAAGCCCGACCTACTCGGCACCAAAGCCCAGTTCCGCACTGGCACCTCCTCGGGTGGCAACCCCACCTGAGCAACTAAGCCCAGTTTCGCACTGGAAAACTTCGCTAGCTCTTCTACGCAAACACATAAGCCTGACCTGCTCGGCAACTAAGCCCAGTTCCGCACTGACACCTCCTCGGGTGGCAACCCCAATTGAGTAACTAAGCCCAGTTATGCACTGGCAAATTTAGCGTAGCCCTTCTACGCCAATACACATAAGCCCGACCAGCTCGGTACTTACGCTCATTTACGGGTCGCCACCTCCGTGGGAGAAAACCTCCCCCGAGCAAGGAAAACCCGCTCGAGCTCGGGGAACTAATCTACGAATAAAATAAAGGGGGCAAACATCTCCCTCGCTCGGGCTTTGTCCTCAATAATCACTGCAAAATAACCAACACATAGCAACTTTTATTCGCTAACAAGAGATCGGGTCATGTCGATGGCAAGCGCACTCAGGAAAGCTCAATTTGTCTTGTTGGATTACTTTGTTCGAGTATAATCCTGGATTACGTTATTCGATTATCAGCTCGGGTAATGTTGATCGGTCGTAAGCTCGACGTGCTTTATTCGATTACGCATAATTATTCAACACTTGGTTGATTATAATCTTGTTACATTAGCTCGGGTTACCCCGCTTTGTATTTTACGGTGTCATCGGGATACGCCGCCTCATGCCCGAGGAAGAAACCCGCAGAGAAAGAGCTTTGAGAAAAAATGGAATTCATCAAATGCCAAAAAGGGTACAAAATACAATATGAAGAAAGACTAATATGGAGGGGGTTGTCGTCGGCGTCCCCTCCCCCCCCTTCCTCATCTTCTTCTTCCTCCTCTTCCTCAGCCTCTTCTTCATCGCCCATCACGGATAAGGCTTGTTGTACTTCGAGGAAGGAAGCCGGGTGCTCTTCCTCGGGATAGCCGTTGGCTCTAAACTGGGCCAAGCAGCCCCATAAGCCGTTCTTGAAGAAGCCCCAGGCCCTCTCCCCTAAGAGGACATTGAACTCCGGAGACTTCAAGAACTCCTCCTTGGCCTCGCTCTTCAATTGCTCGGCCTCTTGTACCGCCCGAGCCTTGACTTCCTCGAGATCAGCCTCCAGTGATTCCCGAGCAGCCTTCTCAGCCGCCCGAGCTTCCTTCTCGGAAGCCAGCTCGGCCTCCAGTGCCTCCCTCTGGATCCTCGCCTCTTCCTCCTCCCGAGCTTTGTGGGCCTCCAACTCCTCGAGCCGCGCCAACACCTCGGCATGCTCCAGTGATTCCCGAGCAGCCTTCTCAGCCGCCCGAGCTTCCTTCTCGGAAGCCAGCTCGGCCTCCAGTGCCTCCCTCTGGATCCTCGCCTCTTCCTCCTCCCGAGCTTTGTGGGCCTCCAACTCCTCGAGCCGCGCCAACACCTCGGCATGCTGACCCATGACCTCGTCGAGTCTCTGGCGGGAGGCAGTCGCTTTTCGGTGAGCCCGGGTGAGGCGCTTCACCATCTCGCCTCCCCAAGCCACGGCCTGCACAGAGGTAAGGGGTTAATATTAGAAATATTAGAACAAAGGGGGAGGCTAGAGGTCGGGAGAGAATGAACATACCGAGGAAATATTGGCCGAAAAGTGACCAATAACCTCTGCGTTGTCGGCCTCTCGCAACACCTTGAGATCCCGATCCGGAGCATGTTGCAAATATAACTAGTGGCCGCAACTGCAGAAGGGGACTCAACCAGCGAATCCTTAGAAGGATCGAAAGGGTGGCCTCGCTCGGGCCCCTTCCCCGAGGACGAAGCCTCGGCAGTAGTACGGACGGGACGCACGTCGGCAGTTCCCTCGGAGGTAGGCGTCGGTGCCTGTTTTTTTCTGGAGACCTCCTCTTTTTGGGCCCCCGACGTAGAAGCGCTCGCTTTCTTGCGCTTCTCCCCACGGGCCTCCTTCTCAGCCGTGGAAGGGGCCTTCCTCTTCTTCGTCACCTTTTTGGGGGGAGCGACTTCCCCCGAGGCGCGGGCCGCCTCCTGCATGGCCTGGAGCAGCTCAGCCCTACCCATTCGCTCGTCTGCATACAAAGAAGCAAGGGAAAGATTAGTTCTGGCGAAAACATGAGTTCGAAAAAAAATAAAAACACGTCTGAGGCAAGATATAATTATACCGAGGTCCCGACAAACTCGACCCCCTTCCCGCTAAATTTGAAGAAGCACAGGAGGTCTTCCTTAGTAAGCTCGGGAGCATTGTAGCTCTTACCGTGCATAGCCTCTAGGAAGGGGGCCAGGTTCGGGGCTCGGTCAGGAGTTCGGGCAGAAAGGGTGAAGACGTTGTCCCTCCAGTGCATATCACACTTCCAGGGGTTTCGTTTCTTCCCGACCCGTCTCACAAAGAAGAATCGGCTCATCCATCCCTTGTGAGAGCTCGGGTTCCCCTTAATGAAAGCGTGATCTCCCTTGTGGGAGAGATAAAAATTTCCCCGGTCCCAGTCGTTTGATCTGGATTAATTGCATAAGGACATAGGGGACAAGGGGGAGATCGTGGTAGCAAAGAAGAACGGCCAAGGACAAAAGGAAACTATAAGAATTGGGAGCCACTTGGCTCGGGCTTATCTTAATATGTTGGCAGAGGTCAGCGATAAACCTCGGGAGAGGAAACCGGAGACCCATCTCCAGTTCGTTAATGTAAAAAGAATGGAAACCCCGAGGAGGAAGATGGGCCCTATCCTCGGGGCCGGGGAGTACCACTTCGAACTTATCAGACATCCCCCCTTCTCCCTGATGAAGGGGATGTCCAACGACCTCATGTTAGAGGATTTCTCCTCATACCATGGCACGTTCTTGGACCCCAGCTCGGCCTGGTCGGGAAGCCAGGGCCCCCTAACCTCGGGGCTCTCGGGGGTGCTATCTATGGCGTCGGCTACGCTCCTGATTGAACTTGCGGTAGTAGTAGACATACTGGAAAGTGACAACTTACTAATTGAGAGATTGGGAAAACGATAAGACAATTCGGGAGCGAGAAGAAATTTTTACAGAGTAACTTTGCGGTTGAAAACGGAAAGTGGGAAATGAGAAGGTGAAGATCGCAAATTTATAAGGAGGGGGAAGATGATCTTGACCGTCCGATCTCACCTCTCTCAAAGGTCGAGATCATCTCGAGAAGATCAACGGTCGCATCGGACGTCAGGCTACCCTACTCGGGTGCCAGGCTACTCTAATCTCCACCGTTCACGGAGATCTTATCAACGGCTGGGAGACGCTATCACACGGATCATGGTTTTCTCACAAAAACACAACCCGACCTTGTTCCCGCTCTACACGTGTCCTCTTATCGACGGCTGAGGAGAAGTGGCGCAAGGATCACGAATTGTTTAAAATTTTTGGTTCCACCTCGGGTCTCGATGACAGGTATACTTACTCCGATACTTCAATTCTTCGTCTAGGACTATCGGCGGGGGATACTCCTGATGCCCCCATAATCACCTCGGGACCCGAGGACCGAGCACTTCCCCATCAACACTACCTATGACATCTAAGGCGAGAGCAACCGAGGAGCACGCGCATAGCTCGGGAGTCCTGGCCGAGGCCTTGAACCTTCTCGGGAATCATACCTCGGGATGTGCCCGAGGATCTACGTCATGGAGAGGATCTAGGGATTCGAGGAAGCAATTTGAGCTCGGGGTACTTCCCGACGACTCCCACCCGACGTGCTAGAGAATCCTTCCTAGATACGTCTTTCCTTCTTTAGAGAATCCGAGGACGATACGAATTTCCTTGTTTACATAACAAGATCCGTGAAGATTACGGAGTATCTCGCCCGCCCGAGATTTCCGCAGAGATGTCCTCCTCTCCACCGACTTAGCCCCTCTATAAATACCACCAGGTTTGCTCCTTTGTATTCATTCACTCATTCTTGCACACTCTCGCACACAGTTATATTTTCTCTCGCTCTCTCTCTCACGCGCATCGTCTGACTTAAGCATCGGAGGGGTTTTGCAGGACACACTTCCGGCGCCCTCTGACGAGTGTTTTGTGGTTGTAGACATCCAGACTTCCTCTCCAGTTACCGACGCCCGACGTGCCCGAGGTCCTCGACGTGGTGTTAGCTCTCGGCTGAACTATTTGACTACATCAAATTTATTTATTTGCTCGGGTAGACACCCTGCTCGGCTAGTCATTTTATATTAGTTAAAATTTTAACTTCATTCTTAACTTTTGTAGAAATCCTGCTCGGCTAGTCATTTATTCTTAGTAACAATTTTAACTTTGATGCTGCTCCAATTTCGTCCTCGGTCCCCGACCAAAGAGTTAATCCTCGCCACCCGAGGAGAATCAAAAGTGGTTTTTCAGTTTAGCTTGTTTTAGTTTTTGGCTATACTCGGTAGATTTCGAATGAATGTAATTTGTGGTGATCTCGGATATTTATAGGGTAAAAACTTCGATTGCGTGCACGCCATCTGGCCAATCATGATTAAGCATGGGTCTGACAGCCTTAGTTTTCACAAGTTACCAAGCCAATCAGAACTGAGTAAGAACCTGACAACACGTTACCCGATTTAATCATTAGCAGGTATGGGTTAGACAGCTTTTCTCCTCAGAGTCCTCGGGTAAGTGTTCTCGAGTAGGTCTCCCGAGTAGGTTTCCCGAGTAAGCTTTTATATATCGATATCAATAGTATCTCCTCTTTTTAGTCGAAACGAAGTAGTGAAGTTGAAGACTGTCGCGTTTCTTCTCGAAATCCGTAGATGATTTCTGTGCTTCCCCGAGAAAACCATTTTTCATGTGATTTATTTTTAATATTGGTGATGGGACTTTAATTTAGCGCGCCAAAGTTATCGCGCCTCTTGATATTCCCTAGGTAATCTAGGTCGTTGATCGCTCCTAGATCTGACGGCGGAAATTCGTTGGTTTTCCTATAAATAGCCACACTTTTTCTCTTCATTTCCTCATTCTCTTTCAACTGTGTCGTTACTCTGGTGAATTCTCTATCGTCTCCCGAGTTATCTGCCCTCTCTCTTCCTCTCTCCAAATCCATCCTGTAAGTGCCATAACTCTTATATCATGTTTTCTATAGATGATCGTGTAGTGGTAGAATTTTTTCAGTCCTTTGGGTCCCCTTCCTCGTCAGGCGCCGTAGACACTAGTAATTGTTATAGTGGATGCCCAACTAGCCAAATTGTGGTGTGTGGGTTTTATTGACACTTGTGTATAACGATCTTTATTTATGAAATACGCATTTCCTTTATGGAATTCTTTATTTTCATTATGTTATAATGTTAACAATTGTGTTGGATAAAGACCTAGAATGCACCATAGTGTATGTTAGATGGGATAGTGGATATGATGGCTATCATGAAACACATCTAATAGTCACTGTGTATTCTGAATACGTTCCTAGTCGATTGGGCCGTCAAAATGAGGATAAGGCAGCCCGAGCTTGAGACTAGCATCTGCGATGTGAAGTACCATGTTTCATTGGTAGGGAACATTGTGATGTTCTGAGCATGCAGATGGATAGTGACCTGGTGATCTATTGAACTACCCTCGTTCGGACTTTCCAAGTGGTTACCATTTATCGAGTGGATAAGTCCGAGGTCTTGCTAGTACTGATTAGTCATCACTACTCGAAACTTCATTGAGACTCTACATGATAGGCGCCTCACTTTGACTCGTTTACCAACTCAATTGGGGTCATTAGGTGGCGGGATTGGGTGAGGTCCCGATGCATGTAGGAGTCGATGCTTCGTTGTCGAGGATTCACCGCTCGCCTTTATGCGTGGATATCCTATGCTATCTGAGGAGATAATAGTGTGATAAATCTCTGGCCAGAGTACTGGATGTGTTTTAGGTAAATGGGTTTACCTAGTAACACTCGTGATATCACTATTTGATCTCCAAGATGTATGCATAGTTATTTGATCTCTAGCGACTCTCGATTTACCAATGGTCGTTGATCTGATCGGGATATATGTGTTGAAAGGACCGTACTGTACGCTAACCATGACCAACTGGTTCTTGCAGGCACTATCAGTGATACCTAGGGGATCATGGGGCGATGTTGCTAGGCGCTTTACCATGATCCGATGGGCAATTCCGAAATTGTGATTTCGGAGTCACAATGGTTGGGGGCCCACGGCTAACTGTATCCCTAAACCATTGAGGGTCAAACAAGTACTGGATTCATGATTCCCGCATGGAAACTGAGCTCAATGTGTTGAGCATAGGAGGAGGAATTTAGGGAGTGCGACTTCCTAAAAGTCAACAGGGGTCAAATTGCGATTTCCCAAAGTTGAGGGGCTAAACTGCAATTTTGGACTAGGTGATCTAAAAAATTGTTTTCACATCAAAATACTAAGTTTTGGAAACTGTGTTGATCGGTCCGATCTGATCATCGATCGGAGTTGTGATGGAGCCACGGTGATGAAAACGAACCGAATATTCATATGGACATGGGCCTGACCTAGGCCCATTGGATTGGTTTAAGCCCATCATTCGTCTACTTATGCTAGACCTAGGGCTACATGACATAAGACTTGAACACCAACCCTAGCTCCCAAAAAGGCGCCGCCCCCTTCTCCCTCACAACCTCACGGCCGCCGCCCCTCCGCCGCCGCGCCGCCGCTGTTGATCGTGTGATCGGACTTGTTCCGATCACCCTTTAGAGGAGATTCTATTAATGCCAAATTCGTCAGGCCTTCTAGTGCAGGCTGACGAAGGACTCATGTTTCCGATCGTGGACCTGATTAGGAGATCTACCGCCACCTACATTGAAGTTCCAGATTCCCTGTGAATCTGGTCGGAGCCAGGCGCCTAGACGCCAGCAAGGTAACATTCGTTAAACATCCTATGTATGTTTATTAAATAGATTTTATGTATTTAACGATTCCCGATGCAAAATTTTAAACTTCCGCTGGGCCCTGGGAAACGGGATCCGGATCCAACACTGCGCCAATAGTAATCCCCCCAACAAAGTTTCTCATAGGGAATTACTAGCTAGGATAACCGCCGAGGAGGCTATTTTGTCGGCAGAGGGCCGCCCTTGGTATGAGGTTAAGTCGTCATTTTTACAAGAATCTGATAAAGCTCTTATAAGGGACCTGTCCGGTATGTCAGACCAATATGAGATCTTGATTCCTCTATCCAAGGACCGAGCTCATCTTCCTCCCGAGGGATACCATACTTTTTACATAAATCAGTTAGAAATGGGCCTTAGGTTCCCCGTTCCCCGATTTATTCAAAATCTATACGACCATCTAAAAGTTAGCCCCAGCCAGTTAACCCCGAACTCATACAGTTCTTGATGGTCCGAGAAATAGGATCACTAAGTAAATAGGAGTTCAGAAGGGGGGGGGTTTGAATGAACTCCTTCGATTTTTCTATTTCAAAACTCTTTTAAAATGTTTGGATCTCAGTTTTATGCAAACTTCTCAGCCAACAATATATGTGCGGAAATAGGCTGATTGGTTTGTGAACAATGAACAATGCGCAACAAAAAATAAATGCGTAAGTAAGAGATAGAGTCAAGAGTTTGTTTCTGGAAGTTCGGATATCAATATCCTACGTCTCCCCTTCTTCCTCCTCGGAAGGTAGCACTAAAAGACTTTGATGAGAGTAGCCTTTCTACAATCACCCGATCCCGTAACCCGCAGCTACGAGAACTCCTAGCGCTTTACAACACTTCACGCAGACTTCGCTGCTGGTTTTTACAAGACTTTGAACGTTTTTCGAACTTCTTAACCAAGACAGTTCGTTACAGACTCTATGGAATATAACAATGAAAACTGAATGCTTTTTAACGATGTGTAAGCTCTGTATTGATTTTGGCAGCGTGATAGAAATAGATAGATAGTGAAGTGTGTGTTCTTCAACACTGCTGCTGATATTTATAGGCTTCGATTGCAATGGTCATTTTAATTCTCCAAAGGAAATGAATTCCGTTTGAATTACTGCCAAAATAGTACACCGTAATTCCTGCTCCACTACAAGGTAAATTGCTCATTGACAGAGCCAATTTGTCTTCTTCCATAATTGTGCAAGCATGGAGAAACGGCCTCTGTACACTGTACTATTTACCCTAAATAGTACCTAACTTGTCTCCATCATTCCAGGCAACTGTACGATCGTACAAATCTTTTCCTTATGAACAAACGATCGTATTTGAATCACTTTGAGCTTGCGCCTGAAATAACTTTGATCACCAGCAGTTACTTCCATCTACGTTGTCAAGATTCTTCGACTGGAAAAACGCTTGGAAGAATTTACCTGCTGATATGCATATGTGTTTTTCCATCTGCTGATTTCTTTAGCGATAAAACGATGTCGTGTCAACTTATTCAAATGACGCCGTTTTGCTATCATTGAAATGCATCTGCTGGTTAACAACATGTAGTGCACCTGCTGGTTGAAGTTCACTGTAGCCATCTGCTGGAATGAATAAGACAATCAATACGCTGTCGTTCCAACTTATCCAAACGCTGTCGCTTCGACTTATCCAAACGCTGTCGCTTCGACTTCTCCAACGAATATACTTAACCAACTGCTGATTTCTCTTCAAGAAAGTATCTGCTGATTACTCTTCTTTGTTCAACTTCTGATAAGTAACTGTGCACTCCAACGACGTCGTTCTAACTTATCTAAACGCAGTCGTTTAAGATTTCTTATAAAAAACACGCTAATCTCTTATATGCGCCTGTTGATTGCTCGTAAGAAATATATCTGCTGGACATCTCAAACCGTTCATCTGCTGATCGCATACTATCTGCTGATTCCTCACGAATACTCCAACTGCTGAATTACCACTTGTCGATAGATAAATATTCTCCTGTATAATGCGACAACTGATTGTCCAATATTATCTTGTCTTATTTTTGTTATCACCAAAACTAATCAATATTGTCCTAACAATTTCCCCCTTTTTGGTGATGACAAAACTTCAGCAGCTGAGACAAAAGATATGCAAAAATAAATTGCACACTATCTGCTGGAATGCAAATTTCATTAACCAACAAATTGTACAAAAGATGTGTACAAAGATTATCAGCAGAAACAGCTAAACTAATCTCTTCTTCTCCTTTTCAACGCTCTCGCTTCTCTTCTTCTTCTTTCTCTGTCACGCTCCGCTGCTTCTTGTCTCTCAAGCAATGCTCTGTTAGCATCAGCATCCAGCACTGTATGAACAATATGTCTCTGAGCCACTTCAACTCTTTGCGCAAATGTTGGAGTCCTCTCAGCACTGGCACTAACTTGAACATTCGCAGGCTGTTGGAGTCCTCGGCTGCCACTTTCCCCCTTTTTTTCAGCACTGCCCCGATGAATATAATCAACAAGCTCGCTCAGTTGGGATGAAATAACATTATGATTTTCTTGTGCCTGACTTTGGAATTCGAAAAGCTGGTGGGAAAGGGCTTCCTTGGTGGCCAGTCTCTGCGTAGAGCAAAACTCAACAATTGCTAGACAAACATCAGCCCATTTCTTCGTCATCAGCCTGAAAAATACACTCACTGTAGGGAGAGTGTCATCGTATTGTCGCTGACGAGGAACTTCATTAGAGATTACCATCCGGGGAATCTTCACCCATCGATCAGCGCAAGGTTCAACAATCCACTCTCCATTAACATATAGCATTGTTCTAATCCAGCACCTGGATGGAGTGTTGGTGTTTTTTCGAGCAATTATGGCGCCTCGATCTCTTGGGTTCCCCTCAAAAATTTTTGAACAACAGGGCTTTTTCTAGATAAGACCATGAGCACGCGCCTCCTTTGCCAATTCCTCCAAAACCAAAGATGGAGGTCTGAAAGCAGCTCTATAACTTGGATATCAACCGCCGAGGATCCTTGGCCAGGAGCAAAAGTGGCCCTCCAAGCTTCCAACAACTGCAAGACCAAAACTTGTCTATACTTTAGCAAAATATAATATTTTCGCTGAATGGCTACCTGAGGAGACTCTGTTTCTCCCCAGTACAAAACTTGCTCTTCCTTCTTGTACATCTCCTCAAAATTTATTGTAGCCAGTTTCTTTAAACTGAAAGAATTAAGGAATTGAGAAACTTCATCAAGAACCTTGGCACGCAGCTCCACCAATAAATCAATATCTGCGCAAATCAAAAAGAAATGCTCCCGAGCTGGATTGCCCCTAATCGGGTCTTTCTCCACCAAAATGTCCTTTCCTCAGTGACGCCTGAAATCTTTATCGATTTTCCCATCATAATCTTTGTAATTTCCATGATGGAAGAGGGCATAGGAATATCGACTGGAATCGTCAAAATAATATCGTCCAGCGACATCCGCTCATCAGCACTGAGCATATCATCAGTAGAGATTGGAGCCACAGATTCCTGGACCTGCTGATCTCCATCAGCAGGGGCAACATCCATAGTTGCTATTTCTTCATTAGTGTCACTCGCAGTGACCACCGGTCGTTCAGCCTCCCATTTTGCAACTAGATCTTCATAGGGAAGATCAAACCAATGTTTCTCTTCAGTGGCAGCTGGTTGAGCTTTATCAGCAGGTACGTCAACTGCCCGAGTTTCATCAAGCACCTGCTGAATTATTAAATCCACATAATCAGCAGATGGGTACCTTATCTCCTCAACAGCTGATGGCTCCGCTACCTGTTGAATAGGTACAGCCTCTTCTGCGACGGCTACCATATCCAGAGTGGAAAGAGAAGAGACAGATTTATTCTTAATAGTCCTCTTCTTCTTAGGCACTGCTGCTCCAACATCAGCAGCAGGTCTTTTCTTTGAGGCAGCCCTTTGCTTTGCTGCCCCAGTAGCTTCCTCGGCACCGTCTCGATCATTGATAGAGACAAAACGATGCACAGTCTTTTTCGAAAGGATTTTGGAAGCAGGGGACTCTGAAGAGGCGCCTAATTCCAAATTAGGAATATTCGCCAGCAAAAGACTGATTTGGATAGCGAAGCCCTTGGCTTGCTTGGATCCCGTAGTCACCAGTCTCTTCAAAATGCTGACAAAACTTAGCCCAGTTCATCCGAACACTGCAAACAACTGCCGTAATC
>KQ987934.1:321599-342236 GCA_001598015.1 Dorcoceras hygrometricum
ATCTCCCGAACGGCGTCGCAGTAGACATGAACAGAGTTGCTGTAGCCAGACACGGCCATTGCTAACAATAGATGATTGGAAAATAACGCCTGTAAAATCTTTGCAAGAGAAAGTATGCGCACAAGAGAAATACGAGAGAAAGCAAATATGCAAGGTAAAAGAGAATGAACAGTCATGCGGTAAATAAGTAAAGAATGCAAAGAGTTTTTGGAGAGAGAAAATATTGATGTGACTGTTTGCATGGTAAGACACGTGTCAACCATCTGTTAGCACGTACAATTTTGAAAAAGATTTGAAAAATTTTCAAAAAGTTTTGATCGTACGGTGTAAAACATTTTCCAAAATTTTAATCAAATAAAGTACAAAAATAGATAACTTCACGCCAAAGGTATAAAGTCACAACTACTGATATAGTAAGTGTAAAAACATTACTGCTGATTTGATATTGCGTTGAGGGTCGCAAGAGCTGGTAACTTATAAGCATCAGCAGTATACACGCAACTGCTGAGTATGTCCAGCAGCAACATGTTCTGCTGACGTCACGCTTATTAAATCAGCTCCTGGTTCCCCCTACGACAAATATACTCCAACGCAGGAAACTTACCTCAGCAGGTAGGCTAGTCGTTCCCCCTGAACAATAAACCTGCTGCTGATTTAAGCAATGGTCAATCAACCTGCAAATGCGTTAGTACGCAAACAATCAAGGCAATTCAAGAAGACCTAAAGAGTTTCTAAAATAAGAAAACTTAGCGTCCGGCAGAGGCTTTGTGAAAATATCAGCTACTTGCTGCTCAGTTGACACATACTCCAGCCGAACGTCCTTCTTTAGCACGTGGTCTCTTATGAAATGATGCCTTATATCGATGTTCTTGGTTCGTGAATGCAGTACAGGGTTCTGGGTGATAGCAATTGCACTTGTGTTGTCACAGAGAATAGGAGTTTCAGAAGCATCAATGCCATAATCCTTCAATTGATGTTGAATCCAGATGATTTGTGCGCAACAACTGCCAGCAGCAAGATATTCCGCTGCAGCAGTTGATGTGGAAATTGACGTTTGCTTCTTACTAAACCAAGAGATCAGTCGATCCCCTAAGAATTGACATGTTCCACTTGTGCTCTTGCGATCAATCCTGCAACCTGCATAATCTGCATCACTATACCCAATTAATTCAAAGCCGAAGTCTTTGGGATACCAAAGACCCACGTTAGGAGTACCCTTCAAATATTTCAATATTCGCTTTACAGCAATGTAATGCGATTGCTTTGGATCTGCTTGAAATCTAGCACAAATACAGACAGCAAACATGATGTCTGGTCTGCTAGCAGTTAAGTATAGCAAAGAGCCTATAATACCACGATACAAAGATACCTCAATGGCAGTTCCAGCTTCATCTTTGTCGAGTTTGATCGTGGAACTCATGGGAGTAGCTGCTGCTGAACTGTTTTCCATTCCAAATTTCTTCAGCAGTTCTTTTGTGTATTTAGCCTGGTTTATGAATATTTCATTCTCCAACTGGCGCACTTGTAAGCCTAAGAAAAATGTCAGCTCCCCCATCACGCTCATTTCAAACTTGTCCTGCATCAATGTAGAGAACTTCTTGCACAGTTTGGGGTTAGTTGACCCAAAAATAATATCATCAACGTAAATTTGAACAAGTAAGACGTGATCATCCTTAACAAATTTAAACAACGTCTTATCTACTGTGCCTATTGTGAATTGATGCTCAAGCAAGAATTTTGTGAGTGTATCATACCAAGCTCTGGGTGCTTGTTTCAACCCATATAGAGCTTTGTCCAGTTTGTAAACAAACTCTGGATTTGTATGATCAACGAAGCCAGGAGGTTGTGCAACATACACTTCCTCTGTCAAGATGCCATTAAGAAAAGCACTCTTGACATCCATCTGAAAGACTTTAAAGTCTTTATATGCAGCATATGCAAGGAACATTCTAATGGCTTCTAATCTAGCTACTGGTGCAAAAGTTTCATCAAAATCTATGCCTTCCATTTGTCTAAATCCTTGTGCAACCAGCCTAGCCTTATTTCTTGTTACTATGCCATCTTCATTCAGTTTGTGCTTGTTTCAACCCATATAGAGCTTTGTCCAGTTTGTAAACAAACTCTGGATTTGTATGATCAACGAAGCCAGGAGGTTGTGCAACATACACTTCCTCTGTCAAGATGCCATTAAGAAAAGCACTCTTGACATCCATCTGAAAGACTTTAAAGTCTTTATATGCAGCATATGCAAGGAACATTCTAATGGCTTCTAATCTAGCTACTGGTGCAAAAGTTTCATCAAAATCTATGCCTTCCATTTGTCTAAATCCTTGTGCAACCAGCCTAGCCTTATTTCTTGTTACTATGCCATCTTCATTCAGTTTATTTCTAAAGACCCAACGAGTTCCTATGACTGAATGATTTTTAGGTCTAGGTACAAGTTGCCATACTTTATTACGTGCAAATTGATTTAACTCTTCTTGCATAGCTTCTATCCAGCTTGGGTCAGCTAAGGCTTCATCTATTTGTTTTGGTTCTATATGCAAAAGAAAAGCAGCATCAAAATGATCATACTGAGATAGCTGGCTTCTAGTGCGAACAGGGGATTCAAAATTACCTATGACTTGCTCAGTTGGATGATTTCTATTCCACCGAAGATCAAGTCCAATGGGATTTGATTGTAGTTCCCCCTGAGTTGCTGGATAATTTGCAGCTATTGGATCAGCAGACGCCAATTGATTTGAATCGCTAGCTTGTGCGTCTGCTTCCTGCTGGTAAGAATTGCTCGCTGTTGGTACATCAGCAGGTGGACTTGATGTGCTAGGTACTTATTGACCAGCAGGTAGCCTTGAAGCTTGTTGAATATCTCTTGCGACTGGTTGATCAGCAGGAGATACCAATTGACAATTTCTTGCGACTGGTGGTTCAGCAGGTAAACTTGATGTAGCTTGGGAATTGCTTGTTGCTGGTTGGCCAGTCGATGGTTGAGCGTCGTCTGCTTGTAAATTGCTTTGATTCTTTGACGCTTCTTCACCAGAAGCTGGTGCACTTGTAATTCGATCCTGTGGATGATCCATGTTAGTTAAATCAATAACAACAGGCGCATATAAGTGATTAGCGTGTTTTTGATAAGAAATCTTAAACGACTGCGTTTAGATAAGTTAGAACGATGTCGTTGGAGTGCACAGTTACTTATCAGCAGTTGAACAAAGAATAGTAATCAGCAGATACTTTCTTGAAGAGAAATCAGCAGTTGGTTAAGTATATTCGTTGGAGAAGTCGAAGCGACAGCGTTTGGATAAGTCGAAGCGACAGCGTTTGGATAAGTTGGAACGACAGCGTATTGATTGGCTTATTCATTCCAGCAGATGGCTACACTGAACTTCAACCAGCAGGTGCACTACATGTTGTTAACCAGCAGATGCATTTCAAAGATAGCAAAACGGCGTCACTTGAATAAGTTGACACGACATCGTTTTATCGCTAAAGAAATCAGCAGATGGAAAAACACATATGCATATCAGCAGGTAAATTCTTCCAAGCGCTTTTCCAGTCGAAGCATCTTGACAACGTAGATGGAAGTAACTGATGGTGATCAAAGTTATTTCAGGCGCAAGCTCAAAGTGATTCAAATACGATCGTTTGTTCATAAGGAAAAGATTTGTACGATCGTACAGTTTCTTGGAATTTAGGAGACAAGTTAGGTACTATTTTGGGTAAATAGTACAGTGTACAGAGGCCGTTTCTCCATGCTTGCACATTATGGAAAGAAGCAAAATTGGCTCTGTCAGTGAGCAATTAACCTTGTATTAAGGAGGACAAATGATTTCTTTTGAAAAGGGTTTGGTGTTTTAATAAATTAAAATTATGTGAAGGGAATTTTACAAAAATTTGTACAACTTTGTTGAGGTGTGTCCTGCTTTATAAACGTAGCACCTTGCCACTAATCCCTTCCATATAAATAGCTGTTTTGAAAGCAAGATCATTATCATTTGCAAAGAAAATCTTTCGTGTTCTTCAAAATACTTTCCAGAGGAGTTCGTGTATTGCTCAGGGAGAAGATTCTGCCGGAATTAACCACGGTTGCAAAGCTTTGTTAAGGCAAGTAAAAGTTGATCCTTTTCTACACCATTTAAAACATATATTGATTATTCATTTTGTAGGACCGAGCGCTTGCCGCTTTACCAAAAGCTATATCTGGTGGTAACGGTGCAACTCCAATCTTTTAAACCGTATAGAAATACAAGCGCCACGGTTCGATCGCTCTACCTAGCAGGGGCAATTATTGCACTCCAACAATCCCCCTCCCAATAATTGCACTCCTTGCAATCAATGGGAATCGAACCCATGACCTTGTGTTGCTATACGGTTTAAAAGATTGGAGTTGCACCGTTACCACCAGCTATAGCTTTTGGTAAAGCGGCAGGCGCTCGGTCCTACAATATAGCTTTTGGTAAAGCGGCATGCGGTCGGTCCTACACTTGGTATCAGAGCCAAGGTCAATGGTTCGATTCCCATTAATTTCAAGGAGTGCAATTATTGGGAGGGGGATTGTTGGAGTGCAATAATTGCCCCTGCTAGGTAGAGCGATCAAACCGTGGCGCTTGTGTTGCTATACGGTTTAAAAGATTGGAGTTGCACCATTACCACCAGCTATAGCTTTTGGTAAAGCGGCAAGCGCTCGGTCCTACAGTTCTTTATTAGCTCTAGGGGTTCTGTTAAAGTTTTACCAATCTCCTCTTTCTCTTCACCTTATCTGTAAGCTAAACCAAATCCGACAACAAGATGTCGGGAAATTTTTTATTCGTCTAAAGCCCGAGTTAGGGTTCATAAAAGGGAACCCCTCCTCTCACAAGGGTTGGATGAGTCGCTACTTTTTCTTACGTCGTAATGTTCGGGAGGGGATAGCGTGGTATTGTGATATGTCGTGGTTTGAGAAGCCGACAAAAAGGATTCTCCCTCCACCTGCTCAGGAATATGATCTGACTCCTTTCCTTAAGGCTGCGTGCGCGAAGTGTTTTAACGCTCAGGACTTAGTCCGAGATGATCTTATGTGTCTTCGGTTTTAGTCGGAAGGGGGTAGTGGTGGAAGGGGATTTAGGTATAGCTTTTTATTTTTTTCTCGGTATTCCTCAACTTTTACTTAGCTCAATGTGTCTAACCATTGTTCTTTTTGTACAGCCGATAGAATCATGAAATCCTATCTTTTGGAAGCTTATAAGAATCAGAAGGCTGAAGCTTCCCGGGGTTCCAATCCCCCACCCGAGGAGCGCGCTAAACCTACTCCCGAGGAGCCTGCGAATCCTTTTCCCGAAGAGTCTGCAAATCCTCCACCTGCTGAACGCACCAAAGAAAAAAGAAGAAAGTCTTCTTCGGGTGGTGGTAAACATTCAAAGAAAAAGAAGACTTCTTCTTCGGTCGGGGTTTATAAGGAGGCGGGAACTTCTCAACCTGAACAATCGAGTCTTGAGGTTTCTTCATTCATAGCTCAGCCGGTTACCTCAACTACCGTGGCTTTTTTCAGAATTTTGTTCCTGTGCTGGATCTTCCCGTGGTTAACTCGGCTTCTGACAAGGCGATCACGGAGGCTTTGGCTTCCAACTTTTTGCAGGTATATAAGTAATTCTCTCGCTTTTCCTTTGATGTTTTTTGATCTTTGTTGATCAATTATAGGCACTAGTTTGGGGGGGCGAACTGTCCCGACGGGTTTCAAAGGCCCGAAAAACGGCCCGTTCCTCTAGGTGATCCCTGGATGAGTTTATGGTGGAGCATAATAAGTTGATGAAGGAAATTGAGGATGTTAGGGGGGCTTCCGATGCCGAGAAGAAATCCCTCGAGCAAAAACTGGCTGCTTCAGAGGCCTCCGTCACGCGTCGTGCACGGTGGCGCGCGATCTGTCACGCATGGCGCGGCTAGCGTGCGGCCTTGTGCCGCACGCTGTGATGGTGGCGGCCGCCGCCGTCCGGCGATTCTCCGACAACGTTGCGACGGCTGTTTTGTCTTCTAGGTTTGTTCGGGTCTGTCCCGGGCAGCCCATGAAGTTTTCGGGCCAATATTTGATATTGGGCCGATTTTGGTCGGACCAAAATTGATTTTGAAATTTTTGAGATTTTGGGCCTAAAATTATTTTAAGCCCAATTTGATGCAATTAAAATTAACGAAATGCGATTTTATTTATAAAATATGATTTTTTTGGAAATTATCAAATTTATTGATTATTTAATTTATGTCAATTAATTGGATTGATTGCATGTTTGGGATGATCGAGAGCCGTGCCCAATGTGTTAGGTGTATGATCTAGGTTTTGCGATTTTGGTTGTAAATATTGTTGAAATCATTTATAAAGTGGGTCTGGTTTATGGCCCGTTCCCACCCTTTAAATTGTATCCCAATGTATCATGGACATTTAAATGTAAATATTAGATTTAGTGGGAGGCCATTTTGAAGATGGTGGACATGATGATCAAAGATATTGAAGACCAAAGATCTGTAAAACCGGAAGCAATTGTAATAGGATTGCATTGCATACTGCATTTCACCCGTATACATGGCCCGACTCATATTATTGAGGGGGTTATGTATGCCGGAAAGCTGTACACGTCATTGACACTCGCTGTGAGTTGGTTGGAACTCCCCTTAACGTTGGCTCATATTATTGGGGACGTTAAGGGGACCGTCCTTCACAACTCGACATTGATGGGTCATCTTGACACGTGATAGTAATCGGCGTCATATTATTGGGCCCTTACTGGACGTGAGGTAAATACATGGAGGTTGCACCGATTTCAATTGGGATCTACCTTTTTAGGGTCATGGTTGGCTGATATTACTTGGGACCATGATCGCTTGATTGGACTATGTGTACCCACTAAGGAAACTTGCTTTCTCGATTTCATTAGAGGGTGATGAAATCGTTAAAATAGTGGGAGGGTAATTCATAAAACTAAATGACCTTGTTTTATGTCTTAGCGTTTTTCATATATAGTTAGTAATGCATGTCTGTTTTTCTTTTCAGTATAAACTGCTTATAAAATGTCTTCGATCAAAAATCCACTTGCTGCTATACTGGATAGCAACAAGTTCACTGGTCTGAACTACCAAGACTGGCTTCAAAACCTCAATATTGTATTGGCTTCGGAGAAACTTCTCTACACGTTAGAGAAGAGCCCTCTGAAGGAAGCCCTTGCCGACGTCAGCCCTGAGGATGACGAGATTAAGACTCGATGCTATATGATGGCATCGATGTCAAACGAAATGAAACGGCGTTTCGAGAAGATGGTGTATGCTGCTGACATACATCTTCATCTCAAAGAGCTGTATGGGGAGAACTCTCGACATGAGAGGTTCACCACTGTCAAGGAGCTTATGACGAGCCGCATGCGCGATGGGACTTCGGTCCGTGAGAATGGGGTTCGTATGATTTGGCTCATTGAAAAGTTGGTGGGCCTTGATATCACACTTCCACATGAGCTGTCTGTGGATTTCCTTCTCCTCTCACTCCCCGCTGCATTCGACCCCTTTGTGGTCAACTTTAACATGAACAAGCTGGAAGCCACCCTTGAAGAGGTGGTGAACATGCTTGTAGTGTTCAAGGGGACCATAAAGAAGGACAAGCCCGTCCTCCTTATGGGCTCTTCTTCCTCTGCGAAGAAGGGGCCCAAACGCAAGGGTAAGAAGCGTTCTGCCCTTGCAAAGGAGGAAAAGCCCACCAAGAAGCCCAAGGCAAAGGCTTCCAAGCCAAACAAGACTGAGGATGTTTGCCACCACTGCCACAAGCCTGGGCACTGGAGGAGGAACTGCAAGGAGTACCTCGAGCAGTTGCGAACTGCAAATATGTTCTATATCGAAATAAATATGTCTCTTAATTCGACTTCTTGGGTACTTGATACCGGATGTGGATCTCATATCTGCAATGATTTGCAGGTGATGACAAGAAGCCGACGTCTTAGAGATGGTGAGACCCACTTGAGGCTGGGCAATGGAGCAAGGGTTGTTGCAGTAGCTATAGGATATGTCTATTTATTTCTATCGTCAAATTTTAAGTTGTTATTGAAAGATGTTTTATTTGTTCCCGAATTAATAAAGAACATTATTTCTGTTTCTATGCTTGATAGTGATGGATATTCTTGTGTTTTTGCTAATTCGATTTGCAATATATACAAGAATGAGTGTTTGATTGGATTTGGGGAACGCGAAAACGATCTATACACCTTAAGATTAAAAGCAGTTCCAACTCGCGATGTGGAAACACATACAACGACAATTAAAAGGAAAAATGATAGCTTGAACCCAGCACAACTTTGGCACGCTAGGCTAGGTCATATTTCCCTAAGTAGGATGAACAAGTTGGTTAAGAGTGACATGTCTGATTTGTCAAACACTAACTCCCTACCGACTTGTGAGTCTTGTCTCAAAGGAAAGATGACTAAACAACCCTTCAAGGGCAAGCATGAACGTGCTCAAGGCCTATTGGATTTGATCCATACTGATGTGTGTGGCCCACTTAGCATTGGTACTAAGTACGGTCACACAAACTTCATCACCTTTACCGATTATCACTCTAGGTAAGGGTACTTGTACTTAATGAAGCACAAGTCTGAATCCTTTGAAAGGTTCAAAGAATTCAAGGCTGAAGTGGAAAATTAGTTAGGGAAAAGTATTAAAGCACTTCGATCCGATCGAGGTGGAGAATACTTGAGTGCTAAATTTCAAGACTATCTTAAAGAGAATGGGATTCTCTCACAGCGGACCCCTCCGGCCACACCACAACTCAATGGTGTAGCGGAGCGTCGTAATCGAACCCTGATGGACATGGTTCGATCTATGATGAGCTTCACTGAGCTTCCTACCTCGTTTTGGGGCTATGCGCTCGAAACGGCGATAATGTTGTTGAACAATGTCCACACCAAGGCAGTGGATAAGACTCCATATGAGATATGGATGGGCAAACCACCCAAATACTCATACATGAGGATTTGGGGATGTCCTGCTTACGTGAAGCAGACAGTGGGAGATAAGCAGGATACGAGATCCATCTTATGTTACTTCGTTGGGTATGCAAAGAATTCCATTGTATACTACTTCTACTATCCCAACGAAACAAAAGTGTTTGTTTCTAGAAATGACACCTTTATGGAAAGGGAATTTCTGCTTGATAGAAAAGGCAAGATAGTAGAACTCGAAGAAGTTCGAGTACCATATGAAGTACCAAGTGAATCTCCCGCACCTCAAGAGCCGGTACCAGAAATGGTCGCACCTAGGAGATCTAAAAGGGTTCCTAGGGCTCCTGATAGATATGGTTTCCTCCTTGAAGATGATCAAAGTGATAAAACTGTTGGATGTGATCCAATAACTTTCAAGGAGGCAATTTCCGATGCTGATTCTAATTTGTGGCTTAAGTAATGCAGTCTGAGATTGACTCAATGCATGCGAACCAAGTTTCGACTCTTGTTGATCCTCCCGAAGGAATTGTTCCTATTGGGTTCAAATGGATATACAAGAGAAAACTCGGGCCTGATGGTAAGGTGTTGACCTACAAGGCACGACTGGTCGTGAAGGGTTACACTCAAAGGCAAGGTGTTGACTATGATGAAACCTTCTCACCGGTCGCAATGTTCAAGTCAATTAGAATCTTACTTGTCATTGCCGCATGGTACGACTATGAGATATGGCAAATGGATGTGAAAACTGAGTTCCTTAATGGAAACATTAAGGAAGAGATCTATATGACGCAGCCTGAGGGTTTCACATCTGTAGGAAGTGAGCATAAGGTATGAAAACTTCAGAGATCGATCTACGATCTCAAACAAGCATCGAGAAGTTGGAACCTGAGATTCGATGAAACAATTAAGGAATTTGGTTTCATCAAGAATCCCGAGGAGCCATGTGTATATAAGAAGGTTGTTAAGAATGCTGTGACATTCCTTGTGCTCTATGTTGTTGGCAATGATGTAGGAATGTTGCAGTCAACTAAAGTATGGTTGTCTAGTGGATTCTCGATGAAGGACATGGGTGAAGCATCCTATATTCTAGGAATACAGATCTATCGGGATAGATCGAAAAGGATGCTCGGACTCACCCAAGCTACCTACATCGATACCATACTTAAGCGGTTCTCTATGGAAGATTCCAAGAGAGAACACCTACCTATGTGCCACGGGGTCACTCTATCTAAGTCTATGTGTCCAAAGACTGATGAGAAGATAGAGAGTATGAAACGTGTGCCATATGCCTCGGCAATAGGTAGCATTATGTATGGCATGATCTCAACTAGACCGGATGTCGCATATGCTCTGAGTGTCACGAGCCGCAACCAGGCCAACCACGGCCAAATGCATTGGAAGGCTGTGAAAGATATTCTTAAGTACTTACGAAGGACTAAGAATATGTTCATGGTCTGTGGGGGTGGTGAACTGAAATTGGAAGACTACACTGATTCTAGCTTCCAATGTGACGTGGATGATTCGAAGTCAACCTCTGGATTTGTATTCATGCTCAATGATGGTGCTGTCTCTTGGAAGAGTTCCAAGCAAGACACCATCGCGGATTCAACCGCTGAGGCTGAGTACATCGCAGCATCAGCTGCTGCTAAGGAGGCGGTTTGGATAAGGAATTTCGTCCAAGAGTTGGGCGTCATCCGTGATGGAGTTGGTCCAGTCCCGGTGTACTGAGACAACACGGGTGCCGTTGCGCAAGCAAAGGAGCCTAGGTCTCACCAAAGATCCAAACATATACTGAGAAAATACCACATAATCCGGTATATTGTGGCTAGAGGTGACGTAGCAGTCGAGAGACTCGCCTCTGCAAATAACATTGCTGATCCACTTACGAAGCCCTTGCCAGGATCGTTGTTTGAAAAACATCGCGAAACAATGGGACTGCGTCTGATGAGTAGTTGGCTATAGGGCAAGTGGGAGATTGTTAGAGTGGATGCCCAACTTGCCAACTTGTGGCGTGTGGGTTTTATTGACACTTGTGTATAACGATCTTTATTTATGAAATACACATTTCCTTTATGGCATTCATTATTTTTATTATGTTATAATGTTAACAATTGTGTTGGATAAAGACCTGGAATGCACCATAGTGTATGTTAGATGGGATAGTGGATATGATGGCTATCATGAAACACATCTAATAGTCACTGTGTATTCTGAATACGTTCCTAGTCGATTGTGCCGTCAAAATGAGGATAAGGCCGCCCGAGCTTGAGACTAGCATCTGTGATGTGAAGTACCATGTTTCATTGGCAGGGAACATTTGATGTTCTGAGCATGCAGATGGATAGTTACCTGGTGATCTATCGAACTACCCTCGTTCGGACTTTCCAAGTGGTTACCATTTATCGAGTGGATAAGTCTGAGGTCTTGGTTGTACTGATTAGTCCTCACTACTCAAAACGTCATTGAGACTCTACATGATAGGCGCCTCACTTTGACCCGTTTACCGACTCATTTGGGGTAATTAGGTGGCGGGATTGGGTGAGGTCCCGATGCATGTAGGAGTCGATGCTTCGTTGTCGAGGATTCACCGCTCGCTTTTATGCGTGGATATCCTATGCTATCTGAGGAGATAATAGTGTGATGAATCTCTGGCCAGAGTACTGGATGTGTTTTAGGTAAATGGGTTTACCTAGTTACACTCGCGATGTCACTATTCGATCTCCAAGATGTATGCATAGTTATTGGATCTCTAGCGACTCACGATTTACCAATGGTCGTTGATCTGATCGGGATATATGTGTTGAAAGGACCGTACTGTATGCTAACCATGACCAACTGGTTCTTGCAGGCACTATGAGTGATACCTAGGGGATCATGGGGCGATGTTTCTAGGCTCTTTACCATGATCCTATGGGCAAGTCCGAAATTGTGATTTCGGAGTCACAATGGTTGGGGGCCCACGGCTAGCTGTATCCCTGAACCATTGAGGGTCACACAAGTACTGGATTCACGATTCCTGCAAAAAAACTGAGCTCAATGTGTTGAGCATAGGAGGAGGAATTTAGGGAGTGTGACTTCCTAAAAGTCAACAGGGGTCAAATTGCGATTTCCCAAAGTTGAGGGGCTAAACTGCAATTTTGTACTAGGTGATCTGAAATATTGTTTTCACATCATAATACTCAGTTTTGGAAACTGTGTTGATCGGTCCGATATGATCATCGATCGGAGTTGTGATGGAGCAACGGTGATGAAAACGAACCGAATATTCATATGGACCTGGGCCTGACCCAGGCCCATTGGATTGGTTCAAGCCCATCATTGGTCTACTTATGATAGACCTAGGGCTACATGACATAAGACTTGAACACCAACCCTAGCTCCCAAAAAGGCGCCGCCCCCTTCTCCCCCACAACCTCACGGCCGCCGCCCCTCCGTCGCCGCGCCGCCGCCGTTGATCAAGTGATCGGACTTGTTCCGATCACCCTTTCGAGGAGATTCCATTCGTACCAAATTCGTCAGGCCTTCTAGTGCAGGCTGACGAAGGACTCGTGTTTCCTGTCGTGGACCTGATTAGGATATCTACCGCCACCTACATTGAAGTGCCAGATTCCCTGTGAATCTGGTCGGAGCCAGGAGCCTAGACGCCAGCAAGGTAACATTCGTTAAACATCCTATGTATGTTTATTGAATAGATTTTATGTATTGAACGATTCCCGGTGCAAAATTTTAAACTTCCGCTGCGCCCCGGGAAACCGGATCTGAATCCAACACTGCGCCAACTGCGGCAGAGGGCCGTCCTTGGTATGAGGTTAAGGCGTCATTATTACAAGAGTCTGATAAAGCCCTTATGAGGGACATGTCCGGTATGTCAGACCAATATGAGATATTGATTCCTCTATCCAAGGACCGAGCTCATCTTCCTCAGGAGGGATACCATACGTTTTATGTAAATCAGTTAGAAATGGGTCTTAGGTTCCCCGTTCCTTGATTTATTCAAAATCTATGCGACCATCTAAAAGTTAGCCCCTGCTAGTTAACCCCGAACTCATACAGTTCTTTATTAGCTCTAGGGGTTCTGTTAAAGTTTTACCAAGCTTCTCTTTCTCTTCCCCTTATCTGTAAGCTAACCCAAATCCGACAACAAGATGTCGGGAAATTTTTTATTCGTCTAAAGCCCGAGTTCGGGTTCATAAAAGGGAACCCCTCCTCTCACAAGGGTTGGATGAGTCGCTACTTTTTCTTACGTCGTAATGTTTGGGAGGGGATAGCGTGGTATTGTGATATGTCGTGGTCTGAGAAGCCGACGAGAAGGATTCTCCCTCCACCTGCTCAGGAATATGATCCGACTCCTTTCCTTAAGGCTGCGTTCGCGAAGTGTTTTAACGCTCGGGACTTAGTGCGAGATGATCTTCTGTGTCACTTCGGTTTTAGTCGGAAGGGGTAGTGGTGGAAGGGGATTTAGGTATAGCTTTTTATTTTTTTCTCGGTATTCCTCCACTTTTACTTAGCTCAATGTGTCTAACCATTGTTCTTTTTGTACAGCCGATAGAATCATGAAATCCTATCTTTTGGAAGCTTGTAAGAAGCAGGAGGCTGAAGCTTCCCGGGGTTCCAATCCACCACCCGAGGAGCGCGCTAAACCTACTCCCGAGGAGCATGTGAATCCTTTTCCCAAAGAGTCTGCAAATCCTCCACCTACTGAACGCACCAAAGAAAAAAGAAGAAAGTCTTCTTCGGGTGGTGATAAACATTCAAAGAAAAAGAAGACTTCTTCTTCGGTCGGGGTTGATAAGGAGGCGGGAACTTATCAACCTGAACAATCGAGTCTTGAGGTTTCTTCATTCATAGCTCAGCCGGTTACCTCAACTACCATGGCTTTTTTTCAGAATTTTGTTCCTGAGCTGGATCTTCCCGTGGTTAACTCGGCTTCTGACAAGGAGATCACGGAGGCTTTGGCTTCCAACTTTTTGCAGGTATATAAGTAATTCTCTCGCTTTTCCTTTGATTTTTTTATCTTTGTTAATCAATTATAGGAACTAGTTTGGGGGGGCGAACTGTCCCGATGGGTTTCAAAGGCCCGAGAAACGGCCCGTTCTTCTAGGTGATCCCTGGATGAGTTTATGGTGGAGCATAATAAGTTGATGAAGGAAATTGAGGATGTTAGGGGGGCTTCCGATGCCGAGAAGAAATCCCTCGAGCAAAAACTGGCTGCTTCAGAGGCCTCCGTCAGGCGTCTTCAAGAGGAGATAAAAGAGGTGGAAGAAGAATCCGAGGAGAGGATTAAAAAGGTGCAGGAAAAAGCAGAGGCTTCTTGGGAGAAAAAGAAAGAAGACTTTTTGAAGTCGTATGGATTCGATAGGCTCTGTTCTACTAGGGACCTATCTTTTTTCCATCATGGCTTCGATGGGTGTCTGGCCCAGATTAGGGCCAATGGATATTCGGAGGCCGAGCACCCTTTTTCTTTTCTAAATGTTTTGAAGTCCTTGGAAGCTTTGTCCGACGAGGGTGAAGTGGAGTCTTCCAGGGCAACAAAGTGATGTACCTTTTTTATTTTTGTAACTGCTTTTCCCTTTAATGAAAGAGAATCCATTTGTCTTTCCATCTTTGAGATGTTATGTATGTTAGTCTGTTAATTTCTCAATTGTCTGTTGGTGTATGAGCGTCGAAAAGATCGGGTCTTTAGGTTTTTTATCCGAGTATTTCCCACCATTCGAAGTTGGTAACCAGTATGTTGGATAGATAGGATTTTTATCTAAGTTTTAGATGCCAACGGGAATTGGTAGTCGGGTGCCGAGTAGATCGGTATTTTGCTTAGATAGGATCTTTACCCAAGTGTTAAATACCAACCGGAGTCGATAGTCGGGTGCCGAGTAGATCGATCTTTTGCTTAGATAGGATCTCTATCTAAGTGTTAAATACCAACCGGAGTCGATAGTCGGGTGCCGAGTAGATCGGTCTTTTGTTTAGATAGGATCTCTATCCAATTGTTAAATACCAACCCGAGTTGGTAGTCGGGTGCCGAGTAGATCGGTCTTTTGCTTAGATAGGATCTCTATCCAAGTGTTAAATACCAACCGGAGTTGATAGTCGGGTGCCGAGTAGATCGGTTTTTTGCGATATCTTTCTTGTAAAAAAACATCTTTCCTTGATAAGTCTTTAAGTACAAAAAGTAACATCATGATAATTCTAAGAATAATACTTTCTTAGATGACGAACATTCCATGGTCGCTTTCCTCTTTTTCCTTCGTCAACTAGGTAATAGGCGGACATTCCTGATTTTTCCACTACTCGGAAGGGTCCTTCGTATTTAGGATCCAACTTTCCTCTTTCGCCTTGGTATTGGATTTTCTTCATTACTAAGTCTCCCACGGCGATATGTCTTGGTCGCACCCTTTTGTTATAAACTCTGGCTTCCCTTCGCTGGTAGGCTATCATCCTAACTGCTGCTTGATCTCTTCTCGCAGCTACATGATCTAAATCCGTCTTTCATAATACGTCATTCTCCTCGGGATAGGAACAAACTCTTACACTATCCTGTCCAATTTCTACTGGTAATACTGCCTCAGTTCCATATACCATGCTGTAGGGTGTTTCTCCTGTGGCGGTCCTCGAAGTTGTTCTGTAAGCCCATAATAAACTCTGGCTTCCCTTCGCTGGTAGGCTATCATCCTAACTGCTGCTTGATCTCTTCTCGCAGCTACATGATCTAAATCCGTCTTTCATAATACGTCATTCTCCTCGGGATAGGAACAAACTCTTACACTATCCTGTCCAATTTCTACTGGTAATACTGCCTCAGTTCCATATACCATGCTGTAGGGTGTTTCTCCTGTGGCGGTCCTCGAAGTTGTTCTGTAAGCCCATAATACACTCGGGAGCTCTTCCACCCATTTGCTCTGGACACTTTCTAACCGGGTTTTCAAAGAATGTACTATAGATCTATTAGTGACCTAGACCATCCCATTGCTCTGTGGATATTCTACTGATGTAAACACTTGCTCAATTTTTAATCCCGAGTACCATTCTTTTAACTTAGCATCGCTGAACTGTCGACCATTATCTGATATAATTCTTTGGGGAATTCCAAAACGGCATACTATATTTTTCCATAAAAATTTACGCACTTCTCCTTCAGTGATCCGGGCTAAGGATTCGGCTTCCACCCATTTAGAAAAATAGTCCACCGCAACTAACAAGAATTTCTTTTGCCCCAAAGTTATGAGAAATGGTCCAACAATATCCATTCCCCATTGATCAAAAGGGCAAGAGGACGTGACTGCTTTCATCAACTCGGATGGTTGCTGTTGTAAATTTGCATGCCTTTGGAAACTGTAACATGCTCTGACTAGAGAGGCAGCATCTTGTTGCATGCTAGGCAAGAAAAATCCGGCCAAAAGAGCTTTCCTCGAAAGAGCCACACTATCGAGGTGATTACCACAACATCCTTCATGAATTTCCCTGAGAACGTAGTCTGCCTCTTCGGGACCCAAGCATTTTAACAGAGGTCGGGAGTAAGATCTTTTGAATAGGACATCGTATAGTAGCACAAAACGAACCGCCTTCTTTTTCAATTCCCGAGCTTCCCGTGGATCATTAGGTACTCTCCCGTTTTGAAGATATTCATAAATGTCATGTCTCCAATCTTCTTTTTCGATTTCCATTATCATTACCACTACCTGTTCGATTTGTGAAACCTTTTCTTGTAAAGGTAATTCGCCCTCAACTTCTGAGTTTAGCGAACTAGCTAATTTGGCTAGTCTGTCAGCTTTTTCATTTTCCCCCCGAGGTATCTTCTTTAATGTGAGTTCCAAAAATTTTTTTTTTAATTTATCCAAAGTATTGACATATCTGCGTAATTTCTCATTCTTCACTTCATAATTTCCCATGCTTTGTTGTACCGCCAGTCTTGAGTCCGAGAACAAGATGAGATGAGAGATGCCCATAATTCTTGCCACTCGAAGTCCAATGAGTATGGCCTCATATTCTGCCTCGTTATTGGATTCTCGGAAGTCCAGACGCACTGAGATACTAGTCTCTTCTTCCTGTGAGATATGGCAATGATTCCTACCCTGCTTCCCGATTGACAGGAGGATCCGTCCACAATCATTTTCCATACCATCTTCTCCTGCGTATGAAGGGCTTCTGCTATGAAATTAGCCAATACATGTGATTTAATCGTTGTTCGCGGTTTAAACTTGATATCATATTCTCATTGTGAGACCTGGATTTGTTAATTGAGATTAATCGTTGGAATTAATCGGTTTATAGAGATTTTGGTGGTTTAGAATCTCTGTTTCGAGATTTGAGTTGCATTTTCAGGTCGAGAACTATACTTAGAACGATTCTAGAAGTTTTCGTGATTTTGGTATTTTTGGGTAAAAGCTGTTTCTTGAGCTAGCAGCTGGTCGGTGGTGAAACCAGTCGAAGCATGTTTTTGTAGTGCAGGGTATGAAACGTCGTAGTTTGCGTGAAGTCTGGTTGCGCGTGTTGAAATCAGCAGATGCATTAGCGTATTTGCGTTGAGGGCTAAAACGACTGTGTTTAGATTAGTTGGCGCGACGTCGTTTCGATGTTGCGTCTGGTACCAGCTGGTGGAATCGCGTGTGTGTATCTGCTGGTTGTTCAGCAGAAGCAGATGTCAACGCGGGTAAACTTCCTGTAGCGCGAAGAGGAAACGTTGTCGATTTGTTGATGCGACTGGATGTCCAGCTACGAGAGATTTTCAATACTGTAGCTTGCGACTGGTACCAGCAGAGAGAAGTGTTATGTGTTGATTGTGTTCTTGCGACTGGTTACCCAGCTGCTGGTAGTGAGGATTGCGTATCCTATGCGACGTCGTTTGAGTAAGTTGGCGCGAAACCGTTTTGAGAACCAGCCGTTGGTTTGTTTTGCGATTGTTGTAGCGTTATTTGAGAAACCAGCAGTTGGTTCTTGCGTCTGAGAGTTGTAGTATACCTGCTGGTTTGGGAGATCGATGGTGTCGACTGATTTTGTCGGTGGACAACTATTTTTTGAGTTCCAGTCGTTGCTAGTGCTATTTATAGGAAGATTTGGCCTTCGATTTTAGACATCAGTTCCCATACTTAGAATATTTTCCAGCCTTTCGTTCTCTGTATCTTCGAACCCTAGAGCACTGTTCAGCTTTGAGCTTTTCCGACGGATTCCCGTCGTTTCCGGTGGTTGTTTTGCTCGTGCGAGGTAGCTTTGGACTCCTCTCGAGAAGCCTTATCGATTACTACCATTCTTGGGGGCTGTGGTTAGCTAGAGCAAGGTCGCGAAGTTACTGTCTTGGCCGTGCGTTCGCTGTGAGCAGGTAGCTTCGAATTGTTGTAAGATCTTGGCTTTAGTGTATTGTTTTAAGCTGTCGATTGTATAGTACTGATGGGATTGAGGCTGGTTGAGAGTGTCTCCCTGCCGTGAGTTCTATGCTGGTATCCAATAAGATTTATGTTGTGTATGCTGTTGGTTAACAGGCTTTTATCAGAGTCTTCGGGATTTCTTTCAGTGCTGGTTGTAGTTCAGAGGTATTGTATTTAAGGTACGGATCTGAGCTTCATGTAGCTGGGAATTGGCGTGAGATTGAATTCTATATGGCTGTGGTCTATTGAGGTGGATGTTGCTGTGTGCATACGTGATTTCTGTTGATTGTTTAGCTGCCCTGTTATGCATACACGCATTTCCCAGATTGCATTCATATTGTTATTACAGCCATTGTTCGTATCTTGTATTGCTGTTGTTGATTCTTACTAGGATGCGAGGGCGAGCGGCAATACCGCACTCTCATCTCCCTGCTGGGATCGTTACCCACCATGCGCCGAGTGGTTAACTACCACAGTTCATGGGCGAGGCAACGGCAGGTTGAGTTGGTTGATGCATCCAGTATTTGGGTGTTGTATAACGGCGAGTGGCTCATTACCACACTGTGAACACACCCCGTGGCCACTGTACGTTGTTGATGATTCTTGGAGCTATGTTTGAGTTCCTTAGCTCCCTTGAGGGTCGAGCTTTCCGTTGTTATCCGGTGTCTCATGCATAGCATCTGCATTTTTATCTTATGCTTTTCCTTAGCTGTTATATTTGCTCTCCGTACTGGGGTTTGACCCCATGTCCCTCTGGGGCTTTGTTTGTTTCCTTGTTTATGTTGTTTTCAGGAAACCCAGGTTTTACAGCTGGTCGTGGCTTTAACCCAGCTGGTGGTGCCCCAGGAGGTGGATAGTGTGTCCCAGTTGCATATAGCATACTTATATATAAGTATCAGTCAGCCAGGGGGATGCCCTACGCTTCGTCGTTGTACCCGTAGGGGAGTCTGATACATGTTTTGGTTGTTGTATGTTATATTGTGGTTGTTGGATTTTAAACTGGGATCTATTTTGAGTATCGCTCTATTTTTAATTATATGTTTTAAACCGTCGGGCCTAAACGTGAAAATTTTACCCACTTTTTGATAAGCTTCCGCATGTGTTTGGGTTTTTACTCTGTTTGGAGCACGAGGCCTGACATTTTGGTATCAAAGCTTAAGCTGGGATAAGCTCAATTTCTTTGATCATACTTGAGTCTAGGCACAGTGTTGTGTGTTGCATGTGCTTGACTTATGTGATTACGTGCTGCATATTTGTGTTATATGCTTTCTATGTTGTATCTGTTCTGTTTTTCCTTATCCTGTTGAGTGTATTTTAGATTCCGCCTAGACATCGTAGTAGAGGTAGGGGGCAGTTCTAGGAATCAGAAGGTCAGAACGAGGATCAGTATAGTGCTCCTAGTCATACTCATGAGATTAGCGAAGAAGGGGAAGCTGAGGCTCCGCCGGCTCCGGGGGAGAGGATGGACGTGGTTATAGCTCGGTTTCAGAGGATGAACCCTCCTGTCTTTAATCGCGACGAGTCGAGTGAGGATGCTGATTCGTGGCTCCATAACGTCACTCATCTTTTCGATAGGGCTCAGTATGACGATGAACTCCGGTTGATGTTAGTGACCTTTTTGCTGAGGAAGGCCGCAGAGCGTTGGTGGCGAGGTGCGTCTAGTACCTTAGCGGAGACTGGAGTTGGTATTACTTGGAACACTTTCTGTGAGACCTTCAGGCAGGAGTACATCCCCGATTCGTATGTAGCTGCCCGTGAGCGGGAGTTTGAGTTTTTGGAGCAGAGCTCGATGACTGTGCGCGAGTATGCTCGCAAGTTTTCTGCGTTGTTGGCTTATGTTCCGCATGTTGCTGGTCGGGAGAGGGCCAAGAGTACCAGATTCGTGGAGGGTTTGAATGAAGAATTTTACCAGAGTGTTTTGACGAGCAAGCACAAGTCATATGCTGAGGCCGTGGATACTGCTATCCACATTGAGGAGGGCATGAGGAGCCGTCGTACGCACAGAGCTCAGGTAGCTCAGGCAATGCAGAGTGGTAGACATGTTGGTCAGGGAGCTCAGTCGTCTCAGAGTTCTCAGTCCGCTCAGTACCCCGAGCAGCAGCAGCAACAGGTGGCTCAGCAGTCTGGCCGTCAGAGGTTTCGACCCCGCGGTCAGCAATTCAAGAAAAAGTCTGGTTCAGGGTCTTCTGGTTCTGGCAGTTCGAGTAGCAGTGGATCTCGGACTGAGTTTTGTGGCTTTTGCGGTGGGAAGCATCCTTCCACGCAGTGTGTAGGTGTGCAGGGTTCCTGCAACCTTTGTGGTCAGTACGGGCATTTTGCGAGAGTGTGTCCGTCAG
>KQ987934.1:380866-393056 GCA_001598015.1 Dorcoceras hygrometricum
TTGGCTTTCATATAGCTTTTGGAGAGAGAGATTAGCCTTGTTCCAGGAGCTCTTTTCTACAGTCGATTTATTGACTTCAGCCTTGAGCTCGCTGATCTCATTTCTCAACATCTCATTCTCAGCTTGTAGCTTACTCAACTCAGTTTTTAGAATGTCAACATCTTCAAGCTCATCAGAACTTGATTCAGCTGAACTACTCTTTAAACTCATGTTTTCAGCTAAGATTAGCCTTGTTCCAGGAGCTCATTTCTACAGTTAATTTATCGACTTCAGCCTTGAGCTCACTGGATTCATCTTTCACATCTCATTCTCAGCTTGTAGCTTACTCAACTCAGTTTTTAGAATGTCAACATCTTCAAGCTCATCAGAACTTGATTCAGCTGAACTACTCTTTAAACTCATGTTTTCAGCTTTAGCTTCCTCGAATGAATGAGAAAGCTTCCGGTACTCTTTTACCATGTCATTAAGTGATATGACAAGGTCATCACGTGTAAATTCAACATTTGAGAAATCAAATACCTCATCTTCGTCTGTTTGGTCAGCCATGAAGCAGTGAACCTCCTCCTGTTCACTCTCACTTGAAGATGAGCTGCTGCTGGATGAATCTGAGTCGCTATCAGCCTAGCTTTTGGTGCTTTCTTCAGCAACCAATACTTTGCGATCATGCGTGCGACTGAATCTTTTGTTGTTGCTTGTCTTCATCTTTCTGTCGCTTGATCTTTCTTTGAACTTGTCCTTGGATTTATCCTTGGACTTCTCAACATTTCTTTCATTATCTTCGTCATCACGTCTGTATCGCTCTTCTTTCCTGTAGCGATCATCAGCTCTTCTATCATCTCGCTTGTATCTATCGTCTTTCTTGGGTCTGTTGCAATCAGCAGCAAAATGACCTGGACGATCACAATTATAGCATTTCAAATCAGAAGAGACTTTATCAGATTTGTTATAATTATTGAAAGAAGTAGAAGGGTTGAAAGATCTTCTCAGGTATTTCCCAAACTTCTTAACGAAGAGGGACATGACGTCATCAGAAAGTTGATCTGCTGATTTGCTCGTGCTCGGAGAGCATGGTTCAGCAGTAGCGGCAGCAAGAGCTTTCGTTGGTTGGGATGTTGAAGGCGCTTCTGATCTGGTTTCGAGCTCAAACTCATTGGCCTTTAGATTTGCAAATAAATCATGGAGCTCCATTTTGTTGAGGTCCTTCGATTCCCTCATAGCCATGGTTTTCACGTCCCACTCTCTGGGCAGGGCTCTCATTACTTTTAGCATCAACTCCCTGTTACTGTATTCTTTGCCCAAGCTGTTCAACTCGATGATAATAGCACTGAAGCGCTTGTCAAATTCAGTCATTGTTTCGCCGTCTTTCATCTTGATTGCTTCATATTTTTGCTGAGCCACTGTCAGCTTGTTCTCTTTCGTTTCATCGCTGCCTTCACATATTTGGACAAGCTTTTCCCATATTTCTTTCGCTGTAGCACAGGTCTTGATTTTGCTGAACAAATTTTTGTCTTTGTCCAGCGTTTTGTAAAGAATATCCCTGGCCACGTTGTCCAAATTTTCTTTCTTCTTGTCATCATTTGTGTACTCATGTCTGGCTTTTTCAAGGAACTGAGCCTCGCCATTTGATACAGAGAACGCAAGATTGGGCTTCATTATCTTCAAAGGCCCGTCAGTGATAATATTCCACATCTCATCATCCATGGCAGCAAGATGCGCCTGCATGCGAATCTTCCAGTCATCGTATTCATCTCTGGAGAACAAAGGAATCTTGTGTTGTGAGGTAGACATATTAATATGATGTAAAGCTCAAAAACAACTGTTCAATAACTAAGATTTCCTGCTCTGATACCACTTGATGGTCCCGGAAATAGGATCACTAAGCAAATAGGAGTTCAGAAGGGGGGGGGGGTTGAATGAACTCCTTCGATTTTTCTATTTCAAAACTCTTTTAAAATGTTTGGATCTCAGTTTTATGCAAACTTCTCAGCCAACAATATATGTGCGGAAATAGGCTGATTGGTTTGTGAACAATGAACAATGCGCAACAGTAAATAAATACGTAAGTAAAATATTGAGGCAAGAGTTTGTTTCTGGAAGTTCGGATATCAATATCCTACGTCTCTCCTTCTTCCTCCTCGGAAGGTAGCACTAAAAGACTTTGATGTGAGTAGCCTTTCTACAAACACCCGATCCCGTAACCCGCAGCTACGAGAACTCCTAGCGCTTTACAACACTTCACGCAGACTTCGCTGCTGGTTTTTACAATGCTTGAACGTTTTTCGAACTTCTTAACAAAGACAGTTCGTTACAGAATCTATCAAATATATCAATGAAAACACGTATCTAGAGACTGTAAATATCTTCTGGTTTCAACAATGAACAACCAGAAGATTGACTCGAATGTTTTTCTAATGAAGATCAAACGATAAGTTCTTCGAGTCTTTGAGCTTTTGAAGAAATCAACGAAGTGTAAGCTCTGTATAGATTTTGGCAGCATGACAGCAAATATAATAAGCGAAGTGTATCTTCTTCAACACCGCTGCTGATATTTATAGGCTTCGCTGCAACGGTCATATTAATTCTCCAAAGGAAATGAATCCCGTTTGAATTACTGCCAAAATCGTACACCGTAATTCCTGCTCCACTGCAAGGTAAATTGCTCATCGACAGAGCCAATTTGTCTTCTTTCCATTTTTGTGCAAGCATGGAAAAATGGCCTCTGTACACTGTACTATTTACCCAAAATAGTACCTAACTTGTCTCCTTCATTCCAGGCAACTGTACGATCCAAAAAATCTTTTCCTTATGAGTAAACGATCGTATTTGAATCACTTTGAGCTTGCGCCTGAAATTACTTTGATAACCAGCACTTACATCCATCGTCGTTGTCAATAACTTCGACTGGAAAAACGCTTGGAAGAATTCACCTGCTGATATGCATATGCGTTTTTCCATCTGATGATTCCTTTTAAGCGATAAAACGATGTCGTGTCAACTTATTTAAGTGACTCCGTTTTGCTATCTTTGTAGAGCATCTGCTCGTTAACATCATCTGCTGGTTGAAGTCACTGTAGCTGTCTGCTGATATGCTTTAAACAAAGCATCTGCTGAAATGTCAAAGGAACGCTTCTGCTGAATCAATCAAAACGCTGACGAACCAACTTAACCAAACGTTGTTGTATCGCAATCTCCAACAAATATACTTAACCAACTGCTGAACTCTTCAAGAAAGTATCTGCTGATCACTTCATCTGCTGATGGGAAACTGTGCACTCCAACGACGTCGTTCTAACTTATCAAAACGCTGTCGTTTTATACTTCTTAGCAAAACACGATAGAACTCGAATAGATACCTGCTGATCGAGACAACAACAACTGCTGATTGCTCACGAAAACTCCAACCGCTGAAATAACACTGTAGAATAAATAAACTCCTGCGACAACCGATTGTCCAATTGCAACTTGTCTTATTTTTGTTATCACCAAAACTTATAAATATTGTCCTAACACTACCTATGTGCCACAGGGTCACTCTATCTAAGTCTATGTGTCCAAAGACTGATGAGGAGATAGAGAGTATGAAACGTGTGCCATATGCCTCGGCAATAGGTAGTATTATGTATGGCATGATCTCAACTAGACCGGATGTCGCATATGCTCTGAGTGTCACGAGCCGCTACCAGGCCAACCCCGGACAATTGCATTGGAAGGCTGTGAAAGATATTCTTAAGTACTTGTGAAGGACAAAGCTGAGTGTCACGAGCCGCTACCAGGCCAAACCCCGGACAATTGCATTGGAAGGCTGTGAAAGATATTCTTAAGTACTTGTGAAGGACTAAAGAATATGTTCATGGTCTATGGGGAGGTGAACTGAAATTGGAAGGCTACACTGATTCTAGCTTCCAATATGACGTGGATGATTCAAAGTCTACCTCTGGATTTGTATTCATGCTCAATGGTGGTGCTTTCTCATGGAAGAGTTCCAAGCAAGACACCATCGCGGATTCAACCACTGAGGCTGAGTACATCACAGCATCAGCTGCTGCTAAGGAGGCGGTTTGGATAAGGAATTTCGTCCAAGAATTGGGCGTCATTCCTGATGGAGTTGGTCCAGTCCCGATGTACTGCGACAACACGGGTGCCATTGCGCAAGCAAAGGAGCCTAGGTCTCACCAAAGATCCAAACATATACTGAGGAAATACCACATAATCCGGGATATTGTGGCTAGAGGTGACATAGCAGTTGAGAGAGTCGCCTCTACGGACAACTTTGCTGATCCACTTACGAAGCCCTTGCCAGGATCGTTGTTTGAAAAACATCGCGAAACAATGGGACTGCGTCTGATGAGTAGTTGGCTATAGGGAAAGTGGGAGATTGTTAGAGTTGATGCCCAACTAGCCAACTTGTGGCGTGTGGGTTTTATTGACTCTTGTATATGACAATCTTTATTTATGAAATTCGTATTTATTTATGGCATTCTTTATTTTCATTATGATTATAATGTTAACAATTGTGTTGGATAAAGACCTAGAATGCACCATAGTGTATGTTAGATGTGATAGTGGATATGATGGCTATCATGAAACACATCTAATAGTCACTGTGCATTCTAAACTCGTTCCTAGTCGATTGGGCCTTCAAAATGAGGATAAGGCCGCCCGAGCTTGAGACTAGCATCTGCGATGTGAAGTACCATATTTCATTTGTAGGGAACATTGTGATGTTCTGAGCATGCAGATGGATAGTGACCTGGTGATCTATCGAAGTATCCTCCTTCGGACTTTCCAAGTGATTACCATTTTTCGAGTGGATAAGTCTGAGGTCTTGGTTGTACTGATTAGTCCTCACTACTCGAAACGTCATTGAGACTCTACATGATAGGCGTCTCACTTTGACTCGTTTTTACCGACCCACTTGGGGTTATTAGGTGGCGGGATTGGGTGAGGTCCCGATGCATATAGGATTCGATGCTTCGTTGTCGAGGATTCACCGCTCGCTTTCATGCGTGAATATCCTATGATATCTGAGGAGACAATAGTGTATGAATCTCTGGCCAGAGTACTGGATGCGTTTTAGGTAAATGGGTTTGCCTAGTAACACTCGCGATGTCACTATTCGATCTCCAAGATGTATGCATAGTTATCGGATCTTTAGCAACTCTCGATTTACCAATGGTCGTTGATCTGATCGGGATATATGTGTTGAAAGGACCGTACTGTACGCTAACCACGGCCAACTGGTTCTTACAGGCACTATCAGTGATACCTATGGGATCATGGGGCGATGTTGCTAGGCGCTTTACCATGATCCGATGGGCAAGTCCGAAATTGTGATTTCAGAGTCACAATGGTTGTGGGCCCACGGCTAGCTGTATCCCTGAACCATTGAGGGTCACACAAGTACTTGATTCATGATTCCCGCACGAAAACTGAGCTCAATGTTTTGAGCATAGGAATAGGATTTTAGGGAGTGGGACTTCCTAAAAGTCAACAGGGGTCAAATTGCGATTTCCCAAAAGTTGAGTGGCTAAACTGTAATTTTGGTCTAGGTGATCTGAAAAATTGTTTTTCACATAATAATATTCAGTTTTGGAAACTGAGTCGATCGGTCCGATCTGATCATCGATCGGAGTTATGATGAAACCGTGATGATTTAATTGAACCGGATGTTCATATGGACCTGGGCTTGACCCATGTCCATTGGGCCGGTTCAAGCCCATGTATATTTATTATATACTAGTCTTGTACTAGGCCTTAATCATAAGATTACATCACACAACTAAAAACCTAGCCTCTAATCTCGGCCGCCCCCTCCTTTCCCTACCTCACGCCGCCGCCGACACCACCGTGCGCCGCCTAGCGCCGCCGCACCACCGCCGTGTCCCGCCGCCGCCGTGATCGGACTTGTTCCGATCGTATTGACGAGGAGAATCTGATCGTGCTAAAATCCGTCAGATCTTCTAGTACAGTTTGACGGAGGAATCACGTTTCCGATCATGGAGCTGATTAGACGATCTACCGCCGCCTACCTTTTGAAGTGCCGGTTTCCTTGTGAAACTGGTCGGAGCCAGGCGCCTAGACGGTAACGGTTCAAACATCCTATGTATGTTTATCGTTGTAGTTTTAATGTATTGAACGTATTCCCGATGCAAAATTTTTAAACTTCCGCTGCGCCCCGGGAAACGGGATCCGGTCCGCCATTGTCGCCAACATTAATAAGGCTTGGGTCTCTTCAGATAATGCCCGAGCCACCCTCATTATCTCGCCTGTGCCTGTTAACTGAACCTCTTCACTATCTTCTTCGGTCGAAACTTGGGAACCCCCCTCAGTTAAATATACATCTTTAGAAATTGCTTCTCGGGGTCGTGATGAATATCGAGATTTTTGTGCTTTTTGCTCTTCTCGGACTTCCTCCACATAACATTTTCGTGCTACTTTTCTATCTCCCTGAACTTCTCCTACTCCCCCTGCCATAGGATACTTGATTTTCTGATGGAGAGCCTAAGCCACAGCCATAAAGGAGGCCATAGCCGGGCGTCCCAAGATAATGTTGTAAGAAGATGGGGCATCAATTATCGTGAATCCAATGATCCGTGTTTTCTTCTTCTCCCCAGCTTCCTAAGGACATGGTAGGTATACTTCCCCCTCAGGCTCTAAAAAGTCTCCCGTGAAACCGAACACGGGTGTCTTTACTGCATTCTACAGGGTATTTCCCAGATCCATTCGTTCCATAGCTCCTTTAAACAATATATTGTACAGAGCTTCCCGAGTCGATGAAAATGAATCCAATGATCCGTGTTTTCTTTTTTTCCCCGCTTCCTAAGGACAATGGTAGGTATACTTCCCCCTCAGGTTCTAGGAAGTCTCCCGTGAAGCCGAACACTGGTGTCTTTACTGCACGTACAGGGTAATTTCCCAGATCCATCTGCTCCATAGCTCCTTTGAATAATATATTGACAGAGCTTCCTGAATCGATAAAAATGCGAGCCACGTCATAGTTGCCACCATGGACCGGATGACGAGGGCATCATTGTGCGTCTTTGAATCCTCGGGTAATTCATTGGTATTGATAGATATAATGGGACCACTTCGATCTTCTGCCGTTAGTACCTGCATGTTTTCCAACTGTCTCTTTCCAGAATTTCTCGCCCTACTTGAATCTCCATCCATGGATCCTCCTGAGATCATATTAATAGTTCCCCGAGGAGGTGGGGAATCGGGTGCTCTTTGCTGCATGCCTCTGGGCTCCTGGGAATGTTCACCTCTTTTGCCCTCTCCCCTTTTTTCCTGATAATATCCAGGTCGCTCCCATATTCTCTTTAAAGGTGCACTCGCATGTCCCCCGACCAAAAGCTCTTTTATATCGGGATGATTCTGTACTATGCGTTCTAGCTCATGATCAAGATGTTTACATTCATGGGTAGTGTGACCATATTCTTTGTGAAAGTCACAAAATTTGTCGGACTGTGGCCTCTGAGATCCTCCCTCGCTACTTCTCGGCCTCCGCACCACCTTTCTTCCATCGCATATCTCCAGTGCCCTTGTTTTACTAACCTTCAATGTTGTCTTCGAACCAATTTGTCATAATAAGAGAGGTGCCTCGGGACGCTGTAATTGGGGGTATGGCCTTTCCACCCGAGTATCTCGAGAAGGTTTAATGGCAGCCTTTTGATCACTTCTTCGGGCAACTTGCACTTCTTATACATTAACATATTTTTCCGCCCGTGTCAACAATCCATCAAAGGTCTTCGGGGGCTTTTTTATCTAGGATCTAAAAAAGTCCCCTCCACGTAATCCCTGCGTGAATGCTCCAATCAAGAGATCGGGAGTAGCGGAGGGTACTTTGATAATGGTTCCATTGAATCTTCGGAGATAATCACGTAAACTTTCTTGTTCCCTTTGTCTTACATTAAACAGATTTAACGTAGTCATCGGCTGCTTCTTACTACTGGCAAATTGATGTAAAAAAATCTTGCTGAAATCCTGGAAGCATGTGATGTTAGAGTAGATGCCCAACTAGCCAACTTGTGGCGTGCGGGTTTTATAGACTCTTGTATGAAACGATCTTTATATATGATATTGGCATTTGTTTATGGCGTTCTTTATTTTCATTATGATTAAGTCGATTGGGCCGTCAAAATTAGGATAAGACCGCCCGAGCTTGAGACTATCATATGCGATGTGAAGTACCATGTTTCGTTGGTAGGAAACATTGTGATGTTCTGAGCATGCAGATGGATAGTGACCTGGTGATCTATCGAACTACCCTTGTTCGGACTTTCCAAGTGGTTACCATTTGTCAAGTGGAAAAGTCCGAGGTCTTGGTTGTACTGATTAGTCCTCACTACTCGAAACGTTATTGAGACTCTACATGATAGGCGTCTCACTTTGACCCGTTTTCCGACTCACTTGGGGTCATTGGGCGGCGGGATTGGGTGAGGTCCCGATGCATGTAGGAGTCGATGCTTCGTTGTCGAGGATTCACCGCTCGCTTACATGCGTGGATATCCTATGCTATCTGAGAAGATAAGAGTGTATAAATCTCTGGCCAGAGTACTAGAAGTGTTTTAGGCAAATGTGTTTGCCTAGTTACACTCGCGATGTCACTATTCGATCTCCAAGATGTATGCATAGCTATCGGATCTCTAGCGACTCTCGATCTACCAATGGTCGTTGATCTGATCGGGATATATATGTTTAAAGGACCATACTGTACGCTAACCACGACCAACTGTGTAATGCCCAGATATTTTAGAGGCCACAAACTAGAAAGATTTGAGATTGAGGGATTACAATGCTATTCTATTAAACTCTGTTTCTATCGAGTTTCAGAATTCAGATATATATTGTTTAGCTTTTTATCATTTAAGAGCTAAATTCCAGATGTTAGAATACGATTGCAGCAGCTGTTTAGCCAATTACAGCAAGTCGATCGAATCCTTTTGTTTTAACTAAAATTGTTCGGTTTTCATATGCATCATTTTATTGTAAAACAGAGCACGCTTTTAGAAGGCTTCGACATATTTAATTAAATGCGTTTCTTCTTGCTTAGGCATTTTAAATCATATATATATAGGATGTTTGCTGCTTCATGCATAATTATCTTGAAAACAAATTAGTTCAAATCGGTGCTCTCTCTATAAGAAACCGAGCAAAAGTTTTAAGGCTTTTTAAAGGAGGCGATCGGAGTGTTGGTGATTTGCTGGATTTCTACTGCAGTTGTGTTCAAGAACTCAGGCAAGTAAACTCTGTTTCTTGCTCACTCAGTGAAAGCATATATTCAATTCTGTTTGCATGATTATATGAGTTTTTTAATGAAAGGAAGATGGCTTCGGCTGTTCTTCAAAACCAGAAAGTTCATGCTCTGTTTTTATGAATGTTGCATTTTACTCTATTTTGATCCAAAGAGATGTTTTAGAAATTGGTTTGGTGATGTTCATCCAGTAGATTCTTGAGTTTTCTTCAGAAATTCCATCGAAGTAGCTTACAAGTAGCTTATTCGATCATTTCCAGAAATTTCTTTAGATATTTTGAATTCTTCAGACAAAGGAAAACCATCGTCATTCACCTGGTTAAGTCTAAATCTGGTTCTTATACCACGACTGATATTTATTAGTCTTGCGACTGGTACTGTTCATTTCAGCTGGTATTAGTCTTGCGACTGGTACTGTTCATTTCAGCTGGTATTAGTCTTGCGACTGGTACTGTTCATTTCAGCTGGTATTAGTCTTGCGACTGGTACTGTTCATTTCAGCTGGTATTAGTCTTGCGACTGGTACTGTTCATTTCAGCTGGTATTAGTCTTGCGACTGGTACTGTTCATTTCAGCCGTTATTAGTCTTGCGACTGGTACTGTTCATTGCAGCTGGTTACTGTTCATTCTTCGTTTTCTTCAACAGATAACGAAATTTCAGAATTTGATTTCTTATTCATTACCGCTTCAGTTCAAAAGATTAGTCGATTCAATTGAACAAGATTTGAGAGCTTTTATTCAGTTTTCATCTTCGCAAGTTTTACAGAGAAATCCCTTGAAGTTCCAGAACATCATTAGACAAAAGAAAAACCAGTAATTCGTGCAAGAGAGAAAGAAACAGATTTTAGAAATAAAAGAAAGAGAAGAACGATGTTTTAGAAAATATTTTAAGTTATGACAACAAAGAGGGTCCCCAGAAGAAGGGTGAGTGCGCGGCTGACGAACCGTGTGCCCTTTCAACAAAGGAATGATCAGGTGTATAGGTCGACGGATCTGTATATCCCTTCACCATGAGCCATAGAGCTAGAGACTGATATCAGGAGTTTGATCATACAAATTGGACCAAAATGTTTAAAGTGTTGTCATAACTTTAAAAGCGCAAGTGTGATTTTAATCACAGCTCCAGAGAATGTTTAAAGAAAATGTTTTCAGAATTTTATTATGTTTTATGCTTTCAGTTTCTATCATATTCCTCAGATATATATTGCGCTTGTTTATTCTAAAGCGTATTCAGAATTCATTTATGTATTCAGCTTTCAGATTCCAGTTACAGTATCAGTTTCTATTGCATGATTTTGCTATTCCATATTTTACCTGCTGAGCCTTTGGCTCACTAGTTTTCATTGAGTGCAGGTAATGGGCAGTAAGGAGCTGGATGAAGAGTGGCTGGTTGGACAGTGATGTTTATCGTGGACATATTCCATTGTTCTTTTCAGCTTTTGTTCTGTTGTACAGAAACTTCAGTGTAGTGCCTTGTATTACAACAGATTCCTAGTTCAGTTGAACAATAGAAATCCGTTCAGACTTCTATTTGTATTTATTTTGAATTTCGATCAGCTGAGGATTTAGTTCCGTATTTGTATACCCTTGCAACTGATTTTCTTCATTTGTTATGGAAAGTGTTTTCAGAATTGGGCATCTGCTGGTTTGTCAAAGGAACGCTTCTGCTGAATCAAACAAAACGCTGTCGTTCCAACTAAACCAAACGCTGTCGTATCGCAATCTTCAACAAATAGACTTAACCAACTGCTGAACTTCTTCAACAAAGTATCTGCTGAACACTTCATCTGCTGAAACAAAACAGTGCACTCCACGACGTCGTTCTAACTTATCAAAACGCTGTCGTTCACCAATCCTTATCAAAAACACGCTGAAGCACAAATCGGTATCTGCTGATCGCGACAACAACATCTGCTGAACTACTCAAACCGTTCAACTGCTGAAATCACCACTTGAAAACCCCAACTGCTGAAATGCTACTGTAGATAGATAAACTCCTGCGACACCCGATTGTCCAATAGCAACTTATCTTATTTTTGTTATCACCAAAACTTATAAATATTGTCCTAAAACTTTTTGGAACACTTTTGTATTGTACTGAATATTTTGTTATGGTTTTGGATGTTAATAGATTTCTAGTTCCTCATTTTTGTAGAAATCTGTATGAACTTTTGGTGTGAAGATATATGCAAGTTCATTCGCATTCCTATCAGCTGTTGTATCAGTTCCGCGTGTGTTTTTATGATCAGTTGAGGATTTAGTTCAGCGTTTTGTATACCCTTGAAGCTGATTTTCTTCATTGGCCATAAAAAGTGTTTATTAGATTTTGATTCTACTTCCGCTCACGTCATTGTTTCCTTTGTTCCGCATTTCAGCAGCAATGAATGTGTTTATTCGCAATTTAGTCCAGAATTTAGTAACGACTTTTATGTTTATTAGGATTGAAATTTTTGGGTCTTTCAATTCGAACCCCAAATTTCAAAATTTCTTTTGAGAAAATTCCGTTCGTTGCAGTTGGTATCAGAGCATGGTCCTTGAGATAAACACACTTCCAGTCTGAACAGCTCTCTCCAACCGCTTCTAAATCCGTGAGTTTTAAATTCATGTTTTAGCATAAAGTAATCTCTCATATAGAATTGTGGTGGATTTGGGCTACCCTTACAGATATGTCAAGAAGAGCTAGAGGAAGAAGAAGTTTTACAGAAGGAGATAGTGAGTCTGATGGAACGAACCCCGTCCTCAATACCATGGCTCAGCTGTTAGAGCGCTTAGTTGACCAAAACAATAATGGGAATGGTCAAACCTCAGGAAGAATAGTTAGTCGTGAAAATCCACATGTGAGGTTTAGAAGACAGAGACCTCAGGAATTTTCTAGTACTACCAATCCTCTTATAGCAGAGAGTTGGATCAAATCCATAGAGGTGATTTTTGACTATT
>KQ987934.1:406675-426685 GCA_001598015.1 Dorcoceras hygrometricum
GAGACGGGATCCGGATCCGGCACCGCTTCTCCAACAGTGGTATCAGAGCACAGGCTCGGACCCTTCAATAAAATTGTTGCCATATTGCATCAGATCTCGAATTTTGAAATCGAAACAAAGTTTTTGCACGCCGGCCACGGCGCCGCCGCACATGGCGGCGCCACCTACCTTGCCCGCGCGCACATGCGCGCGCGATTGTATGCGTGCTTGCCGCACATCGTGGCTGGTTGGGCGGCCGATGCATGCCGGTGGACACGCGTGATGGCTGGCCGCGCCGGCCACGGCGCCGCCGCACATGGCCGGCGCCACCTACCTTGCCCGCGCGCACATGCGCGCGCGATTGTATGCGTGCTTGCCGCACATCGTGGCTGGTTGGGCGGCCGATGCATGCCGGTGGACACGCGTGATGGCTGGCCGACGATTGCTGGTTGGCCAGCAGCCCATGCGCAATTGGTTGTGCGATTGATTGGGCGCTGTTCCGCGTGATGACTTGCTCGCTTGCCGTGCATAGCGGCCATCTCATGGCCGGACGAGAATTGTTGCTCCGCGCACAGGTTGCGCTAATCGACCGATGGTGGCTGTTGATTCGCTCGACTGGATGAGCCACTAGTTGGCGCATCGCGCCGCACGCGTTGCGGCAAGCGTGCGGCCGAGCGGCGCACGCAACATGGTGGCGGCGGCCGCAGGCGACGATATCCGGCAGATTGTTGTGACGGCTGAATTTTGCTTCTAGGTTTAGTTCGGGCATGTCCCGGGAAGCCCGTGAAGTTTTCGGGCCAATATTCGATATCGGGCCCATTTTGGTCGATTTTGAAATTTTGAGATTTTTGGGCCCAAAATTGTTTGTGGCCCAATACGATGCAATTAAAATAGCAAAATGCGATTTTAATTGTAAAATATGATTTTATAATGAAATATGATTTTGTTGATTAAAATTTGATTTTATCGACAAAAAACGATTTTATTATAAAATGCGATTTTATGATTAAAATATGGTTTTGCGATAAATAATTTGATTATTTAATTTATGCATATTAATTAGATTGATTGCATGATTGGGATGATCGAGAGCCATGCCCAATGTGTTAGGTGTATGCTTTAAGTTTTTATGATTTCGGTTGTTTTAATATTGTTGATTATCATTTTATAAAAGTGGGTCTGTTTGTGGCCCGTTCCCACCCCTTAAAATGTATCACTTATTTGTCAAGGAAATTTATTGTAAATTACTAGACTTCGTGGGAGGACTTTTGAAGATGGTGGGCCCATGACGATCAAAGATATTGAAGACCGAAGATCTGTAAAACCGGAAGCAAATGTAATAGGATTGCATTGCATATTGCATATCACCTAGGATTGGACCCAGGTCCGTGATTGGCAACCACGGACCGCATAGCTCTCACGATCGATCATCCCAATGTTTATATATGTGATATATAGTTAGTTGAATCCGCATGTTTTAAATATGATTTAAAATATACTGCATGAGACCAAATTTTCAAAAATAAAATCCCTCGTTTTAAATATGATTTACGATTTTATTATATTTTTCAAAATAAAATCCCTCGTTTTAAAAATCCCTCGTTTTAAATATCTGCATGAGACCAAATTTTTCAAAATATCTGCATGAGACCAATTTTTTCAAAATAAAATCCCTCGTTTTAAATATGATTTAAAACTTATATCAGGATAAAAGTTTATTCGATAAACTAAGGGAATTTAATTTTTTTTAAATCTCCCTACCTTCCATCAACAATGGGTGTACGTCGATGCTACCCGTATACATGGACCCGCTCATATTATTGAGGGGGTCATGTATGCCGGAAAGCTGTCCACGCCATTGACAATTGTTGTGAGTTCGGTTGGAACTCCCTTTAACGTTGGCTCATATTATTGGGGACGTTAAGGGGACCGTCCTTCACGACTTAACATTGATGGGTCATCTTGACACGTGATAGTAAACGGCGTCATATTATTGGGCCCTTACTGGACGTGAGGTGAATACAAGGAGGTTGCACCGGTTACAATCGGAAACTACCTTTTGGGGGTCATGGTTGGCTGATATTATTCGGGACCATGATCGCTTGATTGGGCTCCGTGTACCCACTAAGGAAACTTGCTTTCCCGATTTCATTAGAGGGTGGTGAAATCGTTAAAATAGTGGGAGGGTAATTCATAAAACTTAACGACCTTGTTTTATGTCTTAGCGATTATTTTATATATAGTTAGTGATGATTTTCTGTTTTCTTTCAGTATTACTGCTTATACAATGTCTTCGTTCAAAAACCCACTCGCTGCTATACTGGATAGCAACAAGTTCACCGGTCTGAACTACCAAGACTGGCTCCGCAACCTCAACCTTGTGTTGGCTTCGGAGAAACTTCTTTATACGATAGAGAAGTACCCTCCGAAGGAATCCCCTGCCGATATCAGCCCTGAGGAGCTGGTTACGCTTAAACAATGGTGGGACGACGAGGTCAGAGCTCGATGCTATGTGATGGCGTCGATGTCCAATGAAATGCAACGGCGCTTTGAGAAGACAAAGTATGCTGCTGACATACTTTTTCATCTCAAAGAACTGTACGGGGAGAACTCTCGACATGAGAGGTTCACGGCTGTCAAGGAGCTGATGATGAGCCGCATGCGCGATGGGACTTCGGTCCGCGAGCATGGGGTTCGTATGATTGGGCTCGTTGAAAAGCTGTCGGGTCTTGATATCACACTTCCACACGAGCTGTCTGTGGATGTGCTTCTCCTCTCACTGCCTGCTGCATTCGACACCTTTGTGGTCAACTTCAACATGACCAAGCTGGCAGCCACCCTTGAAGAGGTGGTTAACATACTTGTAGTGTTTGAAGGAACCATAAAGAAGGACAAACCCGTCCTCCTTATGGGCTCTTCTGTGAAGAAGGGGCCCAGACGCAAGGGAAAGAAGCGTTCTGCCCCTGCGAAGGAGTAAAAGCCCACCAAGAAGCCAAAGGCAAAGGCTTCCAAGGCGAACAAGTCTGAGGATGTTTGCCACCACTGCCACAAGCCTGGGCATTGGAGGAGGAACTTCAAGGAGTACCTCGAGCAGTTGCGAACTGCGAAAGGTATGTTCTATACTGAAATAAATATGTCTCTTAGTTCGATTTCTTGGGTACTTGATACCGGATGTGGATCTCATATCTGCAATGATTTGCAGGTGATGACAAGAAGCCGACGTCTTAGAGAGGGTGAGACCCACTTGAGGATTGGCAATGGAGCAAGAGTTGCTGCAGTAGCTATAGGAGATGTTTATTTATTTATGTATTCAGATTTTAAGTTGTTGTTACGAGACGTTTTGTTTGTTCCTGAATTGATTAAAAACATTATTTCCATTCCTATGCTTGATAGTGATGGATATTCTTGTACGTTTGCTAATTCGATTTGCAATATTTACAAGAATGAATGTTTAATTGGAATTGGAGAACGCGAAAACGACTTATACACCTTAAAATTAAAATAAGTTCCAACTCGCGATGTCGAAGCACATACAACAACGATTAAAAGGAAACACGATAACTTGAACCCAGCACAACTTTGGCACGCTAGGCTAGGTCATATTTCTCTAAGTAGGATGAACAAGTTAGTTAGGAATGACATGTTTGATCTGTCAGACATCAACTCCCTGCCGACTTGTGAGTCTTGTCTCGAGGGAAAGATGACTAAGCAACCCTTCAAGGGCAAGGGTGAGCGTGCTCAAGGCCTATTGGATTTGATCCATACTGATGTGTGCGGCCCATTTAGTATTGGTACTAAATACGGTCACACATACTTCATCACCTTTACCGACGATCACTCTAGGTATGGGTACTTGTACTTAATGAAGCACAAGTCTGAATCCTTTGAAAGGTTCAAAGAATTCAAGGCTGAGGTAGAAAATCAATTAGGCAAAAGTATTAAAGCACTTCGATCCGATCGAGGTGGTGAATACTTGAGTGCTGAGTTCCAATATTATCTTAAAGAGAATGGGATTCTCTCACAGTGGACCCCTCCGGCCACACCACAACTCAATGGTGTAGCGGAGCGTCGTAATCAAACCCTGTTGGACATGGTTCGATCTATGATGAGCTTCACTGAACTTCCTACTTCGTTTTGGGGCTATGCGCTCGAAACGGTGGTAATGTTGTTGAACAATGTCCACACCAAGGCAGTGGACAAAACTCCATATGAGATATGGATGGGCAAACCGCCCAAATACTCATACATGATGGGTATCCAAAGAATTCCATTGGATACTACTTCTACTATCCAAGTGGAACAAAAGTGTTTGTTTCTAGAAATTCCACCTTTATGGCCCTTTCCACTCGATAGAAAGGGCAAAATAGTAGAACTCGACGAGGTTTGAGAACCAACTGAAGTACCAAGTGAATCTCCTGCACCTCCAGAGCCAGTACCAGAAATGGTCGCACCTAGGAGATCCGAAAGGGTTCCTAGGGCTCGTGAGAGATATGGTTTTCTCCTTGAAGATGATCAAGGTGATCAAGTTGTTGGATCTGATCCAAGAACTTTCAAGGAGGCAATTTACGATGCTGATTCTAATTTGTGGCTTGAAGCAATGCAGTCTGAGTTAGACTCGATGCATGCTAACCAAGTTTGGACTCTTGTTAATCCTCCCGAAGGAATTGTTCCTATTGGGTGCAAATGGGTATACAAGAGAAAACTTGGGCCTGATGGTAAGGTAATGACCTACAAGGCACGACTGGTCGCGAAAGGTTACACTCAAAGGAAATGTGTTGACTATGATGAAACCTTCTCGCCAGTCGCAATGTTCAAGTCAATTAGAATCTTACTTGCCATAGCCGCATGGTACGACTATGAGATATGGCAAATGGATGTGAAAACTGCGTTCCTTAATGGAAACATTTAGGAATAGATCTACATGACGCAGCCTGAGGGTTTCACATCTGTTGGAAGCGAGCATAAGGTATGCAAGATTCAGAGATCGATCTACGGTCTCAAACAAGAATCGTGAAGTTGGAACCTGAGATTCGATGAAACAATTAAGGAATTTGGTTTCATCAAGAATCCCGAGGAGCCATGTGTATATAAGAAGGTAGTTAAAAGCGTTGTGACATTCCTAGTACTTTATGTTGATGACATTCTACTCATTGGGAATGATGTAGGAATGTTGCAGTCAACTAAAATATGGTTGTCTAGTAGATTTTCGATGAAGGACATGGGTGAAGCATCCTATATTCTTGGAATACAGATCTATCGGGATAGATCAAAACGGATGCTCGGACTCATCCAAGCCACCTACATCGATACCATACTTAAGAGGTTCTCTATGGAAGAGTTCAAGAGAGGACACCTACCTATGTGCCACGGGGTCACCCTATCTAAGTCTATGTGTCCGAAGACTGATGAGGAGATAGAGAGTATGACACGTGTGCCATATGCCTCGGCAATAGGTAGTGTTATGTATGGCATGATCTCGACTAGATTGGATGTCGCATATGCTCTGAGTGTCACAAGCCGCTACCAGGCCAACCCCGGTCAATTGCATTGGAAGGCTGTGAAGGATATTCTTAAGTACTTGCGAAGGACTAAGAATATGTTCATGGTCTATGGCGGTGGTGAACTGAAACTGGAAGGCTACACTGATTCTAGCTTTCATTGTGACGTGGATGATTCGAAGTCAACCTCTGGATTTGTATTCATGCTCAATGGTGGTGCTGTCTCTTGGAAGAGTTCCAAGCAAGACACCATCGCGGATTCAACCACTGAGGCTGAGTACATCGCAGCATCAGCTGCTGCTAAGGAGGCGGTTTGGATAAGGAATTTCGTCCAAGAGTTGGGCGTCATTCCTGATGGATTGGTCCAGTCCCGGTGTACTGCGACAACACGGGTGCCGTTGCGCAAGCAAAGGAGCCTAGGTCTCACCAAGATCCAACATATACTGACGAAAATACCACACTAATCCGGGTATATTGTGGCTAGAGGTGACATAGCAGTTGAGAGTGTACGCCTATGCGGTACAACGTTGCTGATCCAGAATTGTGTTGGATAAAGACCTAGAATGCACCATAGTGTATGTTAGATGTGATAGTGGATATGATGGCTATCATGAAACACATCTAATAGTCACTGTGCATTCTAAACTCGTTCCTAGTCGATTGGGCCTTCAAAATGAGGATAAGGCCACCCAAGCTTGAGACTAGCATCTGCGATGCGAAGTACCATGTTTCATTGGTAGGGAACATTGTGATGTTCTGAGCATGCAGATAGGTAGTGACCTGGTGATCTATCGAACTACCCTCGTTCGGACTTTCCAAGTAGTTACCATTTGTCGAGTGGATAAGTCCGAGGTCTTGGTTGTACTGATTAGTCCTCACGACTCGCAACGTCATTGAGACTCTACATGATAGGCGTCTCACTTTGACTCGTTTGCCGACTAACTTGGGGTCGTTAGGCGGCGGGATTGGGTGAGGCCCCGATGCATGTAGGAGTCGATGCATCGTTGTCGAGGATTCACCGCTCTCAGACATGCGTGGATATCCTATGTTATCTGATGAGACGATAGTGTATAAATCTGTGGCCAGAGTACTAGAAGTGTTTTAGGTAAATATGTTTACCTAGTTACACTCGCGATGTCACTATTCGATCTCCAAGATGTATGCATAGCTGTCGGATCTATAGCGACTCTCGATTTACCAATGGTCGTTGATCTGATCGTGATATATGGATTGAAAGGACCGTACTGTACGCTAACCACGACCAACTGGTTCTTGCAGGCACTATCAGTGATACCTAGGGGATCATGGGGCGATATTGCTAGACGCTCTTACCATGATCCGATGGGCAAGTCCGAAATTGTGATTTCGGAGCCGCGATGGTTGTGGGCCCACGGCTAGCAGTATCCCTGAACCATTGAGGGTCACACAAGTACTGGATTTGAGATTCCCGCACGGATATTGAGCTCAATGTGTTGAGTATAGGAGGAGGATTCTAGGGAGTGCGACTTCCTAAAAAGTCAACAAGGGTCAAATCGTGATTTCCCGTTGTTGAGGGGCAAAACGGTCATTTTGCCATTTAGGGTTTGATGATCTGAAAAATTGTTTTTCACATCATAATATTCAGGTTTGGAAACTGAGTCGATCGGTCTGATCTGATCGGCGATCGGAGTTGTAATGAAGTCGTAGTGATGGATATCGTCATTTGGACCCGGGCCCGTTGGACCGGTCCAAGTCCACCACTAATCTACTTAAAGTAGACAAGGGCTTCATTAGTGATAATACACTTGTATCACAACTCACAAGACCTAACCCTAGCACACCTTGGCCGCCTCCCTCCTCTCCAAGCCGCCGCCGCCGCCGTGCCCGCCACGCGCCGCCGCCGCCGCCCCTCGCCGGAGTTGCTCCGGCCAACTTTTCGAGGAGAATCCGTCCGTGCTGATCTCGTCAGGCCTTCTAGTGCAGGCTGACAAAGGAGTCTCCCTTCCGGTCGTGGACCTGATTTACGAATCTACAGCCGCCTACCGTGAAGAGCCGGTCTTCTTGTAATTCCGGTTGGAGCCAGGCGCAAGTCGCCAGCAAGGTAACTGACTAAACGCCCTATGAATGGTTCATAGTTTGCAGTAGTTTTTAATTGTATTGAACGTTTCCCGGCATAATTTTATTCTTCCGCTGCCTCGTCGGGAGACGGGATCCGGATCCGCCACAGTTCCCCAACAGTAAATTACTAGACTTAGTGGGAGGACATTTGAAGATGGTGGCCCGATGAAGATCAAAGATATTGATGACCGAAGATCTGTAAAACCGGAAGCAATTGTAATAGGATTGCATGGAATATTGCATTTCACCAAGGATTGGACCCAGGTCCGTGATTGGCAACCACGGACCGCATAGCTCTCGCGATCGATCATCCCAAAGTTATTTATATATTTGATATATGTTATGTTGAATCCGCATGTTTTAAATTATGATTTAAAATTGCATGAGACCAAATTTTCAAAAATAAAATCCCTCGTTCACGCCATTGACAATTGTTGTGAGTCTGTTGGAACTCCCTTTAACGTTGGCTCATATTATTGGGGACGTTAAGAGGACCATCCTTCACGACTCAAATTTGATAGGTCATATTGACACGTGATAGTAAACGGCGTCATATTATTGGGCCCTTACTGGACGTGAGGTGAATACATGGAGGTTGCACCGGTTGCAATTGGAGACTACCTTTTGGGGGTCATGGTTGGCTGATATTATTCGGGACCATGATCGCTTGATTGGGCTCCGTGTACCCACTAAGGAAACATGCTTTCCCGATTTCATTAGAGGGTGGTGAAATCGTTAAAATAGTGGGAGGGTAATTCATAGAACTAAATGACCTTGTTTTATGTCTTAGCGTTATTTCGTATATAGTTAGTAATGTATGTCTGTTTTCTTTTCAGTATAACTGCTTACAAAATGTCTTCGATCAAAAACCCACTCGCTGCTATACTGGATAGCAACAAGTTCACCGGTCTGAACTACCAAGACTGGCTTCGAAACCTCAACATTGTGTTGGCTTCGGAGAAACCTCTCTATATGATAGAGAAGAGCCCTCCGAAGGAAGCCCCTGCCGATATCAGCCCTGAGGAGCTGGTTACGCTTAAAAAATGGTGGGACGACGAGCTTAAGACTCGATGCTATGTGATGGCGTCGATGTCCAACAAAATGCAACGGCGCTTTGATAAGACGAAGTATGCTGCTGACATACTTTTTCATATCAAGGAACTGTATGGGGAGAACTCTCGACATGAGAGGTTCACCGCTGTCAAGGAGCTTATGACGAGCCGCATGCGCGATGGGACTTCGGTCCCCGAGCATGGGGTTCGTATGATTGGGCTCGTTGAAAAGCTGGCGGGCCTCGATATCACACTTCCACACGAGCTATCTGTGGATGTGCTTCTCCTCTCACTGCCCGCTGCATTCGACCCCTTTGTGGTCAACTTCAACATGAACAAGCTTGCAGCCACCCTTGAAGAGGTGGTTAACATGCTTGTAGTGTTCGAAGGGATCATAAAGAAGGACAAGCCCGTCCTCCTTATGGGCTCTTTTTCCTCTGCGAAGAAGCGGCCCAGACGCAAGGGTAAGAAGCGTTCTGCCCCTGCGAAGGAGGAAAAGCCCACCAAGAAGCCAAAGGCAAAGGCTTCCAAGCCAAACAAGACTGAGGATGTTTGCCACCACTGCCACAAGCCTGGGCATTGGAGGAGGAACTGCAAGGAGTACCTCGAGCAGTTGCGAACTGCAAAAGGTATGTTCTACATAGTACTGAGTTTCAAGATTATCTGAAAGAGAATGGGATTCTCTCACAGTGGACCCCTCCGGCCACACCACAGCTCAATGGTGTAGCGGAGCGTCGTAATCGGACCTTGTTGGACATGGTTCGATCTATGATGAGCTTCACTGAACTTCCTACCTCGTTTTGGGGCTATGCGCTCGAAACGGCGGTAATGTTGTTGAACAATGTCCACACCAAGGCAGTGCATAAGACTCCATATGAGATGTGGATGGGCAAACTACCCAAATACTCATACATGAGGATTTGGGGATGTCCTGCTTACGTGAAGCAGACAGTGGGAGATAAGCAGGATACGAGATCCATCTTATGTTACTTCGTTGGGTATCCAAAGAATTCCATTGGATACTACTTCTACTATCCAAGTGAAACAAAAGTGTTTGTTTCTAGAAATGCCACCTTTATGGAAAGGGAATTTCTACTTGATAGAAAGGGCAAGATAGTAGAACTCGAAGAGGTTCGAGAACCAATTGATGTACCAAGTGAATCTCCTGCACCTCCAGAGCCAGTACCAGAAATGGTCGCACCTAGGAGATCCGAAAGGGTTCCTAGGGCTCCTGAGAGATATGGTTTCCTTCTTGAAGATGATCAAGGTGATCAAGTTGTTGGATCTGATCCAAGAACTTTCAAGGAGGAAATTTCCGATGCTGATTCTAATTTGGGGATTGAAGCAATGCAGTCTGAGTTTGACTCAATGCATGCTAACCAAGTTTGGACTCTTGTTAATCCTCCCGAAGGAATTGTTCCTATTGGGTGTAAATGGGTGTACAAAATAAAACTTGGGCCTGAGGGTAAGGTAATGACCTATAAGGCACGACTGGTCGCGAAAGGTTATACTCAAAGGCAAGGTGTTGACTATGATGAAACCTTCTCGCCAGTCACAATGTTCAATTCAATTAGAATCTTGTTAGCCATAGCCGCATGGTACGAGTATGATATATGGCAAATGGATGTGAAAACTGCGTTCCTTAATGGAAACATTAAGGAAGAGATCTATATGACGCAGCCTGAGGGTTTCACATCTGTTGGAAGTGAGCATAAGGTATGCAAACTTCAGAGATCGATCTACGGTCTCAAGCATCGAGGAGTTGGAACCTGAGATTCGATGAAACAATTAAGGAATTTGGTTTCATCAAGAATCCCGAGGAGCCATGTGTATACAAGAAGGTAGTTAAAAGCGCTGTGACATTCCTCGTACTTTATGTTGATGACATTCTACTCATTGGGAATGATGTAGGAATGCTGCAGTCAACTAAAGTATGGTTGTCTAGTAGATTTTCGATGAAGGACATGGGTGAAGCATCCTATATTCTTGGAATACAGATCTAGCGGGATAGATCGAAACAGATGCTCGGACTCACCCAAGCCACCTACATCGATACCATACTTAAGCGGTTCTCTATGGAAGAGTCCAAGAGGGGACACCTACCTATGTGCCACGGGGTCACTCTATCTAAGTCTATGTGTCCGAAGACTGATGAGGAGATAGAGAGTATGGCACGTGTGTCATATGCCTCGGCAATAGGTAGTATTATGTATGGCATGATCTCGACTAGACCGGATGTCGCATATGCTCTGAGTGTCACGAGCCGCTACCAGGCCAAACCTGGCCAATTGCATTGGAAGGCTGTGAAGGATATTCTTAAGTACTTGCGAAGGACTAAGAATATGTTCATGGTCTATGGGGGTGGTGAACTGAAACTGGAAGGCTATACTTATTTTAGCTTCCAGTGTGACGTGGATAATTCGAAGTCAACCTCTGGATTTGTATTCATGCTCAATGGTGGTGCTGTCTCTTGGAAGAGTTCCAAGCAAGACACCATCGCGGATTCAACCACTGAGGCTGAGTACATCGCATCATCAGCTGCTAAGGAGGCGGTTTGGATAAGGAATTTCGTCCAAGAGTTGGGCATCATTCCTGATGGAGTTGGTCCAGTCCCGGTGTACTGCGACAACCCGGGTGCCGTTGCGCAAGTAAAGGAGCCTAGGTCTCACCAAAGATCCAAACATATACTGAGGAAATACCACATAATCCGGGATATTGTGGCTAGGTGCCGTTGCGCAAGTAAAGGAGCCTAGGTCTCACCAAAGATCCAAACATATACTGAGGAAATACCACATAATCCGGGATATTGTGGCTAGAGGTGACATAGCAGTTGAGAGAGTCGCCTCTACGGACAACATTGCTGATCCACTTACGAAGCCCTTGCCAGGACCGTTGTTTGAAAAACATCGCGAAACATTGGGACTGCGTCTGATGAGTAGTTGGCTATAGGGCAAGTGGGAGATTGTTAGAGTAGATGCCCAACTAGCCAACTTTTGGCGTGTGGGTTTTGTAGACTCTTGTATGAAACGATCTTTATATATGATATTCGCATTTGTTTATGGCGTTCTTTATTTTCATTATGATTATAATGTTAACAATTGTGTTGGATAAAGACCTAGAATGTACCATAGTGTATGTTATATGTGATAGTGGGTATGACGGCTATCATGAAACACATCTAATAGTCACTGTGTATTCTGAACTCGTTCCTAGTCGATTGGGCCGTCAAAATGAGGATAAGGCCGCCCGAGCTTGAGACTAGCATCTGCGATGTGAAGTACCATGTTTCATTGGTAGGGAACATTGTGATGTTCTGAGCATGCAGATGGATAGTGACCTGGTGATCTATCGAACTACCCTCGTTCGGACTTTCCAAGTGGTTACCATTTGTCGAGTGGAAAAGTCCGAGGTCTTGGTTGTACTGATTAGTACTCAATACTCGAAACGTTATTGAGACTCTACATGATAGGCGTCTCACTTTGACCCGTTTTCCGACTCACTTGGGGTCATTGGGCGGCGGGATTGGGTGAGGTCCCGATGCATGTAGGAGTCGATGCTTCGTTGTCGAGGATTCACCGCTCGCTTACATGCGTGGATATCCTATGCTATCTGAGGAGATAATAGTGTATAAATCTCTGGCCAGAGTACTAGAAGTGTTTTAGGCAAATGTGTTTGCCTAGTTACACTCGCGATGTCACTATTCGATCTCCAAGATGTATGCATAGCTATCGGATCTCTAGCGACTATCGATTTACCAATGGTCGTTGATCTGATCGGGATATATGTATTGAAAGGACCGTACTGTACGCTAACCATGACCAACTGGTTCTTGCAGGCACTATCAGTGATACCTAGGGGATCATGGCACGATGTTGCTAGGCGCTTTACCATGATCCATTGGGTAAGTCCGAAATTGTGATTTCGGAGCCACAATGGTTGTGGGCCCACGGCTAGTTGTATCCCTGAACCATTGAGGGTCACACATGTACTGGATTCATGATTCCCGCACGGAAACTGAGCTCAATGTGTTGAGCATACGAAGAGGATTTTAGGGAGTGAGACTTCCTAAAAGTCAACAGGGGTCAAATTGCGATTTCCCGCTGTTGAGGGGCAAAACTGTCATTTTGGACTAGGTATTTGAAAAATTGTTTTTCACGTCATAACATTCAGTTTTGGAAACTGATTCGATCGGTCCGATCTGATTGTCAATCGGAGTTATGATGAAACCGTGGTGATTTAAATGAACCGAATGTTCATATATGGACTTGGGCCTGACCCAAGTCCAATGGGCCGGTTCAAGCCCATGTATACATATTATATGTTAATATTATATTAGGGCTTAATCACTTGTATCATTACACACAAACCTAGCCTCCAAAAACCTAAGTCTCGGCCGCCCCCTCTGCACAACCTCACTCACGCCGTCGGCCGCCGCCCTCCACCGCCGATTTCCGATCAGTTTTTCGAGGTGATTCCGTCCGTGGGAAAATACATCAGCTTTATAGTGCAGGCTGATTGGAGGAAGATCGTTTCCGGTCGTGGACCTGATTGGAGGATCTACCGCCACCTACCGACAAGAGCCAGATTTTACCTGTGAAATCTGGTTGGAGCCAGGCGCCTAGACGCCAGCAAGGTGACTATCTACGAACACCCTATGTATGTTTGTAGATTATTTTGAATGTATTGAACACTTTCCGAGCCAATTTAATTTCTGCTGCGCCCCCGGGAAGTGGGATCCGGATCCGCCACCGTATGCCAACATGTGATCCTTCCTGTTGGTAACAATTTGAACCATTGCTGGGCTGATTTGACAAGAGTAGTCAGGAATACCCTGCATTTGATAGGATCTGGGTACTGATGTAGTAGGGCCGCATTTACGAAACGGGAAAGTTGCTCCTCTGGATCCCCAGTGCCATCGTATTCCCCAATGCGTGGGAATTTAAAATGTGGGGGTAATTCGGCAGACAGGATATCTTTTGAAAAAGGAATAATACGATCTGCTGATGGAGATGGGGCTGGCTGAGAATCTTTCAAACGCTGTACTTCTTCTTGCAATTTCTTAACTTCCTCTATTTGGGACTGGGATCCTAATTCTGGTTGCGTTCCTCCCCGACGAGCCAGCACTTGCTCCACCGTAGAAGCCACTAGTTGAATGATTTGTTCAGTAGTGAGAACTTCTTCTCTTCTTGATCCCCCCAGAGAGCTTTCTGGATCATTGTTTCTAGATTCTCCACTGTGCTGTACTCTGTTTCTCCTTGGTGGCATTTTCACACCTTTTTTATTTGGTTCCCACAGACGGCGCCAATTGATGCTGCTCCAATTTCGTCCTCGGTCCCCCACCAAAGAGTTAATCCTCACCACCCGAGGAGAATCGAAAGTGGCTTTTCAGTTTAGCTTGTTTTAGTGTTTGGATATACTCGGTAGATTTCGAATGAATGTAATTTTTGGTGATCTCGGATATTTATAGGGGTAAAAACTTCGATTGCGTGCTTGCCATCTGGCCAATCATGATTAAGCATGGTTCTGGGACAGCCTTAGTTTGCACAAGTTACCAAGCCAATCAGAACTGAGTAAGAACCTGACAACACGTTACCCGATTAATCATTAGCAGGTATGGGTTAGACAGCTTTTCTCCTCAGAGTCCTCGGGTAAGTGTTCTCGAGTAGGTCTCCCAAGTAGGTTTCCCGAGTAAGCTTTTATATATCGATATCAAACTTCATTTCTTAGCTCAGCCATAAACCCCTTGTCTATTCGTTTTATAATTATTTAAATTTCAATTGTTTCTTAACTCTCGTAAAAACCTTGCTCTGATAGTCATTTTATACTTGGTTAGAATTTTAAATTCGTTGCTTAATTCAGTCATTTCATTTCAACACCCTGAGTAAATAATATATAAGTAGAAAGCAAACTTCCTTCGAAGAAAAACCAGAGTACAAAAGAAAACAAACCTAAAATAACAATTCGAGGGTTTTATTTAGGAGGTAGGAGAGGTCTTCTCTTGGTCTGGAGTTCCTTCTTTTGTCACTTCCCATTACTCAGGCCTCCATGGCCTTGATCACTTCAAGGAAAGAGGCAGGATGTTCAACCTTAGGATAACCGTTAGCCCCAAATGGGGCCAAGCAACTATTTCATCCATGCTTGAATTAAACTTCCTCCTTCTCTGAGCAGAGGGTCTCGAACTCCAAAATTCAAGAACTCCTCCTTCTTGAGTGACAAGGATGTCCTTGCTCAAGATAGTCCTTGCAATTCCTCTTTCAGTGTCCAGGCTTGTGGTAGTTGTGCAAACGTCCTCAGACTTGTTTGTCTTGGAAAAATTTGCTCTGGGCTTCTTGCTGGAAACACTCTCTTTGCTGGGGTAGAACTCTTGATTCATTTGCTTTTGGGCCCCTTCTTCACAGAGAAGCAACAGATCCACTGACAGTTCATTTGGAAGTGTGAGATCGAGGCGAGATCGAGGCCCACTAGCTTCTCAATGATCCCAATCATGCATACCCCATGCTCACGGATCGAATTCCTTCTCGCATTCGGCTAGTCATAAGCTCCTTGATGGTAATGTACCTCTTAGCTCGATGGTTCTCCCCAAAAAGCTCTTTGAGGTGCCGGTGTATGTCAGAAGCATGCACAACATCCTCGAACCTCCTCTACAGTTCGTTGAACATAGATGCCAACATGTAGCATTAGGCTTTGAGATCATGGTCCCACCAAATCTCAAGCTTAATCAACTCCTCAAAGCTGATATTAGTAGGTGCTTCCTTCGGAGGAGACTTATCTAGTACAAATACTAGCTTCTCCAAAGCTAGAAAAATATTGAGGTTCCAAAACAAATCATGTTATTTCTCCACATTCAGTTTGAAACGCTCGATCTGATTCACTTAAAAACACGTGTAATTTTTTTTAACAATAAGTCAGATCAAGAGAAACATTTCGAACCAAAGTTACAAGACATGGATTTTTGAAACATTAGCAACTCAGTAAAATCATTCACACAAACTCCTTCCTCAAAGAATAAAATAAACAATTCAAATGTAATCTGTTTCAGTGCAGAAACGAGTGGTCATCTATAAGCGTTCTCTCATCTCTGTCCAGCTCTCTTCAGCCAGTCTCACCTAACATTCTCACACGCATCAATGAAAACTGGTGAGCCTAGAGGCCGCCCAGCAAGTGAATCTGGAAAAAAATGAGTACTAGGTAATACATACACATGCATCCAATATTTGTAACAAACATATCAATCAGTTCATCAAATTTTCAGTGAGAAGGTCGTTAAATCATATTCATCGAAGTTCTCTAAACTTCATGGCTAAACCATTTGGTCGTGAATACATTCGGTTGCTTGATCAAGCTTATCTGATACCAGGATTTGCGGGACACCCCGATCCGAAGGTCGACATTCACACATCCGTAATCTGTCATGTTGGTGGGGCACCCCGACCCATCGGTCTGTTAGAGTAGGTGCCCACTAGCCAACTTGTGGCATGCGGGTGCTTTTTAACTCTATGTAAAACGATCTTTATTTATGAAATTCGAATATTTATGGCATTTTGTCAGGCCTCGTGCTCACAACAAAAAAAATACATGCGGAAGCTATCAAAAAGTGGGTAAAATTTTCGCTTTTAGGCCCGACGGTTTTAAACATATAATTTAAAATACAACAATACTTAAATTAAGTTTCCCAAATCATAAAACAAACAACAACAAAGCATACATAATCCAAACATGTATCATATTCCCCCTACGGGTACAACAACAAAGCACACGGCATTCCCCTGGCTAATTGATACATATATATATGCTATATGCTACTGGGACACTGTTGGTCCGATTTTAAGGATCAAAAAGAAAGATCAGCAGCCGCTGTTTTGTCAAACATTGAAAATTTTGCGCGCTGCCGATACTAACTTGAGCTGCAATAGCTCGTTGTTCTTGAACATATAAAATCATCTGAGCACTGGAGGCAGATCTGGTATGATTTAAAAATCATGCGGAAAATACCAGAACTGAATCCTATATTTTAAAACAACTCAAACATATTTATGTACAACATAAATCTGTTCGAGACTCGTGTGCTTGTGTGCTGCTGATATGCGATGAATGCTAACTGTAAATGCGAATGCTAAAAGCTTAAAGTAATGGACCAGCAGGTTTGTTTCTGGAAGTTCGGATATCAACATCCTACATCTCCCCTTCTTCCTCCTCGGAAGGATCCACTACTTCATAACTGCACATCAGCCGCAACTGTGTGACTAACTACATAACACTTGAGTTTAGCGTCATCGTGATTGGACGGGAACTGTTAACGTATTTCGAGATTCATTCACAAACAAGTGTGAATGAATCCGGGTGTGTGAGATTGATACAATGAACACTCAACTCTCTGTTTTTCTCACACACGAGGGAAATGCTCTAACAAGCTAATTCTAGCTACACTGTCAACTGCAATGAAACTCTCTCTCGAATGATTAGTTGACAGCTTCACTTCAGATTATTTTCCCTCTGTTGGTGCACTGTGTAATCAATGAATATTTCCCACAGTATTGTAGTAGCACCAACTGAACGAACGCATAGCGTCTCGCTCACTCTGTCGACAGACAGGCACGAACTGCAGGACCAGAACACTTCTTCAATGGGCGTCGCCTCCAATATATAGCCTCTGTAAAATTCTTCCCGTTGGAAAGCTTCCAAAAACTCTTCAGCGCTCCAGAAGGCTATCTTGTCTTCTTTCCATAATTGTGCAACGCTCCTCTGAAAAGTAAACAATTAATAGGTTTTGTGAATTTCAAAACTTAATAAGGATCTGTAAAAACAGATCCAACAATCTCTCCCTTTTTGATTTACACAAAACCTCAAAACAACGATGCATGTTCTAACAATTCTCTCCCTTTTTGTGGGAATCAAAAAGAGAGTGAACTGCTGGTCTTCCCATATTTAAAACAAAAGCTCTCCCTACACTGTTTCAACAAAAACAATGAAACAGCAGGAGTTTTAGTCTTTGAAAAACAAAACTGCTTTGGGAAGCACCAAATGCAACAATATATGATTTTGAAAAACCGACGCTGATGCATTACTCAAAAGTTATAAACGATAGTGACGCCACTCTCCCTATCTTTTATAACATGAGCTCAAAACATTTTAAAAACTTTAAAATTTTGCATCAGCTGCATTCCGCAAAAACAGAACACTTTAAAATACATCAGAGCATACAAATATTTCAAATAACATGTGCTACTGAGTTGCTTAAAATTATGAAAAACCAGTACAGAGAACAGCTCAGATTTTTCATTCTTCTATCTCTCCCCATGTGCTTGTCACTGAGCCTCGCTCCAAGTGATCTTACAGCACAACGAAAATAGAAGCTTGGCATCTGCCCGAGACTCGCGCATCTCGACAGTTCATCAAGCGAAAAACCGGTTCTATATTAAAACACATCTGGTCTTCCTAAAATGAGCTTCTCAAAAACATTTAAAACATTTAAATCATAGCACATGTGTTTTTAAAATCAGTGCTCGTTCAAGAACAAACCTGCTCTGATACCACTTGTTGGTCCGATTTTAAGGATCAAAAAGAAAGATCAGCAGCCGCTGTTTTGTCAAACATTGAAAATTTTGCGCGCTGCCGATACTAACTTGAGCTGCAATAGCTCGTTGTTCTTGAACATATAAAATCATCTGAGCACTGGAGGCAGATCTGGTATGATTTAAAAATCATGCGGAAAATACCAGAACTGAATCCTATATTTTAAAACAACTCAAACAGATTTATGTACAACATAAATCTGTTCGAGACTCGTGTGCTTGTGTGCTGCTGATATGCGATGAATGCTAACTGTAAATGCGAATGCTAAAAGCTTAAAGTAATGGACCAGCAGGTTTGTTTCTGGAAGTTCGGATATCAACATCCTACATCTCCCCTTCTTCCTCCTCGGAAGGATCCACTACTTCATAACTGCACATCAGCCGCAACTGTGTGACTAACTACATAACACTTGAGTTTAGCGTCATCGTGATTGGACGGGAACTGTTAACGTATTTCGAGATTCATTCACAAACAAGTGTGAATGAATCCGGGTGTTTGAGATTGATACAATGAACGCTCAACTCTCTGTTTTTCTCACACACGAGGGAAATGCTCTAACAAGCTAATTCTAGCTACACTGTCAACTGCAATGAAACTCTCTCTCGAATGATTAGTTGACAGCTTCACTTCAGATTATTTTCCCTCTGTTGGTGCACTGTGTAATCAATGAATATTTCCCACAGTATTGTAGTAGCACCAACTGAACGAACGCATAGCGTCTCGCTCACTCTGTCGACAGACATGCACGAACTGCAGGACCAGAACACTTCTTCAATGGGCGTCGCCTCCAATATATAGCCTCTGCTGAATTTCTTCCCGTTGGAAAGCTTCCAAAAACTCTTCAGCGCTCCAGAAGGCTAATTTTTATACGAAAACTCAACCAAAGACAACGCGTCTTGCCAACTACCTCCGAAATCCAAAACAACAGCACGCAACATATCCTCTAACGTCTGGATAGTTCGCTCAGATTGTCCATCTGTCTGGGGATGATACGCGGTACTCATAGCCAATCTAGTGCCCAAAGCTGTCTGCAAACTCTTCCAAAACCTGGAAGTAAACCTCGGATCTCGGTCAGACACGATTGAAACAGACACACCGTGCAATCTCACAACAAAATCAACGTACATCTTCGCCATCTTCTTCAACGAGAAGGTCATTCCATAGGGAATGAAATGTGCAGACTTAGACAAACGGTCTACAACTACCCAAACAGCATCGCACCCTCGGCTGGAACGAGGCAAATGCGTTACGAAATCGATTGCAATGTGCTCCCAATTCCATTTGGGAACTTCTAAACTCTGTAACAGACCACCAGGTCTCATCCTTTCGGCCTTTACCATCTGGAAATTCAAACAACGAGCGACAAAACCAGCAACATCGCTCTTCAGGCCAGCCCACCAAAAGTGCGGCTTCAACGCATGGTACATCTTCCGTGCACCGGGATGAACACTATGTCTGCTACAGTGCGCTTCTCGAAGGATCTCTTCCTTCAAATCAATCAAATTGGGCACAACCAACCTGCCCCGAAAACGCAAACAACCATCGGACGAGACAGAATAGTCCTCAAGTTCGCCAGCCCTGACTTTCATCTTCAACTGGTGGATTGACGGATCGGTCCTCTGAGCTGCTCGAATGCTAGAAACAATCTGCGGTTCCACTTGAAAAGATGAAACCATCACGCAATCCTCAGCTGGGTAGAATCTCCAACCCGTAGTGTTCAGATGCTCTTGATCCTTAGAGATGTATAACGACGCAAGCATCTCACTAGTCTTCCTGCTCAAAGCATCGGCCACTACGTTCGACTTCCCATG
>KQ987938.1:0-10521 GCA_001598015.1 Dorcoceras hygrometricum
TTAACGATTGGTATCCGTTTGAGGATTTGTATGGTAGAAAGTGCAGATCGCCTGTGTGTTGGGAAGAAGTGGGGGAGAAGCAGTTGTCTTCCCCAGAATTTGTGCAGCAGATGAAGGATCATGTGGATCTGATTTGTCAGCGGATGAAAGCTGCTCAGGATCGCCAAGTCAGTTATGCAAATAAGAGGCGTCGACCTCTAGAGTTTCAGGTTGGTGATCAGGTATTCCTTAATGTTTCTCCGTTTCGCAGTGTTATGCGCTTTGGACACAAGGGAAAGTTAGCCCCTCGTTATGTTGGACCGTATGAGATCGTTGAGAGGATTGACTCTTTGGCGTATCGGCTATTGTTGCCACCAGAATTATCTTCTCTACATGATGTCTTTCATGTTTCCATGTTGAGGAAGTACGAGCCAGATCCGTCTCATTTGCTAAGAACTGACGAGGTTGAGCTAGATTAGACGTTGAGTTATGTTTGAGTATCCCTTGCGAATTCTTGACAGAAAAGAGAAAATGTTGAGGAATAAAACCATTCCTTTGGTAATTGTGCAATGAAGCAAACATGGTAGGGAAGAAGCTACCTGGGAGCTGGAAGAGAAGATGCAGCGTGAGTGGCCGCATCTGTTTGAATAGATTTTGTATCAGATTTTTCCAGTAGCCGTTAGTTTTTAGTTCTTCGTTTCCCTAGTTGTTGTTTGTTGTTTGCTCAGTTATCTTGAACTCTTGGGTTCAGTTGAGTTGTTCTTGGACTTGTTGATTTTGAAGACGAAATCGTGTTTTAGTGTCGTTCTTGAGGGTCATCATTGCTAGGTCCTCTACTACTGGAGGATTGACCATTGCCTCTCCCCTGCTGTTCTACCAGCAACCTTAGAAGTTGGGCAATACTAGCGTTACTATCAGGACTGGGTTCATCTTCAGGGGCATTCCTCCTCCCTATTCCCCAGCCAGACATCTTAATCTATAGCCCGTAATCCACCATATAAGAACATCAGAACATGCAAGAATAAAAAATACATGCTCTAAAACATAAAAGAAAACTCACTGCCCCGAAGAGATGGTCGATGAAATATGTTCCAGCAAGGAGTGTGTGTGTTTATCTCTAGACCATGCTCTGATACCATGTTTGTGACACCCAACCCCATGGGAGCCACGGAATCAAGGAAAAAGGAATGAAAAGGAAATAGAGGGCTGAAATAATAAATTAAGCAAGCTGTATTTCCTTGCTCAAAATAAAATCAAAGTGCAACCATTGGCGCCAAGAAATTAAAATCAGATTTCATTACAATTTCGAAGTACAAAATTCGAAGTCGCGATATTACAACTACTGAACTCTATTTGAATTCATCTTTGTTGTAACGGATCTCAATACAGATTTGACTAAGATCAAAGACAACAAAAACAGAAACATACAAAATGAACATCGCGGAAACGCAGGCCTTCGATAAACACTAGCACGCCGTTACTGGTTCAAACTCCACCTCCACTAGCACGCCGCTACTGGTTCAAACTCCACCTACCATCTGCTCCGGCGCGGACTCACCTGCACCAAGAAAGCTAGTGAGCCTAGGGGCTCAACAAGCAAAACTGAGAGTAACAAAGCACAATATAAGCAGGCGCAATACAATACATCATAGTTTAAAGGAAGTTATAAAACATCGTTTGTCGTAAACATCTGTTCTGGGAATAAAATCAGATCCCAACGTTATCATTTTATTAGACTTATGGCTCAGAAGCTCTACTTAGGTCCCGTTGCACTCGATCGAATGACTACTGATATCAGTTACAATATGGTGAAATCTCAGCCAATATTAAGGGGCAACCGACCCTCTCGTCTGCTGCTCGCCCCTCCAATTTGGACCGTCTGTTATCTTTGACATAAATCCTAAAGTCTGAACATTTTCTTCCTTTAAAAATCTACTGAATGGAATCAGATCTTAACATCAGGGTTCACTTCATTTTAAATCATTTTCCATCAAAACATTTTTCGCTGAGCATCCAGTTGAAACATAGGAAATTAGTCGCTGGTAAGAAAATTCAGACATTGGATATATATATGAATCAGTCGCAAGACACAATACCAGACGCAAGGTACAGGAACCAGTCGCAAGACACAATACCAGACGCAAGGTACAGGAACCAGTCGCAAGACACAATACCAGACGCAAGGTACAGGAACCAGTCGCAAGACACAATACCAGACGCAAGGTACAAGAACCAGTCGCAAGACACAATACCAGACACAAGGTACAGGAACCAGTCGCAAGCAACAGTAAACCAGTTACAAGCAAACCAGTCGCAAGACTCAACGACTGAACACAACACTTAGGAATATGCTCAACACAAGGGTGACAGCTGAAATGGGAACTACTGATTACGAACGTAATACCACATCATCTCAATCAACAACTACGTTACCAGTTATCGCCTATCAAACCAGAATTAACTACTGATTCAATTACCAACTCCGATTACATAGCGTCAACTTCCGATGATACCATCTACCAGAAGAAAAAGAAGGACTTTGCAACTTTATGATGAAATAGAAACCTAAAATGCTCAGCGTTTAAAATAACATCAACATCTTCATCGTCAACTTCAAAAACACATTTTTTTGAGTTCCAACATAACCCCCTGTGAACCCGACATTAAACATTCATATCAATATCAGCAGAACATGAACAAAGGCTGATATTAAACATAACTTAGGCAAGAATCATGAAACGAAACGAGAACAATACATAGCTTTCATGGCGTAGCAAGAATCAGATTTACTTGCCTCAATAAGAAGGAATCACGAGATACAGCAGGTCACGAACAGAGAGTCCTCCCGAGCGCGACGATAAGCTTCCTATTTTCTTTGATGCAAAAATGAGTATTTTCTTGAAAAGGAATGAACTTATAGCTCACGGCATGGGGGTCTGACTTGCAACAGGGAGAAATACTTGAGTAGGCATGGTAAACCATGCGTACTTCAGAAACTTTTACTTTAAATTCCCTGTCAATATTTTGATTTGTAAAAGTACTACACAAAATCTGAAACTTAACCATTCCCCCATCCAACATCATTTTATTTGTAAAGTTTGAAAAATGCTTACCATGCTCGGGTGACAGCTGATCGGATCTCTGCACCTTAATCTATGGTTAACTTTGCTCCTTCCCACCAGAGCATTGCATCATCCCTCAACATGTAGATCACACATCTGGATCTTTCTAAGTCTGGCGTCTGAAGATACTCAAATATCACCTCCATTGATTTAATCCAGCTTTCGGCGACGAACGGATCTTTGGTGCCACTAAACTCCCTTGGCTTTTGTCTTCGAAATCGTTCTTGAGGATCATCATTGCTAGGTCCTCTACTACTGGAGGATTGACCATTGCCTCTCCCCTGCTGTTCTACCAGCAACCTTAGAAGTTGGGCAATACTAGCGTTACTATCAGGACTGGGTTCATCTTCAGGGGCATTCCTCCTCCCTCTTCCCCAGCCAGACATCTTAATCTATAGCCCGTAATCCACCACATAATAACATCAGAACATGCAAGAATAAAAAATACATGCTCTAAAACATAAAAGAAAACTCACTGCCCCGAAGATACGGCCGATGAAATATGTTCCAGCAAGGAGTGTGTGTGTTTATCTCTAGACCATGCTCTGATACCATGTTTGTGACACCCAACCCCATGGGAGCCACGGAATCAAGGAAAAAGGAATGAAAAGGAAATAGAGGGCTGAAATAATAAATTAAGCAAGATGTATTGCCTTGCTCAAAATAAAATCAAAGTGCAACCATTGGCGCCAAGAAATTAAAATCAGATTTCATTACAATTTCGAAGTACAAAATTCGAAGTCGCGATATTACAACTACTGAACTCTATTTGAATTCATCTTTGTTGTAACGGATCTCAATACAGATTTAACTAAGATCAAAGACAACAAAAACAGCAACATACAAAATGAACATCGTGGAAACGCAGGCCTTCGATAAACACTAGCACGCCGCTACTGGTTCAAACTCCACCTCCACTAGCACGCCGCTACTAGTTCAAACTCCACCTACCATCTGCTCCGGCGCGGACTCACCTGCACCAAGAAAGCTAGTGAGCCTAGGGGCTCAACAAGCAAAACTGAGAGTAACAAAGCACAATATAAGCAGGCGCAATACAATACATCATAGTTTAAAGGAAGTTATAAAACATCGTTTGTCGTAAACGTCCGTTCTGGGAATAAAATCAGATCCCAACGTTATCATTTTCATTAGACTTATGGCTCAGAAGCTCTACTTAGGCCCCGTTGCACTCGATCGAATGACTACTGATATCAGTTACAATATGGTGAAATCTCAGCCAATATTAAGGGGCAACCGACCCTCTCGTCTACTGCTCGCCCCTCCAATTTGGACCGTCTGTTATCTTTGACATAAATCCTAAAGTCTGAACATTTTCTTCCTTTAAAAATCTACTGAACGGAATCAGATCTTAACATCAGGGTTCACTTCATTTTAAATCATTTTCCATCAAAACATTTTTCGCTGAGCATCCAGTTGAAACATAGGAAATTAGTCGCTGGTAAGAAAATTCAGACATTGGATATATATATGAATCAGTCGCAAGACACAATACCAGACGCAAGGTACAGGAACCAGTTTCAAGACACAATACCAGACGCAAGGTACAGGAACCAGTCGCAAGACACAATACCAGACGCAAGATACAGGAACCAGTCGTAAGACACAATACAAGACGCAAGCAACAGTAAATCAGTCGCAAGCAACCGTAAACCAGTCGCAAGCAAACCAGTCGCAAGCACACCAGTCTCAAGACTCAACGACTGAACACAACACTTAGGAATATGTTCAACAGAAGGGTGACTGCTGAAATGGGAACTACTGATTACGAACGTAGTACCGCATCATCTAAATCAACAACTACGTTACCAGTTATCGCCTATCAAACCAGACTTAACTACTAATTCAATTAGAAACTCCGATTACATAGCGTCAACTTACGATGATACCATCTACCAGAAGAAAAAGAAGGACTTTGCAACTTTACGATGAAATAGAAACCTGAAATGCTCAGCGTTTAAAATAACATCAACATCTTCAACGTCAACTTCGAAAACACATTTTTGAGTTCCAACATAACCCACTGTGAACCCGAACATTAAACATTCATATCAATATCAGCAGAACATGAACAAAGGCTGATATTAAACATAACTTAGGCAAGAATCATGAAACGAAACGAGAACAATACACAGGCTTTCATGGCTTAGCAAGAATTAGATTTACTTGCCTCAATAAGAAGTAATCACGAGATACAGCAGGTCACGAACAGAGAGTCCTCCCGAGCGTGACGATAAGCTTCCTATTTTCTTTGATGCAAAAATGAGTATTTTCTTGCAAAGGAATGAACTTATATCTCACAAGGACAACGGCATGGGGGTCTGATTTGCAACAGGGAGAAATAATTGAGTAGGCATGGTAAACCATGCGTACTTCAGAAAATTTTACTTAAAATTCCCTGTCAATATTTTGATTTGTAAAAGTACTACCCAAAATCTGAAACTTAACCATTCCCCCATCCAACATATTTTATTTGTAAAGTTTGAAAATTGCTTAGCCATGCTCGGGTGACAGCTGATCGGATCTCTAGCACCTTATGAAAATCTAAAAAATTGAAACCAGCTATTCAAACAATAACAATGCTGAAATCTGAAATTAGAAATGGGTCCTCGAATTATAAGGATTTAGAATTCTGTACCTCCATCTCATAGAGCTTGTATAATATGAGCGATATTCGCTCAAACAATTCAGAGACCTGCTCCGTCTCCCCAATGCACCAACTGCACTTCAATCTGAGCAAAGTTCTCAACATACGAAACGTCTTTGATCCGTACCTCTGTGCGGATCTGTATCTATTCATCAAAAGAAACCATTCTTTCAGATACATCATCCCACACGGATTTTAGCACCAACTGACGGTGCTCTTCAACCAGGGTAGGTTTGGCAAAAACAACTAAGGTCTCTTTACCCTTGGCGGCCGGATCTATATCGGGCAGGAAATGCGTCACCCAATTTATATCCCGAATTTGTACAGGAGTAAAGATACCCGATCCAGTGAACGTCAAGGACGACTGGGCTGGTTGTTTCGGTCCAGATCGTACTACAATCGCCCTTTCGTTGGTAGCAGTTTTCTTCTCAATCTGGTAACTGCTTTCCTCCTTCTCAGTTATGTCAACCTTTTCTACCCAGTCCTCAATCTCAAAAATTGTCCCTTCGGGACAGCCATCAGAAGATTTTGCTTGCTCTCCCTGAGCAATAGTGGACACATTAGCATCCTGACCCCCTTGGTCAGTTTGAGTTTCACGTTCCATACGCTCGTTCTTCAGCGTTGGAAACAGTACCAGCAGTAAGACTTGAGATACCAGCAGCAGTAAGGATATCACGAAAATACAGTTAAAATTTTTGCTAGATTGCTCGATTGCGCAAAAATTTTAAAAGCGTAGAGTGAAAAGTAAAGTGAAACGGTTTTTGTACGAGCGGGAAGAGAGAAGGTTTTTCTCAACACGTGTCATCATCATGTTTAAAAGTCTTTTGAAATACCAGAAAGATGACGGTCCGATTTAAAATGAATTTTAAACGCTAACCCAATCTCAACCGTTCAATTTACAATATACCAGCACAGAAACAAATAACTCAAACACCATGATAACATAATGCTGTACATGCCTCAAGCTGGACAGATCGCATACCAGCTCGAAGACAAACAACGGACCTTTGAGTTATCTTTTTGATTTAGATTGTTCCCCCTAAATATATGAATGCAGAATATAATCACGACATATCCAAGAGACCTAAATGTTTCTAAAGTAAGAAAACTTAGCGTTCGGCAGAGGCTTGGTAAAGATATCAGCTACTTGCTGATCCGTTGGCACATGCTCCACCCGAACGTCTTTCTTTAGCACGTGGTCTCGAATGAAATGATGGCGTATGTCGATATGTTTGGTTCTGGAATGCATCACAGGCTTTTGAGTGATTGCGATCGCACTCGTGTTGACACAGAAGATGGGTGCTTCCTGTGCATCAACGCCATAGTCCCGACGTTGTTGCCGAATCCATAGCTGAAACTAACCGTACTCTAGAATTTTTTTAAAATCATGTACGGAATAAATAAACTAAAAAGTATGGCTCGTTCCTTTTAAAACATTTCTCAACATCTCTTAAAACATAAATAAATGAATATCTTAAAACGTCAAATCACCAATGCTGTTTAAAAATCAGAGTATGAAAATATTGCGGAAACGGAACATGTAAATAAAATGTCTGAAAAGCGTATCATAACAAACAAAAGACATCGTAGTGGTCACAGGGTACTGCTGCGACAGGCGCTCAGAGGTCCTCACCACCGGTCGGCATGAAATCAACCGGGTCATCACCTGCACCATTTAAACCTAGTGAGCCTAGAGGCTCAACATGCTCTATCTTTTAAAATAACAAGGTGATATACATAAAGTCACATACGAGCACATACTTGTAATAAAATACGTTATAACATGCATGAATGAATGATCTTAAAACCTTGTCCGTACATTTCATAACATATCATAACATATAGCATACATAAGGCATGACATAACGTAGCAAGAAAAACGTATGAGTCGTATCAGTGAATGCGAGCGGACGTGTGACTGATCAGTCGAAATAACCAACATACGTGGCGGTGCGGTTCACCCAACCTTACCTCGGGATCCCAAGCACCTACTATGCCATTTCATCATGTCGTGATCACATGGATCCATAGGCTCATAATCATACATTAAAACAGGGGATTCCGGGCCCGGCTACCCGGCTAGCTCCCATAATTAAACTTTGCCACATCACTTCAATCCATCGGATTTTATCTGAAAAAAGGTCATTCCTTATCGTTTCATAGAATTTCATGATGCGTGCATTTCTTAAAATCATGCAATTTAAAAGCTTAGACCGTCAATGTATATTTAATCATTTCCTTTAAATATTTATGTACATAGAATAATACATATATAATTAAATATATATTCCCGGGCTTAAACATTTTCTGCTTCGATTAAGGGCTGGTTCAAGAGCCTGACCCACTAACTCTAGACTTAACTTAAAAATTGAACTTAGCCCATAAATTTAAAATTCGCCTTTAACATCCCTAAATTACTTCAATTTTGACTAATTCAAAATCAATTGACAAATTTTGACCTTGAAATGAAAGACCAATTTTGACTTTAAAATCCAAGACCAATTTTGACTTTAAAATAAATTGACCAATTATGACTCTAAATCTCGAACGACCCAATAAACCTCGGGCTGAGCTTTCCTCTCCGGCCAAAGTGCATCACGCCCTTCATGGGCGATATCCTCACAAACACATGATCTCCGACAGCTAACTCCAGATCTCGTCGTCTCTGATCGGCATAACTCTTCTGATGACTCTGGGCTGTCGTCATCCGATCCTGAATCCTCGCTACAATATCTGCTGTCTGCTGCACTAGCTTCGGTCCAGTAACACCCTCTCTCCGACCTCATCCCAATGCACGGGAGATCTACATCTCGCCCGTACAGAGCCTTATACGGAGCCATCCAATCGATGCCTGAAAGCTGTTGTTGTACGTGAACTCTACCAGCGGAAACCTCGAGTCCCACGTACCCTGTAAATCAATCACACAGGCTCTCAGTAAGTCCTCTAGAATCTGGATGAATCTCTCCGACTGTCCATCCGTCTGTGGGTGAAACGCCGTGCTGAACGCCAACCTAGTCCCCAAAGCGGCATGTAAACTCCTCCAAATCACAGACGTAAATCTGGTGTCTCTGTCAGACACAATAGAGACTGGTATGCCATGCAGCCTGACAACCTCTCTGATATAAAGCTCTGCGTACTGCGTCAGGGTGAACGTACTCTTCACTGATAAGAAATGCGCTGACTTGGTGAGTCTGTCCACAATCACCCATATCACCGTGTATCCCCAGGGACTCCTGAGCAATCCAACCACAAAATCCATCGTGATATGCTCCCACTTCCACTTGGGAATAGGGAGTGGGTGCAATAATCCTACCGATCGCTGATGCTCTGCTTTGACCTGCTGACAAGTCAAGCACTCAAACACAAATCTCCCAATATCCTCGTTCATCCTCGGCCACCAGTACAGTGTCTACAAATCTCTGTACATCTTTGTACTCCCTGGGTGGATGGAGTACGTCGATGCATGCGCCTCTTATAAGATTTCAGCTCTCAGCTGGCTAGTACTCGGCACCCACATACGACCTACAAAAAGGACAATCTCATCCTCAACTGTGTACAGGCCTCGGCCTCTGGCCTCATCTCACTGTCTCCATTGCTGTAACTGCTCATCTGAGGCCTGTCCGTCTCTAATCCGCTCTCGAAGAGTCGGCTGAACTGTGAGTGCTACCAAACTCGGTGCACAACCTCCTGAATGAAGCTCTAGTCCAAACCTCTGTATCTTAGCCTGTAGTGGCCTCTCAACTGACAAACATGCCACTACTGCAGTCTTCCGGCTCAAAGCGTCTGCTACTACATTAACTTTACCCGGATGGTAGCTAATGTCACAGTCATAGTCTTTCACCAACTCTAACCATCTGCGCTGCCTCATGTTCAGCTCCTTCTGGGTGAAGAAGTACTTGAGGCTCTTGTGGTCGGTGAATATCTGACACTTATCGTCGTACAAATAGTGTCACCAAATCTTCAAAGCGAACACTACTGCTGCAAGCTCCATATCGTGCGTTGGATAGTTCTGCTCATAACTCTTCAGCTGTCTCAACGCATAAGCAATAACCTTATCTCCCTGCATCAGAACTGCACCCAAACCTCTCAGGGAAGCATCTGTGTACACTACAAACTCCTCATGATCCACCGGCATAGCTAACACTGGGGCTGAACTGAGGGCCTCATTCAGCTGGTCAAAGCTCCTCTGGCACTCGGGACTCCACACATACCTTGCATTCTTCTTGGTCAGGGCTGTCAAGGGCACTGAAATCGAAGAGAAGCCCTTGATAAACTTGCAGTAGTAACCTGCCAAACCCAAGAAACTGCGAATCTCTGCTGCATTCCTCGGAATCTCCCAGTTCTGCACTGTCTCCACCTTCAATGGGTCAACAGAAATCCCATCTCTCGACACAATATGCCCTAAGAATGCCACATGTTCAAGCCAACACTCGCACTTGCTGAAATTGGCATACAATCTGTGCTCCCTCAAAGTCTGCAAAGCTGTCTGCAAGTGCTTTCGATGCTCCTCTAAGCTCCTCAAATAGACCAGAATATCATCGATGAATACTATGATGAACTGGTCTAATACTGTCTGAAGACCCTATTCATCAAATGTTAGAGTAGATGCCCAACTAGCCAACTTGTGGCGTGTGGGTTTATAGACTCTTGTATGAAACAGTATTTATATATGATATTCGCATTCTTTTATATGGATTTCTTTACTTTCATTATGTGTGTAATGATCAACAATTGCGTTGAGTAAAGACCTAGAAT
>KQ987947.1:0-11937 GCA_001598015.1 Dorcoceras hygrometricum
TTATTAGACTTAAAAACTTCATACAACACAATTAGAAAACCTAACCCTACACACCAAAAGCCGCCGCCTCCCTCTCGATCACGCCGCCGTCGTGCGCCGCCCGCCGCCAACTTCGCCGGAATTTGTTCCGGCCTAGTTTTCGAGGAGAATCCGTTCGTGCTGATCTCGTCAGGGCTTCTAGTGCAGCCTGACGAAGGAGTCTCGGATCTGGTCGTGGACCGGATTGGCGTATCTACCGCAATCTACCGAGAAGAGCCGGGTTCTTGAAACACCGGTTGGAGCCAGACACAAGTGCCAGAGAGGTAACACGCTAAACATCCTATGAATGTCATAGAATGTAGATTTGTTTTTCGTATTGATCGCCTCCCAGTTCCAATTTTTTGTTCTTCCGCTGCCTGACCGGGGGGTCGGATCCGGATCCCCAACAATTCCTAATAACGAGACCTTATTAATAGACTACATTCAGCCAAAATAAGATCAAACTTTGATCTCAAATCTGGGTTTTGGCAAATTCAAATTGCTGAACAAGATAGATATAAGACAGCCTTTACAGTACCATTTGGACATTTCGAATGGAACGTAATGCCCTGAAATTCGAATAATCTTTTCATGGATATAAGAGTTGCTGACAACAGTGATCGGTTTGAATTGCAGATATGTTATCGGGATGATCAGATTCGGGTTCTGAGACGTTTGGGTTATCGGAGCAGTTATTTGGGTTATTGGAACAGATATCTACTGTTGATAGTGCATTTAGAATGATGGTTGTTGTCAACAGACATCGTGATTAAATCAAAGGTATAGTCCAACAGAATTCGTTTTTGGAATGCAACGGTTGCTGTCAACAGAAAGGCTTAGATTATGGTCAAGTGTATTCGACAGATATTGTAACAGTGTAGCAATAGTTGCTGTTAACAGATATCATAACAGTGAAGTCCAACAGGTACATTTCAATATGGTTAACATCGAAGATTGCTGTCAATAGATATGTGCATAGTAGGGTTATCAGAGACCGTGACGTCATAGACACCGTCAGTTACCGCTACAGTTTACTCAACAGATAACGCTACAGTTTGCCAAACAGCTATGATGACGTCAGCCTTTCTGAAATTTCAAATGGTCAAATATTCTTTAACTGTGACAGATATGTATTCGAACCGCGATGGACTATTCATTTATCTTCAAGAAAGATATATCCATCAACAGAAAAGATTTCAGGCGCAAGCGTTAAATTGATTCAACGGGACCACATATTCAAATTGAAGAGAATCAATGGTCTCAATAAAATCGTACAAATTTCCTGGAATTAAGGAGACAAGATCAGTACTATTTTGGATAAATAGTACATATTTACAGAGCTTGTTACACGGTTATTGCACAAATATGGAAGGCGACAATATTGCTCTGACAGTGTGAAATTTACCTTGTAGTGGAGCAGAGTATACGGTTACATGATTATCAGAATTTCAAAAGGGATTTTATTTCCTTACAGAATTAATGACCGTTGAGCGAAGAGTATAAATAGCATGAGTTTTGAATTGAAGACAACTCTCTTCGCCATTGATATTTTGCTGTTACTCTGCCATTTTTACGTATCCTTCACGAGCTTTCCCTCTACTGAAGTTATTCTCAAAAAGCTCACAAAGACTCGAAGAACACAAGTGTTGATCTCCATAGTTTTACCTTCGAGTCATTCTCTGGTTCAATCCTTTGAATCAAGTTTCGTTGTTTAGAAACCAGAGAATTTACAGTCTCAAGATATTGTTTTTCATTGTTGATCTTCTTGATTGAGTCTGTAATGAACGTGTTCTTAAAAAGCCATTTGAGAAAATTACTGTGTTGTAGAAAAGCAGCTGCGACTGCTCTATTGGTGGTGTTGCTAGGAGTTCACCTGGAGCAAGGCTCAGTGATCGGGTGTTTGTAGAAGGACTACACGCATCAAATTTTCTAGTGGAACCTTCCTGAAAAGAAAGAAGGGGAGACGTAGGATATTTATATCCGAACTTCCAGAAAAAAATTCTCTGTCTCTTAACTTGTTACATTACGTATTATTTACTGCTTTACACTGTTCACTGATTAATCAGTTTCTTTCCGCGCATTTTTGTTAACCGAGAAATCAGCCTTTAAAACTGAGATACCTTAAGTCTGGTAACTCGGACTTAAGTTAAGCGGTGCTTGTAAAAATATTTTTAAACGGTTTCAAAAATTTGAAATACCAAGGAGTTCATTCAACCCCCCCTTCTGAACTCTGGGGCCTGTTTTCATGCCATATTGATCCTATCAATTGGTATCAGAGCCTGCGCATCTCAGTTATTGAACAGTTGTTATTTGTGCGTTATTATATCTCAATATGTCTACTTCTCACAACAAGATTCCCATGTTTTCCAAGGAGGACTATGATGATTGGAAGAATCGCATGCAGGCGCATCTGGCTGCTCTAGATGATGAAATGTGGGTGGTTATCACTGAAGGGCCGCTGAAAATAATGAAGCATAATCTAGCTTTTGCTATATCCAATGGCGAGCCTCAATTCCTAGAGAAGAGTAGACATGAGTACACCAGTGAAGACAAGAAGAAAGCCAATTTGGACAATGTGGCCGGGGACATTCTATACAAGACGCTGGACAAGGACAAAAAAATGTTCAGCAAAATCAAAACCTGCGCCACGGCTAAAGATATTTGGAAAAAGCTAACTCAAATATGTGAAGGAAGCGATGAAACAAAAGAGAACAAGCTGATGGTCGCTCAGCAGAAGTATGAATCCATCAAGATGAAGGATGGAGAGACGATGACTGAGTTTGATGAAAGGTTCAGTGTTGTGGTAATAGAGCTGATCAGTCTTGGAAAAGAGTACAGTAAATCGAGAGCTGGCGTTGAAAGTAATGAGACCACTGCCCAGAGAATGGGATGTAAAGACAATGGCAATGAGGGAGTCAAAGGACCTGAACAAGCTAGAGCTACATGATCTTTTTGCCAACCTTAAAGCCTATGAGTTTGAGTTGGAAACAAGAGCAGAAGCTGGACCCTCGACATCCAGTCGACAAAAGCATTAGCAGCAACCACAACCATTGAACAGTTCTCTCCTAGCACAAGTAAATCAGCAGAGCAAATCAGCAACGACGCAATGTCCCTCCTCGTCAAGAAGTTTGGGAAATTCATGAGAAGATCTTACAACCCTTCTACTTTTTATAATAATGCTTATAAATCTGAAAAGTCAGTACTGATTTGAAATGTTATAACTGTGATCGTCCAGGTCATTTTGCAGCTGATTGCAATAGGCCAAATAAGGAGGACAGATCCAGGGATGATAAGAGAACTGATGACAGATACAAGAAGGACGAGAATAAAGATGATCGATCAAAGGAAAGGTCAAAGGACAGGAGGATGAGAACAAGATCTGACAGAAGGCCCAACAGAAATAATGACAGGAAGGTGCTGGTGGCAGAAGAAAGCACCAAAAGCTGGGCAGATACTGATTCAGACACTTCCTCTAGCAGCAACTCTTCATCAAGTGACAGTGAACAGGAGGAGGTTCACTGCCTCATGGCTGATCAAACTTCGGACGATGAGGTATTTGATTTCTCAAATGTTGAATTTACACGTGAGGATCTATTTCAGGCACTGAACGATATGGTCCATGAGTACAAGATCTTATCTCACACATTTGAGGAAATCAAAGCTGAAAACAAAAGTCTGAAAAATAGTTCGATTGAATCAAGTTCTGATGAGCTTGAGGATATTGACAGTTTGAAGACTGAGTTGAGTAAGCTGATGATAGAGAATGAATTGTTGAGAAACGAATCCAGTGAGCTCAAGGCTGAAGTTGAAAGATTAACTAAAGAAATGAGCTCCTGGAACCAATCGGCTCGTGCTCTCCACAAACTGCAAGAAAGTCAAAAGCCAGTGAGTGATAAATCTGGCTTGGGTTTCAGTAGTAGTGAAAAAAAAAAAAAGCCCAGCTGGATAAAGAACAAGCTGGACAAGGATAAAGCGAAAGCTGGTTCCAAGTCTTTTGTTCCCAACCAGCCGAGGCGTAATACAAGGAAGGCAAAATCTGTTTGGACAAAGGCTCAGCCGAGGAGAGATCTAAGTGGTCAGAATATGAAATCAAAACTCAACAGATCTCACAATTATGCACAGACCCTTAAGGATACTTATACTGGAAAATCTATCAAGGTAATTCAAGTATGCGTCCCGAAAGGGGTAATCCGATCAGGACCCAAGTAAAATTGGGTACCAAAAGCTGTTTTCATAATTGTAGGATAACAGGTACGAACCAGCTGATGTATCAACTATCTGATACCTGGACTGTGGGTGTGCGCGACATATGACAGGGAACCCAAAGCTGTTGACTGTTGTTCCACACAAAGGAGCAAAGATAGTCTTTGATGACAATGCTCACGGTAACACTGTGGGTAAGGGTAAGCTTACCCATGGTAACATTTCTATTTCAGACATTTTAGTTGTTGATAACTTGCGTTAAAATTTGATCAGTATCAGTCAGCTATGTGACAAAGGTTACATATTTAAATTTCAACAACACACGTGCACAGTTCAGAATTCAAATGGTCTGACCGTATTGGTGGGTAAAAGATCGGGGAATACCTACATTAGCGATTGGTCAGAGCAGTTGAGGTCTGAACAGCTATGTCTTACAGCTGACTCTTCCAAGAGCTGGCTGTGGCATCAAAGAATGAATCATCTATCATTCAAACACTTGCTAATTTGAGTCAACATGATATGGTTTCTGGTATGCCCAAATTAAAATTTTCTAAGGATAAGATCTGTACCGCTTGTCAGCTAGGTAAGCAAATTAAATCGACTTTCAAAAATAAAGGCGGAAAACGCTCTTCCCGTTGCCTTGAGCTCTTGCATATTGATCTTTTTGGTCCTATTTCAGTAACGAGCTTAGGGGGAACGTCTTACACCCTTGCTGTTGTTGATGATTTTACAAAATATATTTGGGTGTTGTTTTTACAAGAAAAATCTGAAACCGCCGACTAGCTGATACGCCTTTTAAAACGTATACAAAATGACAGATCTTGTTCATTCAACCGGATAAGAAGTGATCGCGGTACTGAGTTTCTAAATTTTAAATTAACTTCTTATCTGGAAGACTTAGGAATAAAGCATGAGCTTTCAGCAGCTAGAACTCCTCAGCAAAATGGGTTAGCTGAAAGGAGAAACCGCACTTTGAAAGAAGCTACTAGATCTATGATTGCTTATTCCGGCATTTCCCAAAAATTTTGGGCAGAAGCAGTTAACACAGTGTGTCATACTCAAAACAGATCGATGATTAATAGGATACACAATAAAACCTCGTATGAGATCTGGCATGGCAAGAAACCTGATATATCTTATTTCATGGTGTTTGGGTGTAGATGTTTCATTCACAATATTGGCAAAAGGCACCTAACAGCCTTTGAACCAAAATCTGATGCAGGAATATTTTTAGGTTACTCTGCTGTCAGCAAAGCTTATCGAGTGTTCAACATCAAAAGTATAACAGTTGAAGAATCTACTCATGTGGTGTTCGATGAAACTAGCTTCAAATCTAATTCAGCTGCAAGCTTACACGACTTCACGTCTGGAATCAACAAGCATTGATGAGTTAGATGAACCAGTATTCACCTAGAACAGCAAGAATCACAGTTGGAATCTGACACACAAGCCAACAACGATAATAATAAATTGGTGACAGAAAATCCAAATATTTCTATCCAGCCAACGACACAGGGGGAACATTGAGAAAATCCCATTGGACTTGATCTTCGGTGGAATAGAAATCATCCACCTGAGCAAGTCATAGGTAACATTCAATCCCCTGTTCGCATACGAGGCCAGCTATCTCATGATCATTTTGATGCTGCATTTCTGTCGCATATAGAACCTAATATAATAGATGAGGCCTTAGCTGATCCCAGCTGGATAGATGCTATGCAGGAAGAATTAAATCAGTTTAAGCGTAATAATGTATGGAAACTTGTACCTAGACCCTCTAATCATTCAGTCATAGGAACTCGATGGATCTTTAGGAACAAGCTGAATGAAGATGGCATAGTAACTAGAAACAAAGCTAGGCTGGTAGCACAAGGATTTAGGCAAATGGAAGGAATAGATTTCGATGAAACCTTTGCACCAGTAGCAAGATTAGAAGCCATTCGCATGTTTCTTGCATATGCTGCATTCAAAAACTTTAAAGTCTTTCAGATGGATGTTAAGAGTGCCTTTCTTAATGGCGTTTTAACAGAGGAAGTGTATGTTGCACAACCTCCTGGCTTCGTAAATCATACACATCCAGATTATGTATATAAGTTGGATAAAGCTTTATATGGGTTGAAGCAAGCACAGACCTTGGTATGATACACTGTCAAAATTTCTCATAGAGCATGAATTCACAATAGGCATAGTTGATAAGACATTGTTAAAAATTTGTTAAAGATGACCATGTCTTATTAGTTCAAATATATGTTGATGATATTATTTTTGGGTCAACTAACCCCAAACTGTGCAAGAAGTTTTCGAAGTTAATGCACGATAAATTCGAGATGAGTATGATGGGGGAGCTAACGTTCATTCTGGGCTTACAAGTTCGACAACTGGAGAATGGAATTTTCGTTAACCAGGCTAAATATACGAAAGAACTGCTGAAAAATTTTGGCATGGACAACTGCTCAGCAGCAGCAACCCCGATGAGTTCTTCAATAAAGATGGATAAAGATGAATCTAGAACTGCCATTGAGGTATCTCTTTATCGTGGTATTATAAGCTCGTTGCTTTACCTAACTGCTAGCAGACCAGACATCATGTTTGCTGTCTGTATGTGTGCTAGATTCCAAGCAGAGCCAAAGCAATCACATTACATTGCTGTTAAGAGAATCCTTAAATATTTAAAGGGTACTTCCAATGTGGGTCTTTGGTATCCCAAAGACTCAGGCTTTCAACTAATCGGTTACGGTGATGCAGATTACACAGGATGTAGGATTTATCGCAGGAGCACAAGTGGGACTTGTCAATTCTTGGGAGATCGGTTGATTTCCTGGTTTAGTAAGAAGCAAACATCCATTGCCACGTCAACAGCTGAAGCCGAGTACCTTGCTGCTGGCAGCTGCTGTGCTCAGATCCTTTGGATACAACATCAACTAAGGACTATGGCATTGATGCTTCTGAAGCGCCTATTCTCTGTGACAACACCAGTTCGATAGCGATCACCCAGAATCCTGTACTGCATTCAAGAACAAAGCACATCGACATCAGCCATCATTTTATAAGGGACCATGTGCTGAAGAAAGACGTCCGGTTGGAGTACGTGTCGACTGAGCAGCAAGTTGCTGACATCTTCACCAAACCTCTGCTAGACGCTTAGTTTTTTTACTGTAGAAACATATTAGGTCTCTTAGAATTGCCATAAAATTGTCTGTGCGTTAACAATTTTTGCAGCTTGAACAGCTCTGCTTACGTCAGCATTTAGTCATCTGTTCAGGGAGAACAGCGTTGCTTACGTAAGTGCTACCGTTGGAAGACTATCTGTTCAGGGAACAACAATGCTTACGTCAGCCTCTAGTCATATGTTCAGGGGGAACAACGTTGTCTACGTAAGCATTACTGATAGAAGTTTATCTGTCGTAGGGGGAACAAGGAATTTGAGTTGTTAAGCGTGACGTCGATTGAACAGGAGAAATCTGTCAACAGATATCTACTGTACACAATTGATGCTTATCTGTTAACAGAATTTGTTCCATCCCCGCGAAACATTAAAACAGATTCTCTTAGGTGTGATGTTTTAAGATTTTGGCACGTCGATTTTAACCTTTTCCAATACGGATAAAATATTTTCAAAATATTTTCTAAAAATAGTACGCACCGTCGGATGATTGACACGTGTTTTCCTCATGCGAATCGTCACACCAACATTCTTACTCTCTCTCTTAACCTTTCGTATTCTTTGTCTTTATTTACGGTATTTCCAATATTCGCTAACATTTACTGCGCAAAATTACTCTCTATATTCTCTTGCTCTCGTGCTCTTGTATTTTCTTCTGCAGAAATTTTATTTCAGGCATTTTTCGTACTCTCAATCTATTTCTATGGCATCATCTTTCATCGCAAACGCCTATCAAGTTCACTTCGAATCTGTATTGGCGATCCAGACCATGAAGGGATGTTGAATATGTTTAGGGCTCTGGAGGCCAGTGGATTGCGAGGTTTTCTGGATTGTGAATCCGTATTATATGAGAAGGAATTAGAACAGTTATTTGATACAGCTTTAGTGCAGAATGGGGATATTACCGGTGCCATCTCAGGCAAGTTTTTTTCTCTGTTTCTCAGTCACGGTTTGCAGAGGTATTTGCACTATCGACAGAGGGTTTGGTGGATTTTTCTGATGTGCCGAAGAATATGGTTTATGATGCGAGGAGCATCTTTTCGAAGTCTGGTGAACAGGTCTCTACTCATGGCAAAAAGAAATTTATGAAGTATGAATATCGTCTGTTGAACGATATTCTAGCCAAGGCAATCACTGTCAAGGCTGGCTCATTTGATGCAGTTACCAATGAACATTTTCTGATGATGACTGCTATTCAATTTGGCCTGCAAGTTAACTGGAGCAAGATACTATTTAGTGTTTTGAAAGAGATGGTGGACAAGACACAAAAGAAGGAAAAGGGGTTTGCAGCGCAGATATGTGTTCTGCTAAAAAGCATCCCTGCAATAACAATGGGAGATGCCGTCCCATTCCAACCTCGAAGGTTTTGTCCATTATGATCGTAAATTCTTACATTGCCATGAACCATACTGTTGATGCTCGTGGCCAGTCTGAGGAGCCATCAATGGCTAATGTTGCTGTTGTGAAGAGGAAATCCAAATCCAAGAGGAAGCCTGAATCTACTGATGAGACACCAGTGGAGGTGATTTCTGAAGTTGCTGGGTCGAAGAAGCGACCAGCCATTGAGGGTAATGAGCCTGTTATTCCCAAGAAGAGGCGAACGGTGAAGAGCAAAGCCTCCCCCTCCAAAGAAAGTCTGGATGTGGTACCCGTCGCACAGGATGTTGTGCCACTACAAATTGTTGAACCAACTCCCGCTGCAAAATCTCCTGCGCCCAAACGTAAATCCAGGAAGAGGAGATTGCTTCTGTCAAAGGGCTCGGATGATGAGACTTTGGATGAGCAGGATTCTGTAAAGGAAACTACTGAGGTTACTGATAAAGAAACTGCTGTGAAACATACTGATGAAGTGGATATTATTATTGGGAAGGTGCTTGAAGAGACTTATATGTTGACAACAGATGAGACAGAACAGGGAGAACAACATATTGATGAGACAGAGATTGGAGATGATTTTGCTCAATGGTTAGATGAATCTTTCAAGGACTCTGTTTCTAGGGAAAATGAGCAAGTGTTTGGATCAACCAGTGAGTTGGATAGAGGAACCGGAACAGAGGACAGAGGACAGAGTTGCTGATGAACAAACGTTGGAGATGGCTGATGAGACATGGCCTATTGCAGAAGCTGATGGCATTGAGCAAGTAGTGGTTGCAAAGAACATTGAGAAATCTGTCGGCAGCCACAAATCTGATGAAGATCAGATGTCTTTGGATGACCTGCTAATGCAAATCTCTAATGATATGTTGATTTTCTAGTTCAGCTGCGTAACCAAGTTATGAAGGACGTAGTAGACTTCTTTCATTATTTTTCTCTCAATAAATTATCTGATCTTTCTTCTCTGCGTGATTTGAAAGAGAAGGAAAAACTGATGCTAAGTTGGGCTGAAACCGATTTTTTGGAGACTGCTGTTAAGAGGCAAATGTACATACTGGCTAAGTATAGAGAGATGCTTCTCCGGAAATTTTTGGACTCACCACAAATATTTTACTCCTGGCCAGCCATGGACAGCAATGGCCTCCCAAATAATTGATCTTCTGTCTGTTGCTCATTCCAAATCCCTTGAAGATCTCTTGGCACAACAGAAGGAACATGGAATAATAACGGACCGACCAAGCTCCTCTCAACTTTTTAAAGATCTTGCTGACAATAGTGGTGCGGTTCTCGCCCAATTTTACTCCATGGCCAAGTCCAGTTGCTGGGTAAGGCCAATGATTCTGATTGATGGGACTTGGACGCCTCTACAGGGCAATGATTATTGAAAGAGTATGTTGGCGAAAGTGGCGGATCCGGATCCCGTTTCCCAGGGGCGCAGCGGAATTTTAAAATTTGCCCAGAAAAACATTCAATACATCAAAATAATTAATAAAACATGCATATGATGTTTTATAGAGTGTCACCTTACTGGCGTCTAGGCGTCTGGCTCCAACCAAATTAGCAGGGAATCTGGCTCTTCACGGTAGGCGGCGGTAGATCCTCCTAATCAGGTCCACGACCGGAAACAAGAATCCTTGGTCAGCCTGCACTAGAATGCCTGACGATTTGGCACGGACGGAAACTTCTCGAAAAGACGATCGGAACAAGTCCGATCACGACGGCGGCGGCACGAAGGAGACAGGAGGGGCCAGGTCCATATGAACATTAGGTTTATTTCCATCACCGTGACTTCATCATAATCCTGATCGTCGATCAGATCGGACCGATCAACACAGTTTCCAAAACTGAGTATTATGATGTGAAAACAAATTTTCAGACCACCTAGACCAAAATAGCAGTTTAGCCCCTCAACTTTGGGAAATCGCAATTTGACCCCTCTTGAGTTTTAGGAAGTCGCACTCCCTAAATTACTCCTCCTATACTCAACACATTGAGCTCAGTTTCCATGCGGGAATCGTGAATCCAGTACTTGTGTGACCTTCAATGGTTCAGGAATATAGCTAGCCGTGGGCCCACAACCATTGTGGCTCCGAAATCGCAATTTCGGACTTGCCCAACGGATCATGATAAAGCGCCTAGCATCATCGCCCCATGATCCCCTAGGTATCACTGATAGTGCCTGCAAGAATCAGTTGGTCGTGGTTAGCGTACAGTACGGTCCTTTCAACACATATATCCCGATCAGATCAACGACCATTGGTAAATCGAGAGTCGCTAAAGATCCGATAACTATGCATACATCTTGGAGATCAAATAATGACATGCGAGTGTTACTAGGCAAACCCATTTACCTAAAACACATCCAGTACTCTGGCCAGAGATTTATCACACTATTGTCTCATGATAGCCATCATATCCACTATCACATGATAGCCATCATATCCACTATCACATATAACATACACTATGGTGCATTCTAGGTCTTTATCCAACACAATTGTTAACATTATAACATAATGAAAATAAAGAATGCCATAAAGAAATGCGTATTTCATAAATAAAGATCATTATACACAAGAGTCAATAAAACCCACACGCCACAAGTTGGCTAGTTGGGCATCTACTCTAACAATCTCTCACTTGCCCTATAGCCAACTACTCATCAGACGCAGTCCCATTGTTTAGCGATGTTTTTCAAACAACGGTCCTGGCAAGGGCTTCGTAAGTGGATCAGCAATGTTGTCTGCAGAGGCGACTCTCTCAACTGCTATGTCACCTCTAGCCACAATATCCCGGATTATGTGGTATTTCCTCAGTATATGTTTGGATCTTTGGTGAGACCTAGGCTCCTTTGCTTGCGCAACGGCACCCGTGTTGTCACAGTACACCGGGACTGGACCAACTCCATCAGGGATTACGCCCAAATCTTGGACGAAATTCCTTAATAATATCTTTCACAGCCTTCCAATGTATTTGGCCGGGGTTGGCCTGGTAGCGGCTCGTGACACTCAGAGCATATGCGACATCCGGTCTAGTTGAGATCATGCCATACATAATACTACCTATTGCCGAGGAATATGGCACACGTGTCATACTCTCTATCTCCTCATCAGTCTTCGGACACACAGATTTAGATAGAGTGACCCCGTGGCACATAGGTAGGTGTCCTCTCTTGGACT